>JACDJE010000238.1:145561-535749 GCA_016647715.1 Pavo muticus | reverse complement strand
AAGAAAAAGAAAAAAAGGTTACTCAGAAACTTCTGTTTTTACCAAAATTGAGGCCAGAAGGTCATATATTTCATTTTCATGGAAATAGTTGAATTTCATGGTTCTCAGCTAGACCATATAACACAATGAAAATTATTTGTCCACTCTGCAGCCTTTTCAGCAAAAAGCCCTGATGAAATGTTGTGATCCTCATTAATATTGATTGCCATGAACACAACTGCTTTATTCTCTGCTTGTTGTACTGGCTGTTATGGTATCAGGTTCATAATCTTGAAGCTTAGTTTATGATTGGGCTCCAGAGATTGTAAAACCATCAGAAATAGCATAAGAAAAAACATAGAGAAACAATAGAAGAATGGTGGATGCCATCTCACAATGAGATTGTCCATCACATAACAACAGAGAGCCCTCAAAGGATTATGGAAAGAATTTCTGCAATATCTCAAACTACTATATATTTCATTCCTTGCCACTCCAAAGGGAGCACTACTTTGACCTTCCATCTCCCTCCCCCGCTGCTCTCCCATCCTGGGTCAATATATTTTCACATCTGATTCTTTTCTCTGTAGAGATGGGGGAAAAATACCTATATCTGACTGATAATTAAGTTTTGATTTGTGTTACTGGAAAATGTCCCTAATACATGTTGATTAGAATAAGAACTGGAGTAGCACAAAAAAAAATAAGTCAACAAAAGGCTGAAGAAAAACTATGCATGCAAATTTGACAGCTGTAATATACCAAGATACCAAGGTCAATCATTTAACTCCTGCAGTTTCCAAGCAAGTCCAGGGAATGATCATAGTGACTGATTTTACTAATAAAGAAGTCAAAGGAAATCATCCTTCTTACTGAGGAAACCAGATTCCTAATTGTTCATGTTCTGTGGCATTTTGGTATTAATAAGTTCGTCATGCTCATGCTGTCTACCAAAACTCTGCATATCTATTAAATTAATAAGTGTCTTATATTTCACTATTGATACAAATTTGACTTATTGCATGCCTGTAATATTCACCTGTCCGGACTTAGTCTACTTCAATTGCTCTGTGTCAGTTTCTGTACCAGAATACGTTTTCAAACTGACTGAATTCCCAACATTTTCAAGCAGTTTTCTTTTAAAAAAAGACTGTCACAGAGCCTCACATACCCTTAATGCTCCAAGAAGTGCAGTTATGGCTCAATAGGAGCTTTTTTTTTTTTTCAATATGTTGGCTGTATCATTTTGAAGTCCGATACCTGTTGCCCTATGTGGATTTGAAACTAGCCTCCAGCCTGATCAGGTTTTTAAGTTCTGAACTTAAATCCATGAAGAAAGTAGCTACTTAGATCATTTAGAGAAATTTTATGTGTCCTTTGAGCCCTGTACAATTTTGATTCATGTTAGCATTTATGACACTGGGAAAAATTGCTATTCTTATCTTTTAAAAACTTTATAAAACATTCCCAGAATGCTGTTGTCTTTCTAGAAAATTAATTTAATATATGGAATACAAAATGGGCTATTACTATGTAATACTCTGATGTCATTTTCGCATTTCTGTTTAGCTTATTATTTCAAAAATTATTTTGAAACACTTCTTGACAAAAAGCTGTCACCCATCAAGTATCCATTCATATACTGACATTATTTGCAGCTTTCAATTACATATACATACACATTCACACGACAAATGTAAACGTTAGCATTCAGAACATCATTGTGCTCAGTCTCCTTACTCCTGTCACTAACAGTCATATTTCAAGCAGAGATTCTTAAAACTGAGAAAAGTTAAGAAAAGATATCACTAAATGCATTAGAATTGAAATATAAATAAATTAGTTGTGTTATGAATGTAACAAGCATGGATAGGAAGAAAAAATTATGGCAGTAGATACTTACATATATATGTGCATTAACTATTTCTTCTATTTTAAATTATCTCCATTTAGTATGTGTCACCCATAATTACAATAAAAAGAACTACTGGAATCAATAATGTGAATTGTAATGAAAATGATAGCTGGCCTATTTATATTTCTTTTCCTCTTCCTCAAGTACTGTACTTCGGTTGGCTTGAGAAATCTTACTCTATGCAACTGGATCTTAGTCTATCACCGGGAGGATAGTTTTCAAGATTTTAAATAGCATGAATATTCAACAGAGTTTCTTAGTAAAATAAAACTATATGTGCAACCCTAGAGAAATAGTATGAAGGGGATAATACATTGTGGTATTTAAAAATCACACTCTGTCACGAAGAGAAAATTCTTGTGGCATCAAACCAGAAGTGCCACAAAATTCTATTTTCTGTAAAAATTATAAAAGGATGAAAGGAAGAAAACACTATCCAGAGAATAGTGTCCAATGGATCAGTGTCTGAGTGGAGATCCCCCATTGCATTCCAGGACAGGCTGGATGTGGATCTGGGCAGCCTGGTCCAGTGGTTGGCGACCCTTCCTGTGGTAGGGGAGTTGAAACTAGATGATCTTTGAGGTCCTTTTCAACCCAGGCCATTCCATGATTCTATGATCCCCATCTTGGGGCTTTTGGCTACAAGGTGCACTCTCATAAGTGCCAAATGGGGGGATCACTGTATCTTGCTGATAGAGCCCAATACTCTGCTGCCCTTTGTCACTGCAATGGCAAGCTGCTGACTTTCAATTCATTGAACCCAGGATACCAGGTCAACCTATACTGATACACATTATGCTCAGTATACTTAGGCAATACATAAATAAGTGCATAAACCTTCACTTTTTCAGTAACTGATTAATGTAATGTAGCACTATATAAGAATACAAAGTGTTTGAACTGCCCATCTTGCTTCCATGCTTACTCTTGATGCACAAAGGTGCTATTTGAGCTTGTACTGTCTCCCTACTTTGTGCCTTTCAGTAGGATATGAACTTAAGGATGCTTTAAAGAAAAAATTCCTTGCTCCCTAATTTTAAGGGTAACATAACCGATTTTCAAGTCTGCAGGAGTCTTTCCACTGGCTTGGGATCAAGATATACAGATTCAATAGGCATTTACCACAGATACCCAAGCAAAACATAATACTAGACTGTTACTAAATCAAACTGTTGTTCTCTGTACAAAACTTTGGAAAAAAAAGAATGACAAAATATATGGTTCATTTTTTCAAAAAAAATGAGAGTTATGAACTGCTTTGTTATCTGACTTAGGATTTAACAATAATATATGTTATGCTCCTTCTGTAGTCTGAAGTAGAGGAGGTAAAATTAAAAGTACGTCTAGGTAGAAGCATTAATGAAGTACTGATATATAGAAATCGTATTTTACAGAAAACACAGCAGGAGAAACATATCTAACAAAAGTCAGAAGATAATAACACTACCCAAAACCGGTTTTTGTTTGTTTTTTTTTAAACTCTCAACGTGGTTTTCAAATACCGTCAAATTAGGAAAAATGTTAAGGAGCTTTTAAAATTCTACATTAGGACTGAATAAAATATTCAATTCTATGTTTGCATAATTTCATTAAAATGTTGCCAATAGTGATCAATATCAACAGTTGTGCAGATTCATAGTTACACAGTACCAAAGTATTTTGCTCTACTTTTATGCATGGTAAACAACAAAGACAGTATCAGATATCTAAGCAGAAAATAAGACTGAAATTTCCATATTTTGTAGAAGCAGGCTGTCCTGAAAAGTCTGGAGAGGAGGAGGCTCAGGAAGAATCACATGAATGTCTGTAAATACCTGAAGGAACAATGCAAAGAAGGAGGCTCTTTTCAGTGATGCCCAGTGCCAGGACAAGAAACAAATGGGAAAAACTGTAACACAGGAGGTTCCCACTGAATGCCAGGCAGCACTTCTGTGCTGTGCAGGTGATGGAGCTCTGGCATAGGCTGTCCCAAGGGGATGTAAAGCCTCCTAGGAAACACTGAGAAGCTGCTTGGATATGGATATGGAAAGGAATTCATGCTTCCAAAATCCCTCATGTTGCCCAAACCAATAATGGATTAATATATACTAATGCATATGTATGCACTAATATGCATATGCTTTTAAGTCTGTCAGAATGTTCATGATGTGACAATTCCAGATCAGCTTCCATTCTAAGCTTGTGTATTTCTGAATACACAATATTAGTATTTACAGACATAATTAAACATAATTAAAAAGGTGAGCTATCTGCTATAAAAGCTGTTTTTTCCATTCATTCACTAAAAATAAAAATGAAAATTGTACCTAGAGCAGAGTTCTAGAAAAAACAAGTTAGAAGTAAGGAAAAATCTATGGATGAGTATTATCAGAAAGAATTTAATTAATTAATAAAGGAATTTGAAAGAACTTGTCTTTCCAATATCCCTATGTCTTCAAAAATATGAAAATATGCTACTGTTTCATTTTCAGTAATAAATGCTTAAAGTTCATATCACATACCTGTAAGATTTTTAAGCAAACAATAAAATGCTGAACAGAAAGTGGGCTTTTGAATTGTTTCTTTTTGAATGGCCTCTACCCACATCGTTGTTCTCATCGTATTTATTTTAAATACTTAACATTTTGGAGGCACTTGCTGTTATCTTTTTCACCCAGTTAAAGTAGAGGAATGCATTGCTTACAGAGACAAGTAATCATAGTCCTTACATCTACCATTGCATATATCCCTGTAATAGAGATGATATGCTACTGATTTCTTACATCTAGGTGAATATACTGAGGAAGATTCTCATAATCCTGGTCATGAGCTAGGTTTTCATGGTACATGTGAACTTCTGACAGTAAATAAACAAAGAAAAAATTAAAATTTATATGCTCATATACACACCCAGACACACATACACATGCAGACACACATAAACTTGCTTGAAATATCTGTTAGGTAGAATAATGTCCTGCTTTAGAATATGTTTGATTCAGTGTATTATCACCAAAAGGAGTGCTATTCACAGACGGGAAATAAAGAGGATTTCTGGCATCCACGGGGAAAAAAAATTGGAAGTAATGTTTTACAGAGGAGGAGGTAAAGTATTTATCTATTTTTCTGTCTGTCTGTCGATCAAAGTAGTGATAATAACAAAACGCTCAGGTTGTAATCACAAATGTATCCTTCCATCATCACTTCTCCAGTAACTCCTGCAGGGTTCATATGAACAGAAAATCTTTCAAATGTAAATGACAAAATATCTCATCTGTAATTAAGATCTTGCACAGCACTATGCTCTGCAAAGAATTATCAGAAAAGTACCAGAGACAGTCAAAAGAAAAAGATCTGACTCTCAAAATTACTTATTCTGTGCTTAGTGACACAGAAAAGTAAGCCATCAGACCTTTCCAGATTCATAGCTCTGGTGCTTAAATCTTCATCAATGTAAACTGGCACCCTTCCACCACTTACAGTGAAGTCGGGAGGTACAATACTGAAAACTCACCACAGATCTAGACGTTAGTAATATCTTCTCATGTAGTTAAGCAGTTCTAGGATCACTTCAACAAAGAGGGATGGAGCAGATGCAAAATATTTTAAAGAACTTCACAGAAGAGAAATATAGAATCTATAATGTGTTTACTTAAATGAATAATGAAATACTTTTGTTCGGGTGGAAGTATTCAGAGGAAAGTTTCTGCAACCTATTTCTAATGACAAGTTAAAAAGTGCCAACAAAATTATAGGCAGTACTTGAATGATCTGTGATACTAAAGATGGTTTTAGAGATATGTAGACTCTTTCCTGTGTCTGAGAGTCTGAAAGTCTAGGAAAGAGTGCAAATAATTCTTTTTGAGATTGTCCTGGAAAAGACATATTTTCTCCTCTTTTTAGACAGTTTTTTTTTTTTTCTTTACTGCGTTTATCTTCCTCTCCCCCTCCTGGCACACACAACCTCCACCCTCAAAGTATAAGAGAAATAATCCTTTCCTCTTCAACTGCCACCAATTTTCCTGACATTGTAATTAAAGAACTGACAGGGAAAGTGCAGTACTTGCTGTGAAATGAAATTTTTACACTAAAGAGAGTTGTAGACAGCTCAGTGATAAGATAATTTAGATGGCAAGGGAAAGCAGCTAATGTATATGTGGGTATAAATGACAAAGAGTGGAGATCTGAGCTTTTGAAAACGTGGTTCAGACATCTCCTCTTGAGACTGTGGGGAAGAAGGTGCAGAGATGTACTTGCAGCTTTCCTGCCAGTCACAGGTGGAAGCTGAAAGCTACTGAACAGAAGGTTCATCTGAATGAGAAAGGAAGAGACAGACGGAAATTGATGGCAGGTAAGTATTGTTAAAGCAGATTGGTACAATGAGGGAAAAAGTAACAAGTGGAAAGAAAAACATGGTGGTTTCCTAAAGATAAGGAGCCAAAGCATTTTGAAATATTGTTTCTTCTCAGATACAGGAGGGATAATGAACATAGTAGCTGAACTCCAGGTATAAAGTGAACATTATTATTATTTCTAACCAAAACTTGATGAATTACAGAGAAATGACTTTTAGCTTAGTCTGAAAAGAGATCTAAGATAAAACAATACAAAGCCCATTAAAGAGTAATTCAGGAGGACTGGAACATGTGGTATAATATATATATAAGGAGAATATCAGAAGAAAGGAATGACATTTGCAAATTTCCTGCCAACATAAACCATTTGGACTGAAGTGAAAGATAGAAATGCCAAGAAAATAATTACAGGAAAGTTTTGAAGAGTGCAGGTCTGAGTGACAATCTGAAGCAGGAAGTACGAGTGCTACAATGTTTGTAACAAAGGATCTCCATTATTCTGACATTTCGAAATGCAAAAACCATGAAACGTTCATAAAAGGGGCGAAGCTGAGAGTGACTGTAATATATATAGCACTTGAGAAGCCAGGGAGAACCGCAGCTTTATTTGTTTACTTCAAAGAAAGGAGATGTGTAGAAAAGTTGTTGGGATGTGGACAGTCAATGGTGAAGAAAAATTAAATTTAAATTCCCTAAAAGTTTAATGTGGAAAACTAAATATTTGAAGAGAAGAATTTGTAAATTCTTGAAAGGTTATAATTTGAAAAAGTACAGAGGTGAATGATGTGGTTAAAAATAAAAGTTGATATGGAGTATCAGCAATACTTTTAAACAAGCTTAAAAAAAATGGAAAGCTTTTGCTTATATTTTTTCTCTTAATCAATATTTTAGTTTCATATTTCTGCACAACCAAATTACTAGATAATCAGCTGTAGAATCAAATTACAGTCTTGAGAGGTATGTTTTCATATCACAGCCAAAGTAAGGACACACGCATCTTGTAAGGGTTACTCATAAGAGTTTTGTTATCTCCAATTTTATAATATTGGGTTTGAATAAGAATCAAAACAATTTCTGAAAATCTCTTAGGTCATGTATAAATGATGTATATAGATTTGATAAAATTTACTTTAATGAAAGATATTTACAAAAATCATATCTGAATCACAGCCTCCTTATCAAATACAGCTAAATCTCACATTGCTATAAAGATGATAGTGCAGTAAGTGTGGATGAATACAAACTATAAAAGTCAAGGTAGTGTCTGCTAAACAATCAGAAAGAACCATGGGAGAATTCAAAGTGCATTAATGAACTTAAATGCAGGGAACGTTAGCCTAGTATCCACAAGCTACTGAACAATGAAACGTTAAAGAAATCTGTGAGTAAAAGATAAGTGAATTTCACCAAACCATTTTTTCTTGTTAATGGAAAGATTCTCAAAGACAGAATCATAGTTTCTTACACACATTTTCTCACAGCTATTGTTTGATAACTGTTTTGATGTAGAATTTACTGAAATAAATTCCAAAGTGCAGTCAATGCAGAACACTTTGCTTTTTCATCTCTATTTTTGCTTTTTCTTCTCCTTTTGTAGTTTTAACTCCCCATTTTATTTCTTTTCATTTGACTGCTGAAATTCATTGTACTTATTTGTTTGGAGTTTCTGCATTATTCTTTTCTTAATGTAGCACAATAATCCTGAAATATACACTCATTATAGTTGATGGCATCAAATCAGATTACCTTACATAGCAACCGTTGCCAAGAAAGTCAATATCTCAAGCTATATAATCTGTGTTAACATTGTTAAATGTTTTTTTAAGTTTATTTTAAAGCCTCATCTAATCTTTGTTATTCAGTGGGAAGTTTTTCACATATAGTTATTTATGATCACTTAGCAGTAAAAAGAAGCACAATCTTGATAAGTGGAAGACTGAGCCATTCTCATGCTCTGAAACATGTCTGAACAGCATATAAAAGGAAGAGAACAAGCATATTTCATTTCTAAGATTGTTTGTTATTTCAGAGAATTGTAGGATAAACTTGTTTCTAAAGTGTTTATCTTGCCTATAAACAAGTTTAGATGTCTGGCATGGACGGTTTTGCATCAGTAAAATAATACTTGTAGAGCTGACTATAGAGAAAGATGTTGATTATCAAAAAATTATCCTTTATGACTATCTCTGCCAAGTACTCTTGAAAGATACCGGACTAATAAAAATGGAAACAGGCAGGAGAAATGCAGCAAAAAAGCTTCCTGATAGTAGCTTGTGGGAGCACCTCACTGGCATCTCAAAATGAGAGATAATTAGAGTTTGTTGCCTGGTTCGACTTTGGTCAGTTTGCTATAAGTTCCCTCATAGGTCCAGTGAGTTATGATGACAGTTTTGATACACTGATTGACTTATCAATAAGTTCAGCATTTTTTTTCTTCAGTTTCCGTGCCTGCCCACTTTAGTCTCAAAAACACTGCCTTGTTTCATGTTTCAGAGTCTTTGTTCACCTTCTGCTGCTCATGCAGAAACCTGTGTAACTTCACTATAGTTCCCATCACCTAATGCACATTTTTGTCTACAAACATGAGTAGAGTAGGGACTTAACATGATTAATTCAATCAAAATGAAAGATAGGCAAACAGAATTTCTCTAAACCTTGGTTTGATTTAGTTAGAAAGTCACCATATCCAACACTGTATTCTATTTACTAACCTTATGACGATGATCTTTAGGCACATTTTTGTTCAAAAATAGTTACCCTACACACACACACCCACACCTCTCATCTGTCAGTCCAGCCAGTTCCTTAAAAGTGTTCAAATTTCTTCATGGTGTATGTGATTATTTTGTTCTTCAATAAGAAGTTTCAAGATGTGTTAAAACTGTTTCCTGTTGACCTCTATTTTTTTTTGCAATTAATAAAAATTTTACCTAAGTGAAGTGAAAAATAATGCATCATAGGTAATTTTTTTTTTTTATCAAGAGCAAGAGAAATGCAAAAAGAGGTAGCTGGATTCACCAGCTTTTTTCAGTCATTCACCAAAAATGTTGGAACAGACAGTGGCTACTTCTACCCACAGACTGTAATAAAGTTGCTAGAACACACTTATCTGCTGTGCTGAAATGCTGAGATCAAAACTTTCTTTACTCATGATTTACAGCAAAGACTTGTGCTTGGCTCTTCCGCATCTCAAGAGAGTATAGGTCTTGGCTTGTAGGATACTCTGAAATGAGCAAATATCAATCTCCTTTTATAAAGGCTCAACTTCATGTAACTAAATATTAGCTCAGGAAAAGAGTAAGAATGACATTGCATAGCATGACTGTTGGAGTACACAATGGGACAGACAGCTGGATTCCAGACACTGTTTCAGAGAGTGGTGTCTGCTGGACACGGCTTCATCCATTTTGTATTTAAGAAATAGAAAATCTAATGCCAGAATCCTCTTGCTTCTTCAGAAAGAAAAAAAAAAATTCTTATTTAACATTCTGAAAAGAGCAATCTTAACATTGCTGCAATTTTCTCCATTTTGCTTTGCTAAAAATTTTAAAGTCATACTTCAAACTTTTTCAGAACTGCAAATTTTAACAACAAATGGGCACTCCAAAATCTACTTATGTAGGTATTTTTTCTTGTAAAAAAAATACTGACACGTGGAAATCAAATCAGATTTCAGATATTTGCAATAATCTTCGCATACTATTTATTCTTAAACACCTCAGCAAATGACTGCTTACTTAGCACAGGAACTCTACATGGATTCCTGTGACAGGACAGAAAACCTAAACCGTAATTGTTTAGACTTTCTAACACTTCAAATACTTGTACCGTTTTAATTAAGTGCAGATTAGATTCAGGTCACTGGCTTTAAACTTGCCTATATTAATTATTTAGAGGCCTGAAAAAATGTCCTAAATATTGATTGACAAGAAAAAATTCCTTATTTCCCTCTTCAGATTATTATTAATTTAACAAAATATTTTTCCAAAATTTTAGAATTTTCTGGGCTAGATTAATCAAAATAATCTTTCCTGTCCTGGGACACCTCACAGTTAATTCCAATTTCTTGGAAAGATCCCTACTGAGAACTAAGAAATGAGATTTTAGCTTACCTGTTCAACAGAAAACACAAAATGCAAGACAATCCTAAAGCTTTTTGGAAATTTTTGAGTGAGGACAGGTGAATATCTTTCTTCATCTGTTAGGTTATGTGGTCACTTCTCACATAATATATGAGATAAAATGATTTTAAATAAGCATAAATTTTACTTGAATAGATGAGGTCATGATAATCTAATGAGTAGCTTAATTGGCTTCTACAGTGATGTATGCTGAAAAAGTATTACTGAAAGCTGATCTTCACAGAAACAAGAACAGCACAGAGAGGGCGGTTGGAAAAATAACAAAAGATTTGCTAATTTTCATGATACTCTGCAAATGTTATGGCTGCAGGTGGACTCATTTGTTGAGATCTATATGTAGAAGTAAAACAGCCTCATCCCCTGTTCTACATTTGACAGACACTTTGAGAAACATATCTTCCTCAAATGCATTTATTAAATTATTAAGAAAATTTTCCAATTTAAGTTTTCTTAGTACTTACAGAATTGTAATCACTGAATCATGGAATCGCAGGGGTTGGAAGGCACCTCTGGAGACCACCTGGTCCAATCTCACTGCTAAAGAAGTTCCCTGCAATAGATTAGACAGGAAAGGGTCCAGATGGATCTTGACTGTTTCCAGAGGAGACATGTTACTTTTAAGGAAAATAGGATATGAGTATTTTTCAAAAGTTTTTGAAAAAATAAGGTGACTTAAATTGTCTTAATTTAAGCATCAAAGATTAATAATAATTTTGGAAAATGTATGACCGAACGTAGTATATAGAGAACGATCTAATATTAAGAATACTGAAGCTCACATTTACTGTTTATTTTTCCAATATCTTAGCAACAGTTTAACTATGACACTTTGGACTTCATTCAAATGGCATAAAATAAAATAGAAGTGCTACTTACTAAACAACAACAATCCAAGCTTATAAGATATGAATTTGAATAACCTATTAAGAATTTTCATGAACCTATTCTTTGAATATGGAATGAAAGGAGGAAGGAAAAAGAGGAGAGGGAAAGGGAAGGAATAAATCTCCAGTCCCTGAGCATTTAAAAAATGCTGTGTGATTTGGTGATTCGTAAAATCCATCTTTGATTACCTGCAGGGCAGGTGAAGAAAATGTAAGTCAAGATGCTGTTAAGCTTAAACACCTAAACAGCTCCCCAGATTAGATGAACTCTATAGGAACAGGTTTGAAGACAATAACAATTAAATATACGGATAAGCAAAAGGAAGTACTTCTAAAATTACATGAGCTGTTCTGTCTGTAAGGGGAAGGTGCTTACGTAAACTTTATTGAGACAGATGCAGCAGTGAACAGTGGGTACAAAGCAATTTGCATAGCTTTGTTTAACAGTTTGGGTTTTTTTGAGTTACAAATTAAATGACAAAAAACAAATTCAATTACAATTTTTTACATCCATATTCTTAAAGAACTATGTAAAAACAAACTTCAAGCATTTAAAAACTCTATGAAGAATTGAAGAAAAATTAATACTTATGATATTCTCAGCTTCATTTTCTACGTCATTTTTTATGCCTTTACAAACTTATTAGAATGCCTTCAATATTTCTTTATATTGACAGTATACTCTCAATGTTTCTTGATATATCTTTACAGTAGGTGCTACTAAGAGAGAGAGTGAAAACTTTCTTATTTGTTCCAGTATTTATTCCAAAGATAACCACAGAATCCATCTGCTTTTCAGTTACTTTGAATTTAAATGGATTAGGTATCCAAATAGTTATACACATTTGTTTGTAGACTTTCTTGCCAAGAGAAGTTGTAGAAATTCCATCACTAATATAATCTATAACTAGAAGGTTAAATCACT
Source organism: Pavo muticus (assembly GCA_016647715.1). Classification (NCBI taxonomy): domain Eukaryota; kingdom Metazoa; phylum Chordata; class Aves; order Galliformes; family Phasianidae; genus Pavo; species Pavo muticus. Next base: position 523,570 of record JACDJE010000238.1, on the reverse strand, counting down.
GTCCTTTAACTGCCTGAATGACTTAAATAACACTATAATTTCTATAAGGAAAAAAAATTTCAAGAGATTTTGGAACACAGTGGCTATGAAAACAATTTTCGTAAACCTCCAAAATGCTATTAGAAAGATTTTTTAACGATTGCAATATGAAAATGGTCATAGAAGAGGTACACTGCTTTTTTAGGATACAGGTCAATTCATGAACTATACCTCTCTGAGCAGTTTTTCTTTCCTACATCTCTGTTTTGCTGAATTTCTCATTAGTTACATTTCCTACGTGATAAAGCATTTATATCCACTGCTTTGCTAAGTTTTTTCACTTTCTTTACAGATAAATAATCTGCTTCTTCTGGTTTCAAATATTTAGATTTTTTTTCTTATTTCTACCCTGTGTTTAGTTTGGAGTAGAGCTAGTTAGAACTTGGTAAAATTACACACTGGGAATTTTCTTTTAAAGCTGTTTCTGGAGAAAAATTGTAAACTAAAATATTGTTCTGCTGTGGTTTTTCACAGCATTCTATAACATACAAGACATGCTATTTTAAGTAAGAAACTATTAAAGATATTAATTTATTTATGAGGAATCTTTTTCCTGTAAAACAAATGCAATTTCTCTCTACTTACTATGCAGCAGCATCTGAAATACCATACTTCTTCCTCAATACTCAGAAGAGGAAACAGCAAAGTTGTCTCAAACAGGCAACAGCAGTGGGCCCAGGTGAACCTCATGCAGTTCAACAAAACCAAGTGCAAAGTCTTGCACCTGGGTTGTGGCAACTCCTGCTATCAGTACAAGCTGGGGGATGAAAGGATTGAGCATACTCCTGCTGAAAGAAGCCTTCTGGTGGATGGGAAGCTGGACTTGAGCTAGCAGTGTGTCCTCGCAGACCAGAAAACCAGCTGTACCCTGGGTTGCATCAAAAGAAGCGTGGCCAGCAGGGTGAGGGAGGTGATCCTGCCCTTCTGCTCTGTGCTGGTGAGACCTCATCTGGAGTACTGTGTCCAGATGTGGAGTCCTCAGTACAGGAGAGATGTGGAGCTGTTGGAGTGCATCCAGAGGAGGGCCACAAAAATGATCGAAGGGATGGAACACCTTCCCTATGAGGACAGGCTGAAGGAGCTGGGGCTGTTCATCCTGGAGAATAGAAGGAGATGACCTGATAGTGGCCTTTCTGTATCTAAAAGAGAGATATAAGAAAGAAAGTGACAAACTCTCGAGCAGGGTCTGTTATGATAGGACAAGGGGAAATGGTTTCAAGCTCAAAGAGGAGAGATTTAGACTGGATATAAGGAAGAAGTTTTTACAATAAGGGTGGTGTGGCACTAGAACAGGTTGCCCATAGAGGTGGTGGCTGACTTATCCTTAGAGACACTCAAGGTCAGGGTGGATGGGACTCTGAGCAACCTGATCCAGCCGTAGGTGTCCCTGTTCATTACTGGGGAGCTGGACTAGATGGCCTTTAAGGGCCCCTACCAACTCAAACAATATCACTAGTACTGTCATTGAAAGATAAAATGTTCCACTCTCACAATTTGGTTATTCATTTAAGCTTATGAGAAATATAGTGTCAAGAATGTAAGTTTTACCTGACTAAATGGAACAAAATAATGTTTCTGTCCTTTATTTTCTCCCATCTTCTCTACTTCCTCTCTCAGCTTTGCGAGAGGAATATATGGAGGTTATCTCTACCTTAACAGTTAATCAATTTTTAAGACAAATGGTTTTCATGTCCTTTGGTTAGGGGTTCCTCTCTCTTTTTCCTTGAGTAGCTGCTGTTTTCTCTGAAACATAGCAACCAGTCAAGCCAGCAGAGTAAGCAGCTCCCTCAGAAATCAAAAATCAACACCAGCTTTGCTCCATACATGATCTAGTGAGGACTACTTACATTCCCATTCATTACTAGGCTTATAAATATTATTTATCGTGAACTATCGAGAAGGGCAGTGGTATCAACAACCCTACCAGTACTTCTCTATGCTCCACAAGCAGAAGCAGCTGGAAAGCTCCATGGAGTTTGGATCCTAATGCCATGACAGAAATTTTTTGTGCAACAGAAAGAGGTCAGCTTGTAGTAGCAAAAAATTTTGAAAAGACCATATGGCTGGAAATGAGTAGATTAGCAGGACTCCTCTTCTTTGGTAGCTTCCAGTTAGTATTTCAGCAGCTTAGCAAAAATAGGAGCATCAGAAAGCAATTATTAATAGTTACCTCACATGATGTGGCACCAGCACACATTTCCATATTTTTTGACAGTTTGTTGACACTTACCTGTCCCACCTGGAGAAGTTTCATGTTTTCTATCAAAGGCAACATCAAGAAATATCAGTGAGTTTCAGATTTTCCTGCCTTATAGTGGCAAATTGATGTACCAAAATAGAAGAAATCTATTTTGTTAGTATTCTTGTAATTTATCTTTTCCTGAAACAAGTGATTTAAGGGCCAAAATCTTTAGAATGTTCAAGAAGAGTAAAGTACAGAATAAGTAGAGGACAAAAAAGTTAAGTAAAACAAGAATGGTGACTTACACATTATTATAGAATCCTTAATGATTAAAACAAAATTCTGATTACTCATTTACTATATATCATCACTTCTTTTTGTAATTCTTGAAATGATAATGATACTGAAAATGACAGATAGACTTTTGTAGGATTTGGAAAAAGATAAAGCAATCAGCTCAACAGAAGGCAACAAATATTGCTGTTTGTTTTGAAATTTTATCCAAACTGTAATTTTAAATTAATAAGAATGCATGTCTGCATGTCTTATCTTACTTATATTTGCACATTACTGGGAGAATAACAAAAGTACCTATCTGTTTTAAAAGTCTTCAAGGAATTTCATCATTAACAATTAAAAAAAACTGTCATATAATAAAATCACCTTCACATTTAAACCTGTTGCTATATGCAATGAACAACAACTAAACATATCAGATTACCAAAAATTCTGCAAATACCCTCTGGTCAAATAGACTGAGTTTATTTTGAGTTCTGGTGACACTTCATTGAGGGAACGCTTAACAGCTCATCAAGCTCAGCATTAAGGGTTAGAACCGTTCACAAGATGTTGGAAAGTAGAAATGTACAAATTCAAACTATTGCTTTCTCATGCTGAAATACTACATATAATGAATAAAATATGTTTTGTCTTCTTCAAATTCTGGATTTTAGGTTGTTTAAGTATTGTTATACTCTGCCATTTTCAGTGCTAGAGACCAATGAATCTTGTAGTATAGTCTTAACACTTCCTATGTCTTTTATTTCATTCTGATTTTTTTTTTTTTTTTAAAGAGATCTTTTAGAACAACACCATGCTACTAAAACTGAAGTTCAGGCTCATAAGAATGACTTTCTTTTGCTGATAAATCTTTTCAAAGAGACCTATCTGTTCTGTGTATCTTTGCACAGTCTGAAATATTTGAAGCATTGTGCAAGAAATATCTAATTATAGCAATTGCCAATGAGGTGTAGCTTTGCTCTTCAGTGAGCTGTTTGTGAAAATGTTACTCCACTATCTGAAAAAAAGCAAGAAAATTGTCTCCTTGGGTTACTGCAGATGAGAAAGATACTCATTGAGCAGTATTGGTATAGGAAGTTACAACAGAATACAGACTTACTTTGAAAGCTGCAGTGAAAAGACATGACCTTTCAATTAATACATAAGAGGATAGCTGGAATGTGAGATAATAATAAGAATAAATATTGAACAAAAGTATTTTAGTCATACATGCAACCCCTTTTTCTTTTCTTTTTTTTTTTTTTTTTTTTTTTTGCATTTCCCTTAATTTTCTGACTAGAAAGTGACTGTGGCTCTTCAGTTTTCCTCTAAGATTTTAAGATTTTTTTTTTCCATTGACGTTTCCTTCTTGAGTTTAATTAAGCTTTATGAATTCCTGTAAGGCTGAAAGACTTAGCAGAGGCTTAGATATGCTTGCCTGGCAAGAACACAGTTATTTTCAGAGTAGAGCTGGTTTTAATTGGATGGTGGAAAAAAAACAAAAAAAAACACAATTTATTGCAATAAGTGAATCAAATTCTTGATAGAAGCTACTAAAATATGTACAGCCTGAAGAAGAAATAAATGATCTGGTAAGAAGTTATAGCACTTGATGCGGATGGAAATCTTAATATGAGGGACAATGGTTCAAAAAGAAAGAAAGGGAGAAAAACAACGAATTGACTAAGGCTTAGAATAGCTATTAGAGTATCTATATTGTGCTATTTTTCCTTGGTCAATTAGGCATACCATCATGATGACATCACTTCAAAGTCCTCAATTAATCTGCGCCTTTTTACTATCTTTCACACCTTTTGTTGTGGTCAAGAACCTTGTGAAGGATGAAGTGGATGTTAATATTTATACAGCACTTAATGTAATTGGGCTCTGACCTGGCTAGGCACAACAGTTATATAAATACATATTAAAAAAAAAGAGGATTGCTCCAGGGCTTAGCATGCATTGGTTCCTGACCTGAGTCTTTGCTGGTCCTCTGAGCACAGGAAATATCAGACGCATTATGACACACAGAGTGTGGTCTGTCAATAAATTAATATTTAACAATCAAGATTAGGAGCTGAATGTTAGCTTTAGGAAAACACTCCAAAATTCCAAACTAAACTGCTTCCCCAAAAACATTAGGCAAAACCTAACAGAAACCAATTAACTTGAAGGGTTAAATAGACATTTGCAGAAGTACTATACTTAAGGTTTTAAAAATACAGGTTTAGGAAGAGCAGTGACTTAATATAGAATCGTTAAACATACATTAAAAAAAACAAGACCCTCTGCAGCTGAATGGCAGCGGTGTAGGAAGGGACACTTTTTTTTTTTCTCTAGATAAAAAAAAAAAGTAAAAACGTCAGTTAAAGACCAAGTGTAAGGCAAAGAGATGTGTAGGTCTCTCTCAAGAAAATTGTTGTTCTTTTCCTAAAATAACTAGTTTTAAGGAAGTATGAAGCTCTTTAGGTGTTTATAAAAAGTTTTTCTCTCCAAAGATAACCCTGTAGCACAACCGTAGAAGCACATGTGTGTAATGGATTTACAGAAAGGCAATTCCCCTCTGTCTCACTCAGAAGACTTATGGTTTTTGACTTATAGTTTTAGGGTGGCATACTTAAAAAACGAACAAACAACAACAAAAAAAAACGACCAGAAGCTTGCAAATACATGGAGAAACTGAAATGTACAGGTACATAGGTATGTATAGGTACAAAATTACCTCAAATATGGTACATGAGGTGATTAAATATTTTTTTGTAATTACTCACCATCTTTTTATATCTTCAGCCATGTGAATGATACACTCACCAGTACAAAGGTCTGCATTTCCATTTCCTGGTCAAGAAATTTTTCTTCTAGCTGTTGTTTTGACCTTTTCTTTATATATGTTTATAAATCTAAGACTGAGCGAATGCAGAATCAAAGAGGAATTATTGAATGTGATATAAGACTGCTGAATGTCTTACCTGTTCTTTTTCAAAATGTTTAGTATTTGTAGAATATGTTGTAAATCTTTACTAGTATAATGAAACTTTATGTATTGTGTTATTTGGACCTCTGTGGAATGCCAGCCACATCTCATTTTTGTCACTGTTTAATGTATGAATAGAACAGTCTGTGTGCAAGAAAATGTAGACCATTATAATAACATTTCAAGTTGAAATTCAGTTAATTTTTGTGTGATTTTAAAGATTTTCTTTTTCTTACTTGTGATTGTCTTGCGGTACTGTCAGAAAACTGGCTTAGGTTTGTCATCAGAAGTTGATGCAAATAGCTCATCCTTTAATACATTTATTTGTGGCTTTAAAGATTGATTATTCTATATCCATTTTGATCATAAAGATTGAAATATTCTGCCATCCTTCACTCCTATCCTAATTCTGTTTTCCTTCTTTGATCCCCAGTAGGCCACAAGACATTCAGGATAGTGTCTTAGGTTTAATTGTATACCTTCACTTGATACACTCAAAACTCACGTTTGTGTTGCACAGGGCTTGCTCCTTGCTCATTTCCTGGATGATATAGGAGTATTACTGGTTGTACAAGTTTGCTTCATTTATCATTTTCAGCCTCCATTTTATCAGCTAATACAGTAGGCAAGGTTTCGGATCACAGCTCTTCCTCGACAACATAGAGCTGATGAAGAACTCCCCTAATTGCAGCTGAGGAGAAAATCCAAGGACACCAAAGGATGTGCTTCCTGATCAGTATGCAGAGTGCAGTCCTTGGGGCTGCATCTCCCCCTGCTTCCAGGCATCCCCACACTTCCCTTAGGAAACTGCATTGGCAAGTAAAATAGAGAGGAATGTAAAGTACTGTGCAATTTGGCTTAAAAGCTCCAAGAACTTCTACTGAATGTAGCACGTCAGTATTCAGAGATGGTACACTAAGTTTTATCTCACTGCAACTTCTGTGAAAGATTATGAGATGAAGCTTTCAGAATCTTCTGTTATATTAAAGCTGGGCACAAAGGAAGGCAAGAAATAAAGATTTCTGATTAAAAGAAAATCATAAATTCAAATACTAGGGAGTATTTCTCAGTCAATAAATCATTTCATTATAGGTTTGTTTGTGTAGGCAATATTTGTTACTGAATAGCTATAACATTGATTCTAATAGTTTTTGTCACTAGGGGCTCCTGCAAAATCAGAAAAAATCAACTTTTGCTCGCATGAACATTAGCTATTGTAGTACCCCACTGAACTGGTACTGAAAGGAGAAAACTAACAAAAGGAAGGATGCTATCCTAGAGATGTTGATTTGCCTTTAATATAACACTAGTCTATATTCGGTTTTACAGTCAGCAAGAACATCTACCTGTCTGAAACAATGCAAGTGTATGTGCACAGGCATATACAGCATAGGAAACAAGCAGGAGGAACTAGAACTCTACAATCACAAAACTGTCACATTGCTGAGTTAACATATGTGGAGGACAGCTCACATGACTGTAGTGCTGCAACAAACACGAAGCTCAAAGATGAGTTTGAGGAAATCATTTTTACCTACTGCATTAATGGCTTGCTTTCATGCTGTTAGTGTCTTTAAAGAATCAGAGTTTAGGGACAGAGAACATGCACAATTTAGCTTCAACCTTAAGCTAAATTAATTAAATGGTATGATCCAGTCTTGAAATCTGTTTTAAGGACAAGCTGATGCCAGATACATCAGACAGATCAGCTCTCATTGCCCTGATCCAGTGCTTTACAGTCCTACTCGAAGGGCAAGATCTAATTTAAAAAAAAATTGCTGAGAGAACACTTTGGAAAGAACCTCTGGAAAAGGATCTGTGAGAAAATTTATTTTCCTAAGTTCCTCCTGCAAGAGTTTTTGCATTGCTGGGGTATTTGTTCCGGAAAAGTTCAAGGGAAGCTGGTATACTTTAGTCAAGAAATTTCATGGAGTTAAATTTGCAGCCTCTATATAGGAACTTTTGTAGTGGAAGGAGTTTGGAGAGATGGCAAATTATGTGGTGTAGGTTTACCCATATCTCCTTCATGCTCAGGTCTCAGCCATTCCAGACATCTGATTTTTCAATGAAGCATGTTACACTGGCTAGATATCTTCCTTTTGTAAAGACAAATTAAGAGGAGATTTGGAACAAAGAGGGAGAGCTGTGCTACCTGACAGCTGAATTTTCTGTGCTGAAATCTGTGAGTGAAAGCATCCAACCCTATCCATTCTTTGTCTCTGCTCTCAGGAGGAGAGTAACCATCTGGAAAAAAAGGAGGGGGAAATTGGGCTGGCAGTGAAACTCTTATTTGTCTAAAAGAATATTAGGTCTGCAGAGGGCTACTTTGAGACACTCTGAAGAGTCTGAGCTTTAGTAAACAACCATATTTATATAAAATCTGCCTGTGAAAGTATTGCAGGGCTTAGAAATCCCTAGAACAATAAATCTTCTTGTTCTTCCTGATGGAGATAAATTCTAAGGTCATCAACTATAAGGATCAGATGAGTCTCACATGAATGCTTTGGCCCAGAGCTGCGCTGGTAATAAACAGGATTTTTATTACATCTCTAAGTGCTCCATGACATGTGTTAAATTACTATAGGCTTCACATACTGCAGTTCAGAAGTGTTGTACAAGTGGATAGCTCAAATTAGTTCCCTTTGCTCTATTTCAACACGGTGCCTCAGCTTCTCCTGCAGAAGAAAAAAAGGCTTTTGTTTCCTTTATTCTGATTAGCCCCATTCAACTTCTACATGATAATGGTAATGGAACTAAAGATTTTTTTTTTTTACATTTCATTATAGAGGGAAATATTTCCTTACTACACTGCAATTTTTTTTATTTTTTTATTTTTAACTGTGATGAACTCTTTCATTTTAAATCAGTTTGTCTATTATTAATCTAAGGCTGCATCTGAAGTGCAGGACCTAGATGCCCTTCTCAGCTCATGACAGCTAGATACATCTTTAGCTTCCCATCAGCCAGGACAAGGTCATGCATCCACCTCCTCCTGGCTGTTCTCTTTATGCTAGATAGAGCTCAGTGTACGAAGCAGCATATCTGCATCTACAAAATATCTCCCTCCTAAATGAGCTCTTACTTCAATAGGAACAGCAGTAGGTTCAAATATACTAATCCCAAGATCCTTACTCTTTTAGTTTCTAATTTAGATTAAATTTTTGTTAAAATCACTGAGTCCTTGTCTTTCACAGGACCTCATTATCTGAGACATGCTTCAAAGACGATCGAATCAATGCAGGTATTTGAATGAACATTGAGTCTCTGTTAATTCCACTTCTGCTACTGGCCCAGTTCACTCTATTGCAAAAATAATGAATGATAAATTTATCATGAATCATTGTGAATCAGAGGTCGTTCCTCTTAATCAAGCACCTCAAGGAAAAGACACACAACAAGAAAATACTACGGACAAATTCTCTGCAAAACTGAACTATCTGACTCGTAGCATTTTTGCTTTGTTCCTGCAAGCAAAGCTCTAGGGATATATTCAAGTCTCTGATTTTGCTGAAAAAAAAAAATTTCTGAGTTTCCTAATCGAAAAATATTGTGTAGTCTTTAGCTTATTCTTACGTTTTATTCACTATTTGGTATAAATAGCAGTAAAAATTTTAAAACAAATATTGTATATTTGCATTTAAAATCAGTTACAGGGTAAATATTTTGCAAGTGAATATTCTACTTTGCAAAGAGAGAAGAAACTTAAAATGTGGAACTGTAGTCATTGCTACTCTCTGTTACTGAAACACTGAGAAAACTTCAAAAATATTCTTGTTCTTCTTGCATTCTTGGCAGTAACCTTCGTCCACGTCCTTGTAGAAAGAAGGCAAAGCATAATCTGACCTTGAGGTAGGTGGTGCCTTATTATGGCAAAGCTATTCTTGTATCACACTCATCAATATGGACTTTACTAGTTTCATCTTCTAAGAATTTTGAAAAAAAAAAAACTGCAGAGGAAACAACCACTGTACTTTTTATTCAGAATAGTAACTCAATAATTGTAGGTTAGCCATTTGGGTCAATTAGAAGGAAAAATAACCTTTAGCAAATGTTAGTGAAGTAATTCTATTGTGAAGTGAATCTTCTTATACTTAATGCTTGTTTTAAAAGAGAAATCTTGGAAAGTTAGTGAGAAATAACTTGGGGGAGGATTTAAAGTAGAACAGATATCTGTACTAGCTTTTCTGATCTTTTTTTTTTTCTGGAAGCAGGCTTAACAACTGGTATCATAGATCATTTAATTTGGTGTTATTTATACCAGAAAATCTGTAAAATTAATTTTTGTTTAAATATGACAGAATTGCTGAAATGATTTTTTAAAAATTATTTCTAGATGTCAGTAGAGAAATTTCAAAGTGATAAGTAGAAAATATTATCATGTCATATAACTTCTATTCATAATAGTTAATTCATTTTTGACATTACATCTTTCTTCAGTCATTTGTTTAAGCTAAACTATTAGTTAGAATTAGAAAATTTAATACTATGTCTACTTATAAATATTTTTTCAGGAATAAAGAAGCAGTAAACATTTATGTAGTCACCGTTCCATGTGCCTTGTGTAGCTTTTCTTAAGAGTTACAAAACTGTCAAAGTTTTTCCCGAGAATCACATCTTCAAGGATACTTCTGTGATAGTGTTCTTGGGCAAATTTATATTTCTTTCCACCAAACCTCCTCTCTCACATATTGACCATTTAACAGTTTATCTTCCATAGCAGCCTTCCCTTGTAACCATGTGTAGTTTTACCTTTGGTCATGGCTCATACTGTTTCAGCTATTTGTTTTCATTAAAGAGTTCAATATCTCTTTATATTTATTCTAGGAAGCAGCTATTATGTCTGCCTGCTTCAAAGAGATTTAACTCAATTATTAGCACAAGGGGGTTTCATAACTACAGAATTATGTTTCATTAGTCCTATCCATCAAAACATGCTTGTTGGCATCATGAGAAAGTTAAGACACTCAACTTATCAAGTTTTAAGGTCATGCAAATAGATTCTATGCCTGCAGCTTGTCAAGTGCATCCAGCTGGAACACCCATGGGTCAGGGACAATACTACATCTATTATATATTGGAAAGAAATATCTCCTGTTGTACAGAGAATGAGCATAAATTTGTGAAAATGCATATTTTTGGAAAAAAAAAGAAGCAAGCTGCAAAGAAGTCAAAGCAGACTGTATAGCAAAACTATTCCTCAATTTTAGGTTAAACAGCTGATAGAATGTGAAATTTTTTTTTGTGATAAAATTCTGTCCCATATTCTCAGTAAAGTTCATATCAATGCTTTTCTTTGTGCTACACAGCATTTTTATAACACTGCAAAAAACTTCTTTAATCATATGTGTGACACTACTAATTTTGATAAGAAGATTATAATTTAATTCACACAATAATTCTCATAGCATTTTCATGTTAATGTTTAAAAAAAAATCAGGGTCCAACCTAAACAAGATGTGGCCAAATGTAAAGAGTATTAATAAGATATTTCAAGCAGTAGATTGCACACTTCCAGATTAGGTTTTCAAAGGCAGGCTATTAAAACGGTCTCTTGCACCCTTTTACATATAATTTTAACTCATAAAATATCCCCGCAGGGGAGTACAGAGAAGGATTAATTGTGAGTTGAACCAAATCAGAGTTGCACTTTTTTTATTGAGAAGGCTTAGGAAGAGATGCTGCTATATAATTTTTGTCCAACTTCACAAATACTTTCCAAAGAAGTAAGACTATGTCATTTCTAATTGCATACTGGAGGAAAACAGCTTATAAATGGTGGATGCACCGTATTACTCTTTAAACCTTAGTTTAAAAAGCAGATGGAATTCATCTTTGTGGGATATTTTTCATCAGTTAGTTTGAAGTTGAGTGTTTGATATGGAAGTTTTTGGTTGGAAATACCACAGAAATGGCTAATAGATGCCTGTTTATAGTCCTCACTTGTTGCTTTTTAATCTGTGCTAGACAGACAGAGGAAATCCTGTACAGAAGGAGACTCTTCTAATATCAGATACACGATACTCAGGATGACCATAGACGTTGCTCTGAAAGGCCAATGCCCAATCCCTAGGTATTGGAAATATCGATAATCACATCACCACAGTCAAATTTAGCACCACAGAGATTTATATGTATACAAAAGCACACTTCATGACCAAAAGCTGTTACTCCAAAGTGTATTGTTCAGTCTAGGAGTGTATCTGCATCTACTGATACCATGATAAATATCTGTTTTTCTTCATCACAATCGTCAAAAATGTCTTGTTTTTCAAAGGAAAATTGGCTGACAGTCTCTTAGATGTCAACTTTAATCTTTACACCATTCTGATATGATGCCTGGAGTTTTTCTCTCATTTTATTTCAATACATTTTTTACACTAAATTTGAGACCAGAAGCATCTTTTTAGCCACTTCTCAGATGACTATTACATCATCCCATCAAAAGGACTTTGCCAGGAGCATATAACTTTCTTATTACCAAGCAACATATTTTTAAGAGTAGCATAGAGCACTTTGCAGATCTCATATTCACCACATTTCTCATATCGTTTCAGTTCTGAAGACCTACTAAGGCACTGGAGTCTTGAAATAGTTAATGACACCTATACAAGTAAACAATAATTCTTCCCCAAAACTCTATGTCTATAGTAATTCCTGATTCTTCTAATTACAGTCAATTCAGAGACAACAACCAAGATTCATTTTCCCTCCACCCACAATCAAAGGCTGATTTAGGCAGTTTCAGCTCTAAATATGAGTACAGATGTTCAGTGGTATTTTTCAGAGAATCTGTGTCAGTGTATTATAAAACAAACAAACATTCAAATACATATGTTTTGAAACACTACCTTAAACATGAATTAAATGCAGGCATGGTACTATGAAAATCTGGGATTGTAAATTTGAATGTTCCCTGTTAAAGATATAAGGAATAATTAATCATATTTATCAAATATCAGTGATAGAGCAGTCTTTTACAGTTTGTATATTCTGCTTTCTTCTTTCATGTTCAGTCTTATTTCTGAAATGGAAAAAAAATATTCTAAGATCTATACCAGACTCTCTTCGCATAGGACTATTGAGAGTATGTTTTCTGAAGAAACATCATATCTTAATTATGCTGTATTTAGTGTTTTAAGGGAGTGTGAAAGGAATAACTGTGTGATCATTTTTATGTACAGATTCCTGCAGTAACATGGCATCTCTTTAATATAAATGGACATTAAAGGTATAAACTGCCAGTCCACATTAAATATCTGTATCATTAGCTATAACTCAGCAGCTGGATTTGTAAGGAAGTTGATACCCCTCTTGTTCTCTGGTTTGAGAATGTGCTGCACCATAAAACACTGCTTTATCTCCAAGTATAACTGTGCACACAGAGGTTTTGAGGAGGATTTGGTACCCTACCTGGTAAAAGACTGAACTCAACAGTTATTTTATGCTACATATTGCAGAACCCACTGCTGCTGAACAAAGAACAAAAGCTGAAAAGAAATGGTATCTAGGGCCTTAACGTTGCCCCACAGTCCTGCTGCGGCAATGAGATAATTAGCCTGGGTGAATTATTTTAATTTTCTAGCCAAAGCAAACTTTTCTCCTGAATCAACAAATAATAAGTAAATAAAACAAACAAACAAATAAATAAAAGCAATGATAAATGTTCTATCTTTTTGAGCTTCTCTTCATCCCTTGGTTACAGTGCTATGACTCTTTTGTTAGCTCTGTCTGGGAACAGGCAAACCTGTGTGAATCTGGACACTCTGTTCCAGGCCTGAAGCAGAAGAACCGCCATTCATTAGGACCTCAGATTTCTCAGATTTCTGATCCTCTGCTTTTTTTTTTAATTTAACTGAACTTCAATGAGCTTTTCATATTCCCTCTACTAAATGATCCCCAGCTACATGACTCTTTTCTGTTAGGCCTTGGGATGAGTTAAAAAATAACAAATAAACCTGTGCTCTTCTTAAATACTACACTGATGTTATTGGTGAATTGAACACACTATTTTATGTATTTATGCTACTTCTGTTAATTAAAATAGCACATAGTTCCTTAGGAAGTCTACAATCTGTGCATTTTATTTATGTATTTTTAAACTAAATTTGAAGTCATCTTAAACTGGAAGCAAAAACAGATGAACAAATTTTTGTTATAATGGGCTTTTAAGAGTTTTACCAGACACTTCAACGTTTTCTAGTGTACAGATAGGGAAATGGGATATATGGCAATGGTGAAGAGCAATTATGACATTTTTTAACATGCTAATAACACATACATGTAATCACATCACTTTAAAACTTTCTTTATTTGAACCTCTTCATCTTCAAGTTGTTTTTCTACAACTACATCCTAGTGGTGATATAAATACTATCATGTGAAGAGGGAATACCATTGTACCTCATAAATGTACATCAGAGGCAATGCTTTAATAATACATATGTTGCTTTGAAGGCGATGCTCCGGTTAATTTCTATGGAAACCAAAACAGATACAAAGAGCATTGCAACACAATTTGATAGAGCAAATTTTTGGCTACAAAACACTATTTTTCCACATAGTCACCACCATTAGCCAATTTGTGTGGATGAGCTGGTCAGGAAGGTCTTCATTTTGTAGTGTGACAGCTGTACATGGCCATTGAGAATGTGGCATGTCTTTCACATAGCTGTTGTTACTGCTGAAACACACCATCCACTGCCTCATTGTGCTCACATCACTGATTGGTCTCCATAAACATTCAGCAAGCATCAATAAATGTCAATGGGTGCAATTTTTTTCACATGGAGGAATTCGGTAATGTTTCTTTGCTTCATAAGCACTTTCATGTCAGACACCATTTTGTCAGACTGCCCCTCTGCTGCCATCTGTCATGAGGCCATACCACCAACCAACACTTGCAGCTAATGAAGACGCTACTTTCGGAGCAGCACTCGTATAATTTACCTCAGAGTTCAAAGCATAGTTTGCAATGACTGCATTTAATTGTAAATATCTTTACTGCTACACATAAAGAATAATAGAATTATATTTGCAAGGCTATGACACTTACAAAGCCTTTGTAGTGTGTTCATTAAATTTTCTATAACAAATATTCATTTTATGATAAATTCTTACCTTGTTTTCTCCCACAGCTATTCTTTTAAGACTAACTGTTTTAGACCTTCAGTCTTCCCTTATACTTTAGATTTCTGTACATCCTGACATAAAAATGTGTGCATTTCAGATTCATGTGAACTTTTTAGTATTTTCACTAGAGTGTGCATTTTTTTTCTTGTGAACATCCTTGTGAGAATTCTTTTTTTATCACCATAGGAAAGCTTGATCACAGAAGATGCAGGTGGAAGAGTGATGATCAGAGTTGTCTGCACATGAATTGTGACCACTCATATCTCTGGGAAAATGAGTTAAATGGTAACCAGAAAACATTCCTGTCCTTGACAGTATGACACACTGAGTGAATTATCACATTAAGTTAAGATGATGAATTTAAAATAAAATATGTAGAGCCATATGATTTTTGGTTGTTAGCCATTTTCCTTGTTGTTATCTCGAAAGAATGATAAAGAAATTATTATTTATAAATTTGTACTTGTATCTCTTTTAAAGAAACGCTCCTAGCATGAAATACACTGATGTTTTTTCGATTGATAGTTTATGATAATGATCAGTTACAACTGGTTGCATCCATCTTCAGCAGAGAACCCTGCAAACAGATAAACTTCTTGATGGTTTGTACTCTTATAATATACAATGTATATTTATCATACTCACACTGAATATACAACACAGGCAAGGAAAGGAGAGAAATAATATTTCCTCTTACAAACATTCTGTAATATCCTGAAGCTTCATGTAGATTAATGAATTGGCGTTTGTGTATCAATAAGCTTCTTCGTTCATATCAACCTCTTACCTGGGCCCATGTAGAAGTAATGTTATTTGATATAGTTTCAAGGAGGCCAGTTATTTGGTAAACACTACCAAATGCTGTTTTGTAAGAAACTGTTTTGCCTGCAAGCTATGAATTGAGTCTTATACTATATTGTAAAACAGTGAATGTTACCAATAAAGCTAAGAGAGATACAAGGAACAAATTTCAATTGTATCTGTGGATGCTTGAAATTTTGCACATTAGCATGCAGTATTTTAAATGAAGCATATCTCCAAACATATCTGAACACCTATTTTAAGTATTTTTGTCATCATCATACATGAACTGTGGCAACTACAGAAGAAAGTCTAGTTTTCTCGCCACTATACAGTTACTGAGCTGTATTTCAACCGTTTGCTCTTCTTTAGAATGGAAAATAGCATATGAAGATGGAGAGAGGAAATGCCACTTTCTTTTCCTTCAAGGATATCTTGGAAAAAGTGAAAAGTGAAAAGAAATATATATTTTTCTTGTGAATTTTTATAGTTCCCATGTGATATTAAAACTAATGAGAGTTAAATCAGAAATAAAATTTTGTCTGAAGAAATGACAGTAGCAGGCTAAAAATACAATTAAATGAAAGTATTTGCTGATGCTCATATAGCTTCATATTTATCTAGTACATGTAAAAATGTACGATTTTTCCCCAAATTAACTTTTTTGTTAATCATCTGCAGATTGGCAAATGCAAAAGTAACACACCAAATCACAAAGTCATTGTTCAAAATGGTGTTTTAAAATCCTGCAATGCAATGCATTAGTGGTTTTCACGAGTATGTGCTTTGCACTACTCAAGTGTCCAGAATAAAAGGAGACAAGCAGTTATTTCACCTGTGTAGGAAAGAGAGGTAGAAAGCTGACATTGTTTTTAGTATTAAAAACAAGTTCTTCAAGAGAAATATTTTTAAAAGGTGTGGGTTATCAAATGGTTTAGCTGAATACTGAGCCATTTGGGAAATAGAATATTTGTGTTTATTTTAACAAAATAGACTATGAAATAATTAATCTATTTATATTATGTCCATTATGATCTGCAATCACTAGAAAAAATGCTTTTGTGACATTTTTAAGGAAGATATGAAGAAATTCCACAAATGGGTGTATATTAGAAATTAAGCATTTCTAACAACAATTGAAATCAAAATATCTATTGAGTATTAAAAATGGAGTTGTTGAGTTTTTAAAGTAGAATGCTGACTATATAACAGCAGTGGGGGGCTTTATTCAGCACGTCAACAATTGCGTCTTCCTAATAGGCAATGCAGAAATACTTAACTAATAAAAAGGCCCATATATATTTACTTCTTTCAGTACATATACAGAACCTATTAACACTTCATTTGGAAAACATATATAAAACAAATGCTCTATTCTTTTTCTTGGGCATCTCTGATATTTATAAACCTAAGTCAGTATTTTTTCTGTTTGGAGAAAGTAATTGATAAGTAAACAAATAACACAAAGTATAAGAGCCTTCTGCAGCTATTAAGATGGCATTAGCTATGAAAATGGAGGAATAAAAAACTAAGCTTTCTTTTCCCAAATTATTCTGTATATATTGTTGAAAATAATTTTTATGAATTCCTGGGCCATCTGAATTTTGTCTTTGTTCTCTCTACACTTTCTTCTTGAAATGACTATGTTTGCAATCTCAAATCATGCAGAACAGCTATTATTTATGTCCTATAAATCTATATATTTATTTATAATTAATAAACATGATAATTTGAAATTCAAATATGTTCGTGTGCTTTCCTGACATTCTAAGTGTTGTATGCAACACAGACAGAGAAGATAAGAATCTATTCTAGGAAGACAGTAGAGTAAAAGCAATGTCGAAGAGTGGGCGTTGAATTTATAAAATTATGGCACGTAACACATGAACTCTCAGTGAAAAGTTTTAAATGGCAGAAAGTAACAAAGTCATACCCATGATAGTTTAAAGCATACTGCAGGAAAAAAAATGGAATTTAGATGAATAAATTTAAAAATAAGTGTTTGTTAATTGATGTAGATTTGACTCTTTAAAAAAAAAAAAAAACAAAAAAACATGAGAGAATGACTTTTGACTAAATATGTCAGAGAACTGCAGTAATGCCACTGAACCTCTGCAGGAAAAATATTGTGCTTTTGCCAGAAAGCTTACTGTGGAAAACGATGAGAGCTTACTTTCACTTCAGGCTTCATAATGCATATGTTTCAAGAATAAAATTGTTAAAAAAATTAGGGTTCAGAGAAAACATACAAATTTCTGCAAAATGTAGCTACTGTTCTTCACAACGGTACTAGAGATGTGTGGATTCATCAGTTTGCAGACGACAGTGTAGGGGCCCGTGAGAATACCATAGTCAAAACACTGGTAGAGCTGCTAGCTACATCGAGATTTAGCACTTACACTTCTCCATATTGTTAATAAAACAATATTTATAATCCAGTTATTTCACCCTGGTTTCCTCACCCTCTTACTATCATAAATATGCACTGTTATAACAAAATTTTACACATAATTTTTTAAATTCAGATTGAGAATATATATTATTGATGATAGATCAAATTCCTACACTCTGTCTAGTAAAAGCCATAAGAAATCCTAATTACAGAGAATATTTCCAAAATTATATGCCATAAATCTTATCTTTCTAATAATGGCCTCCATTTTCCTTAGGAAATGTTTTTGGGTTCACAGATTTCTAAAAATAATTTCCCAGTCATACAATGTATTCCTGAATCCATTGCTGATGTTTCTCTTAGTAAAGTGCAATGATCAGATGCCTTAGGGTAGCTATACTCAAGGTCATACTCAAATTTATTGCCTTTATAGGCATGGCTATACTGTGAGCTATTACTCACATGTCTGAGTTGCTTTGCCTTGAGAAACAGATGAGCAGGAACATTTGGCTCAAGTCCCATCATGATGGTACAGACACACATGTGATGTACTGGCAGATTTCATTCCATCACTAAAAACAGTCAGTATCTCATTTTGCACCTGGCTGTAACCTTTAGCTCCAACTTTTTATTTTACAAAGTTCCCAGCATGAATGGTCTCAATTCCTTTCCTGTTTATGGAAAAAAATATGTCATGGCTTGCCTTGCCATATATAATTAGATTTCATATCGGACAACCCAGAAGAAGGACTCATAAAAGAAGCCCTCTGAGAGGATATGTGCTCAGGTAGGAACTCTGAAACCCTTGCTTGAAGAGGGTTTAAAGATTACAGTATGTATACAACATGAAATCTGTATTTTGTCTGGAATTTAGATAATCATATATTATCATCTTCACTTTCTTGAGAGCATGGTGTCAGTAAAATCCAACATCATCTGTTTTCCGACAATCTGCTCATCCTCAGCCATCTAAGCCATTGAATTCAATAAGAAGTGAAAGCTATGCTCACTGCAGAATGCTCACTGTGCTGAAGGATGATTTCTTCAGGATTGTGGATAGAAATCATACACACCAGGCTGTCACAATTTTATCTATTGCCTTCAATAACATGAGCACATGTGCTAGCAGATGGAGGCTGTTTAGAATGGACAAAATTAATTAATCATTGTTTCTCTATTTATCAGTTCAGTAGATAGTCTTTGCCAGAATCTTTGGTATTTCCTAAGTGCATAAGGATTGAGATATTTTCCAGACGTACTAATTCACATCTAAAGAAAAATTCTAGATTAAATTTAATTTCACTGTGTATATGACAAAGGGCATGCATGTGACATTCTAACTTCAATGTCTGTCAAGAGTATTGGCTTTCCATTTCTACTGTAGTGATAGAACTCACCTAAGTTTCTGTATGCTGCATCCAGAAATGTCTTCTCAGATTTATTGGCTGTTTAAAGTAGGTACAGCTATCCTTTTAAAAAAAACAACAGTGGAATTGTGGCTATTTACAGCTGCTCAGGAATATAACTGCAGATCTTCTAAGCACATGGACCAACAAGCACAACATAGAGCCTGCTTCTGTACCTTCAGTTCAAAGTCCTGATGATTAGCTCTGAAGAGGAACTTAATTCTAAGATTCCTGCATCTCAGGGACTGTTTCTTTCAGGTGACTCACTATGAATGACAGGAGTATATAGAATTATTTAACTAAATTCCTTTCTGAATAGAAAACTTGGACAAAAGCATAATCTAAAAATTAGGTGTATGCAAATTAGAACCTTAATCTTTTCTTTCCCTTCCAGATCAGTATTTTTTTTCCTTCGAAATAATCATAGAATCATATAATTGCTCAGGTTGGAAAGTCTTTAAAGGTCATCAAGTCCAACTGCAATCTAACTATACTACCCTAACTCTAACAACCCTCTGCTAAATCATGTCCCTGAGCACCACATCCAAATGGTTTTTAAACACATCCAGGGATGGTGATTCAACCACCTCCCTGAGGAGCCTATTCCAGTGCTTAACAACCCTTTCTCTAAAGAAGTTTTTCCTAATATCCAGCCTAAACTTACCCTGGCGCAACTTGAGGCCATTTCCCCTCATCCTGTCACCTGTCACCAGTGAGAAGAGATCAACCCTGCTCTTGTTGTAATCACCTTTCAGGTATTGGAATAGAGCAATAAGGTCTCCCCTCAGCCTCCTCTTCCCCAGGCTAAACAGCCCCTGTTCCTTCAGTCGCTCCTCATAGGGCATATTCTCCAAGCCCTTATAAGGCATCATTTACTGCTAGTTGAGATGATGTACAAGGGCTGCTCTGAAAGTAACATCTCCTATTTTATTATGTTGGCCCACAACATCAGATGTGGATGTTTGTGGGATGGCAGTAGGGGATGAACCCTCCTACCAATGTTCCGTTACATGTTGTTGTCATGTGACAGATGGCAGTAGAGGGGCAGCCTGACAAAATGGTGTCTGACATGGAAGTGCATACAAAGCAAAGGTGTGTCACTGAATTCCTCCATGCAAAAAAATGGTACTTGTGCAGCATGCAGGTTTTTGCTCATCACTGGTGAAAATGCATAGCTAATGATGGTCACTATGTTGAAAACATAGTGTTTTGTAGCTGAGAATTTGCTCTGTGACACGTTGTTGTGCTTTTTGTGTCTGTTGTAGTTTACACGGAAAGAAACCAGAGTCAATACTTTAGGAGCAACCTACACATCTCTCCCTTTTAAGCCTTCACCTGAAGTTAAATTCTTACTCCTGTATAAAAGTCTTATATTTATAATCAGTTAGCTTTAAGTAAGTCTGATTATATCAGATATGTCTGGTTTCTATACACATCATTCAATGGACTTCTTTTTAGACTATTCTGTTAAAACTAAATAAACCCCTAAGCTCAGTGACAAAGGAATCATTAAAGTAGGTCACAGTTCTGCTTCTGAGGACTTTCATTGTCATTCTACATCTTTGAATTGGGTACAATATATTTTGTGGATTTTAGGGAACATTCTCTAATTGTCTGCAAAGAGAGCAGTGGTGTACAATGATCGGCTGTTAGTGATCACTAGTAACTATGCTAAAATATATATTCCTGCTAGTAAAATATAATAAAGGCTAGTATTTGAAAAAAAATTGTTTTCTAAAATACAAACTAAATCTTAGTTTGCATTCCCATAATGCTTTCATATGCCTCAGTTTCACAGGTCAGGCTACTAAAACAAATACAAGTTAAATATATATATACATAAATATATATATCTCTCCAAGTTTCTAATTTGACATTGTCTTCCAGTTCTGTTGTATGGATAGAATATCTTTGGAAAAATCTCTTTTCTTCTGCAACTTCCTATCTCAGCTCATTTAAATGCAGTAGCTTAGATTATATAAAAATCCATGTCAACTTCTTCTTCATGTTAGGTGTTCTGATCAGTATAAGAGTATTCACAGGCCATAAACCTCTTTAGTGGAGAGTATTATTCAAGCTGTAACACAGAAGAAAATAAAATACTTTATTCCTCAGCGCTATTCACTTTTCAGCTTTTGACTGTTCATTGATTAAGGTGTTGTACTGACAGTCCTGAAGGAAAATCCCTCTTTTTATTCCTCACAGCTTTATCAATTTGTCCACACTGTTTTAGGTAGGACCTAACTCTAGAAAATCACTTAAAATTTATGAGTAAACTCTTTTAAAGTAGATTATTCATGTGCATAAATCTCAGCAGTATAAAAGGTTTAAGGCCTCAATTAACAATGTAAGGATACCAGGCATGGAAAAGGACAGTTTAATTTCAAATTCCTTTCAGCACTGTTTAAAGCTGTGTTGAGATTTGGTCATAGCTGAACACTTATCTGTTAGTCCAGCAGCACTAGCATCAATTCCAATGACCACTCTGCCCCTGATGTCATCTTCTCATGTGTATATAACTATTAGAAAAACATTAAAGGAAGGAATAAAAGAACTGTATTGTACCCTATAAAGTAATACTGGGATTTTCTTTTTCCTGTTTTTTTTTTTCCTCTCCGTCATTGTTTATTACAGCTCTTGTACGGATTTGGTAAAAAAAAATAAAGAACCTAAATGTCATTAAAGCAAATTAACAATCAAGTTTGTGATGCAACTACTTTAAGACTAATCTGATTTAATTCCTTGATACCCAATACATATTAAGTTTTCTCATCTGTGACAGAATTGGTCATTACAGTTTCTATAATGTAAGTAGGAAAAGGACTGCAGCATTTTATGATACATTCTGAGATATCCTGTCCTCTCTTTTGTATCATGTTTTATTCAAAACATAACAAGAGGGTGTGATATAGGTATCTACATTATTTATATATATATTGCACACAATATACATAAATATAGATACACGTACGTGTGAATAGTTACATATATTTTTTATGTAGAGACATATACTGGGGGGGGGGGGGGTTGCTCTTCACTTTCAGTTTTCTACAGAACATCAGAACCAGTCCAGTACTTGAACGTTTTCTCTCTAATTCCCACTATTTCGTAAAAGCTACAAGATAAGGAGCACAGTGGAAGCACAGCAAGTTTGCAAAGCCTTTCCTCTTCTTTTTCCATCCTAGTCTGTGAAGAGATTCTTATTTATTCACATTAATTGACTATTTTTCTACTCTGAAAAAAAGTACTGCCTTTAGGGAACATTAAAGCCTTCTGAAACACATTCCCATGGCCAACAACTACAATTTTATTTACTGCTTATAACTGAACTACAGAATTCAAGATGTGAGACTAGTTACGAGTCTTAATGGAAAGTTTCTCTTAGTTTTAGGCTGATATTCTTACTCATAGAATCACCAAGGTTGGAAAAGACCTCTAAGATCATCCAATTCAACTGCCTACTTACCACCAATATTTCTCACTAAACAATGTCCCTTAGTACGATATCTAAACATTTCTTAAACACTGCCAGGGATTCCACCATCTCCCTGGGCAGCCCATTCCAGTGCCTGACCAAGAATACCATAACAAGAATAAACTTACTCTCTTCGTAAGGAGTGTAAGTCAGTGAAATGACTAAATCAAATACTTTATGGATAAATTTCCTTTCAGAATACAAGAAAGATGAATTTACAGTAGAGGTCTTTTAATTATACATATTCAAAATAAAGTGGAATGAACAACATTATTTAAGAGTTAAAGAAAGCTTAGTCAGACTTGAAGTATGATGACCTCTTTTCTCTATCTTGCTCCCATTTTGCATTGACAAAGTCAATGTTATGTCTTTGCAGAAACAACAAAATGCTCACTTACTATGTCTTTGTGATTCAGGACTCATACACACAGCTTATGTTCATGATATCATATAAATATAGAACTACTACACATTTGTTTTTGATTGCCACTTCAGTATCCCTTTCACTAGAAAGCTAATCCAGGTTTACCGTGAAACCCTAATTTTGGTTAGGCTGGGCTAACATTAGCATACCAGTAAATACCATGTGAACTGTACTTGCTTGTTTTTTTCTTAGCTTTCATAGTTTACTGCTATGGCTTCTATTATTTCCAGATGACAGGACACAGTGCTGAAATATATGGGAAAATATGGTTAAATTAATGGGCTTTCTGCAAACTAAATCATTCTAAATCATAGAACATGGCTTCTGCATTATCACATGGTTGCTTAAAAGCAAAAAGGCAAATTACAGTGCTGGAATTTCCTTAAATATGATGAACTGATTCCTACAGAGGTGGAGAAATGTCTTATATTCTTATGCCTGATGCATATGCCTTCTCCAAGAGATCTTTATATCTGTGACAAAGTCATGGGCAGAGAATTTATATTCCCACTGGATATATTACCATTATCACAACACCAGTGTGAAGATTCTATCTAGACTAAATGCGGTGTTCAGCTTTCGTCATTTAAAAGAGCTTAGATGTTCTTCAATAGATTGAAGTTCACAATCATAATACCTGTGGCAAGAGTTTGGTTTTCTTCACACAGAATATTAAGACTGGCTGTTATTAATTTTCAGATCTCAGAAGGATGAAAGAAAAATACATACTGGGACTTGTTAATTACTAGATCTTAAAAGTGTACCCACACTAAATGGCAGTCTGTTGCAGATCTAACAGAAAGAAAAAAATTAAAATATCTTTAAAATAATTTTCCAATCATTGGAATACTTTCTGAGGAATATACAAAACTTTCCAAAACTAATGCCTTCTATTTATTTCCATGAAAACTACAAAAGATACAATAACACCAGTTGGTAGAGCAAATTCTCAGCTACAAACCACTGTATTTTAACAGTCACCACCACTAGCTATGCATTTTCACAAGTGATGAACAAGAGCCTGTGTGCTAGTAAGAATATGCACCAGCAGATATGACCCACTGTTGCTGTTGCCACTGCTGAAACACACCACCCACCGCCTCACTGTGCTCACATCCACTATTTGGTCTTCATAAACATTCAGCAAATGTCAACGAATATTAATGGTTTCCTTTTTTTCAGTGTGGAGAAATTCACTTCCATACCTTTGCTTCATATGCACATAGATGTCATTTTCCATTCCGTCAGACTGCCTCTCTGCTGCTATCTGCCACACAGCAAAAAAAACCCAAACAATTAGCAGAATATTGGTGGGAAGGTTCAACCTTTACTGCCATATCACCAATCCACCACTGATGTTGTAGGTAAACGTAGTAAGATAGAAGGCATTACTTTTGGAGCAGCCCTCATATATCTCCTGATTTTGATAGATGACTGTGTCTCTTCTGTTAGGTTTGGCATAAAAGATTGGGTTTGTTTTTTTCCTGAAAAGAAATGTCAACATGTTCCTATGCTCCCATCATTATTTTTTCTTCTAGTATTACTGAAGATGCTAAAAGCTACTGGTGCTCTAATAGCTTTAAAATGTGTTTTGAAGGGTATAAAGGCACCAAGGAAAACTCGTGATCTGCCTCTGGGAATATTCTATTTCTGTATTGACTGAGAAAGATCTGCATTTACTGCACATTTTTCTGTTTTATTACTGTATTTTTTTGTCTTCATTTTTTCTATGGACCATAGTATTTATGTGAACTTACCTAGGAAGGTTGCTATATTTAATGCTTGCAGATACATTACAGAATCCCAAAAGTAATGCCAAATTACAAGCAAGTACTGCAGGTGTCATCTGATCAAACCTACCGACAATAGCTATAGGGTGTCTCCTTATCAGCATCCTCCCTGTGCATGTGTTTTATACAGAAGGAATGAAGTATACTTTAGAGCTGGCAGGAAAGAGCTGTTGTCAATACTACTGTGAGACTGGAACATATGGTGATCCTGTCATGCATTCCTGCATCTCAGCTGGATTCTCACATAGGAAAGTAGTATGCATTTGCCTCTTAGCTGCTGAAGGGGGTTGCAGTAACTTCTGGTAGACACAGAATCATACAATTGTAAGGAAGTAACCCCAAGACATCATTTAGGCCATTCTTTTGTCTGAGGCAGAATTATGTAGGTCAGCCAAGACAGACGTTTGTCAGACATTGAAGACAATGCTAATGAAGTTGTGAAGACACAAACTTAGTAAAATTTACTTTCAGCACTTTGCCATTCATACATCTGTCTTAAATCTCCCCTACATTCCTTTCTTATGATGAACATAGAAGACCATCAGCTCTGCTCCTCCTTGCAGAAAACTTTCACATACCTGAAAACTGCTATGTCTTCCCCATTCTCACTCCTTGACCTCCTCCTCTTCTTACCAGTCCTACAGTCATGCAGTGTTTATACAGAGGCAATGTTTTTTCAGCATCTGATTTTTTTTCCTTGTCTTCTGCATCAGAAGCATATGCTTGAAGAGAAGATGCCAAAACCTGGACACAGAGCTCTGGAAAGAAGAGTGCTGTTAAGAGCAGATAATTAAGATAAGTCTTCCAAAGCATTATGATTTTTCTTTTTTTTTTTTTTTTTTTTTTTTTTGTAACAGTACATCAAGTTTTGAATCTAATTCAGCCTTCGTGTTCCACGCTCAGCTCCAAATCATTTTCAGCTGGACTATCTAATTAGTTGCTTCAGCTAGTTGTTGCTGTAGACATTTATTTACTGTTACTGCCTAGCTGATATTTCCCACTCACACTTGTTATTGTTAAATACCTCATTTTTCCTTCAGATGGCACTTCCTGTGTCTTGTTTGCTATGAGTTCTAGGTCTGTCCTGTGCTCCACTGGTGGTGCATCCACAATCAATTTATACATCTAATAATGCCACATAACTAATGAGGACACTGACTCGAGACAGATAGCAGCAGAGTGTCACTAATTACATGCTTCTGTTTTTACATAGAACCCAATGTAATTACTTTCAGAATGTGATGCAACTAACTCTTTATCTTCTTTCTGATATTTTCATTGAGGACATGCTCTGCTTGTGAGGAATATAATCTTAGTGTTGAAAACTTGTTGAAGTCAAGCAGTATATCAACTGTTTCTACTCTACCCACGTAGTCTGCTATCCTGCAAGAAAGAAATTTAAATGATTTGACATTTTCTTGTTGATAACCTGCCAGTAGTTATTCATTTTTGTTTCTAAATTTTTAAAACAATTTCAACAACTCTCCCTGTACTTTCCTAGAAGCTGATTGATCTGTTATGCTCTGGCTTCACTTTATCCCCATTACTACTTCTTCAAGCTGCATATTTGCTTGTCTTCTCATTCTTGCCAGTTTCTCAGAGATAATTATACTGTGATTTAATCACCCATCTTTTCAGTTAGACCACACTGAAGACCAGTTGTTTCAAATGTTTTGAGAACATCTGACATTTTGATATTGTTTGACCTGTTGCTTTCTTACTAGAGAAGGAGGTCTTACCCTCTGTGACTTGTATTAATTATGACAGCACTATGACATTTTCAGTAATAACTCACAAAAAAAAGTATTGAACTCTTCACTTTTCCAGGAGCAGCTTGTAATAGCTCACCCACTACAATAAGAGGTGAACTAACCCTTTCTTTGATATTTGTCTTACAGAAGGATTCCTTGTTGTAATTTAGCTTCCTTGATAAAAGAGCTTTGGTTTTGTATTTTCTCTTCTTACTCTCTTCCTACAGTCATTCTACTTTTTATATTTGACCTCAGTAATCAGACCTAGTTTTCAATTTTTTAATGTTAGAAATTCACAAAAAGCTAGTGATTTTATCAAACCCATCTTTTATTGCACCTTTAATCTCTTCTCTGCAATAATATATTTTGTAATTGTGCCCTTCGTATCATTTCTTTATGGAATCAACAGTTCAATTTTATTTTTTTCCCCTCTCCTATGATTCTCGTTCACCAATTTTATGAGTTTACTGAAGCCTACCTTCTCTAAATGCCCTGTTTTTGTTCTGTTATAGTTCCTCATTCTTATCCTAAGGATCATGAACTCCATCATCTCATTCTCTCCCAAGATATTTTCAATTCAGGTTCTTTTTACCATTTCCTGCTTTTTGAGGCACTTTTGCAATATAGATGTCTCCAATTATATTTAAAAGTTGTTAGTGGTTTAGCGATGTGTATGGACTGAGTGTCTTTGCTACTCTCCCTCTCAAAGATACATAGGGTATTAAAATTCACCGTTACTTGGAAGCCTGGTGTTTTGGATCACTTCTGTTGATTCCTCAGAAAAATAAAAAAACACAACACCAGTTGCTTCCTACTCTAGCTATATAGTGGATGAATTCCTTTATAGCAAAACAGTACTTTCACGTTTGTCATCGTTCTTGATTTTCTCTGCACATAACAGACAACATGCTCTTAAGAGAGAATATATATTACCACATACCTACTTCTTCCTTTTTCTTTATCTGTCTTTGCAATGACAAGCTCTTTCCCCTTTTATATTACTATTTCAGTTGTCTTATTATACCAGTTCTCTAAATCCTCAAGCCCTATTTCCTTCCGCTTTACCTGCTGGCTTAAGGCAGGCTTGAATAGCTGTACTACAGCAGACTGGTTTAAGGGACAGAAGAAGCAGCACAAGATGAAGGCTTCTGTATTCTTGTATTTCATTTCTTCTCCTTGTTGATAACTGGCCCAGACACCAGGCACAGAAGCCCAGCTTGCAAGGGAGCCAACATGTTCTAACATCATTTCCCTTTCATTAGGAGTATCATATCTTATATGACAGTTGCCTCTTTTAGTATCTTTCTGCTACATATTTCCAAGCCCTCACCTGCTAATTAAATGAGTTAACTTACTCCTTAGTGATCTTTTCTCTTGCCTAAACTTCTAGTGACATAATTCACTGATGTGACTCAATTTTCTGACTTTGCAACTGACCTTGCACTGTTGAACATGCACCTTAATTAGCGTCAATGTTTTGGTCCTTCTGGAGAGGGAATATAGGTCACAATCTTAATCAAATGGTCGTATGCAAATTATCTTTGGTTTTGGTCCTTATATCTTATATGTCTGTGTTGATGGCTCCAGGCTAGCTACATGCATCTTTTGTCATAAATCTCTTGATTATTCTTCTTAAGAAGTACTTATTTGTATTGTAAATATTTTTTTCCCTCTGCCTCCTTTTCTCAGATCTTATCCTGGCTGGTGGTGCTGGCGCTGTGTTCTTCCAGTCAGCTGCCTACCTACCGAATCCTGGTTTCTCAGGGAATTAAAAAAAATGAGAAATAAAAGCAGAATAAGCATCAAGATGAATTAATCATGTTTTATTATATTCCTTGACAGAAAAATGCACTTCTCTTTATCTTGGCCATCACAAAATAGAATTACTTATTAAATAAAATAAATATATAGATGAATATGAGACAGTACTGTCTCTGGCAAACGTATAAATCTACATATGAAAGTTACATCATCCTCACATGATGTGATCTTACCAGTTTGTGCCAGAAACGAGGGGTTCTGTAAAAAATAAATGACAATATTACTGTATCTTTATGATGTATATCTTTATCTGAAACTAAATCAAGGAATTGAAATGTATTAGTCTGTATTGCATGTGAATGGTTTTCAGTAGCAATAAAACGTTCCATCCCCTGTGGGTTTTGTTTTTCCACCATCCATTACAGATTTTCTAAGCATATGCTGCTTGGAAATAACTTTTTTCTTTTTCCAGTGTTTTAAAATGGATATACTTTTCTCAGCTCACACAGACACCTCAGCAGTAATGGTAAAGAAATACTCCCTATTCCAGACAATGATTTATTAGAGGATATAGTCAGGGTAGAGAAGACCTTTGCTACTTCCCTGGGAAAAATCAGAGTTAGAGAGCTGAGAAGTCCTCTGTCCTGGTTTTTCCTTTGTCCTGCTTTTTCTCTTCAGTCTCTCCATTGGTATACTGTACTGAAATGTAAGGCATTGCACATACAGACAGATACCATATAAGTAGTTAAATTGAAATCTCTGTGCCTAAGCTCTTTGAAAAAGCAGACTGAGTTCACAAAAATCTGTTCGCACTTTGCAGCTTTATATGCGACAAATGTAAATGTGGCTAAAGGATGAAGTAAAAACGGACACTAGGGAAGTTTTCAAGTGAGGAATATTGTTGAACACCTTGATTTTGTTAGCATTAATGACACTTGTGTTCCTGTGGCTAAAGGTTCTAAACAGGTCTGCTAGAATTGTGCCAGTCAATTCTAATCCATATGAGAACTATAAAAGGAATTTATACTGGGAGGGAAAGGGGAATGTATAGTGGGGGAAACAGAGAAGGAATGCCCTATGTTTGTTTATTCTAAACTATTCTAGCATCTTCTTTGCATCTATCTCCGTGAACATGAAATTACTGCATAGTTAGGTGAAGCAGATGTGGGTACTAGCAGTTACCCACACTCCTCTGGAAAATCTTGACTAACCCTTCCTCTAACCACTGGCTTTGAAGATAGATTCCATCACTGATTCCACAGCTCTTTTATGATTGAAGTCTTAAGGCAAGCGGCTCTGCATTTTAAAGCGATCTCCTTATGACAAACATATTTAATAATAATAATAAGAAAGCTGCATGTCTTTGGGAAGAACCGTTACTACTGCAATTACTCATGAGATTGAATCACCACAGGCTTTCACAGCTAATAGGATGATGGGAAACCTAGCAGAACTAAACATCTGATGGCCTGAGAATTTTTTTTTTTTTTTTTTTAATATCAAACTCTTGAACACTCACAGACACATCAACCACTCCAATTTATATATCAAAACCTCTATCTCTATTAAATTCCATCAGGGATCAATCATACCCCTACTTAATAATAAAACACAATGAATTTAGACTGAGTTGTAATATACAAACATATCTAATTTTGCGTAACACCAGAACTGGTCTCTTTCCTTCCACCTTTAAATTTTAAATACTTTTAAATTTAAATATATATACTTTAAATATAAGATATAGCTTACTTGTATAACTGTTTTAAAATAAACTTCCAAGGTTTGTGAGAAAAAAGTCACACGTGAGAGAGTGCGTAAATATACAGAAGAGACTGCATTGCTTTCCATTTTCTTCATTAGCTTAAGGCTTCAATTCAAGTTCACTGTCACAGGCCAAAACATAAATTTATTTCTGTCACCATAAGAGTCATAGAAGTCTTACTGCATATATGTTACAATGATATTCAAATGGAAAATCCCAAGGGCTTACAGTTTGACCTTCCTCCTGAAGGATTTTGGTTAAACAGGGAAAAGAAAAGACGAACTTCTACAATTTAAACAAATAAAAACTTTTGGGAGGTTATTTATTTTTTTGCTTCACGATATCTGGTAACATTTAATACCATCTGAACCTTAGCGAGGACCCAGGAATAACTGTACCTGTTCTGTTTCACAAAACACTATTGAAGAAATCATAACATGATAGAAAGAACAACGACAGCAGTGTAGCAATGTCCCAGGCTACAAGAAGTAAGGACTTGCTCAAACGCAACAGCTGTCAGAAGACCCAAAGCAGAAAAAGACCTCCAGCAAGAGAGCTTTACCTTCCCCCTGCCAACCTTTAAATGAGGTCTGGGAAGGTGTGGATCCTGGCTCCACCCCTTCCCATCACTCAGGTCCATTGCATACGCCTGAGCTCCCCTGGGTTGGCCCTGCCTTCCCACCAGGTGCTCAATCACTGGTTCAGGCTGTGACTTTGCACTTCTGCTACAGAAGTGACTGTAGATGATCTTATACCTGAATACTTGTTAACCAAGATTAACCTTTCAGGAACAGAATATGCCATTTCACTGTAAAGTATAGAAACTGGACAAGTGGCAGTGATATCTAATTCCTGTTTTCCAAACAAAATTTTGCAAGAGAATTTCAAAAGATAAAACTTGATTTCAGATCCTTTCTGCAAGTCTGTTGCAGTGGGTACAGTATATCTCAGGAGACTCAGCAGGGATTCAAAGTTGTTTTTGCATTACATCCATTTGTTAACATTACAGAGTTTTCCAGATTTCATGGGCATAGCTACAAAGTCATTTTTCTGATTTTGCATGAATATAAATTTTTCAGAGAACAGTTTTGGCAGTTCAAAACTTTTGCAAATTCCAAGAGGGACCCTTCCACCAGTAACTAGAGCGAAGGCAAAATAGTATGTCAGGGAATCTCTACTTAAAAAAACTTAAGGCAACTATAAACACCATCTAGACGAAGGTTCTTTGTCTGGTGTTGACACACAAGTCTTCTTTGCAGAGTAGCATGAAAGGACAGTAATCCAAGATTCCTCATGGGAATTTGTAAGATCAATAAGAAGGCCATTTAGAAGATATGTCAATATCAGGAAATAAGCTGTATAGTATAAAAATATATAAATATTGCTTACATAATCATCAGAGGACTTTCAAGAGGTACCTTTAATTTTTTTTTCCTTGTACCAGTAGCCATGATTTTCCATCTTCCACAGAGGTCTAAGGTCTGCTCTGTCTTGTCAGGAGCTGCATATAGTCTTTAGCCATGAAACTAGGTCATGTGAGGAAATACTTCACTTAATATGTTCTCGGCAACAAAAAAACACCATCTGCGTTACTAAGACTTACTTACAAGCTAAGAGAATTGATTCTTTTGCTATCTTCCCTTCAATCAAACATATCAATGTTATGGACTGGATTCAGAAATTGTTTGTATAATATAGGTGACAAGATTACATTACCCTATCTGTAGTTTGTTGCGTACAGAACTGGTCACTTCAGGCCTATACTGAATGCACTACAATCCTTTTCTTGTTCATGAGACTGCTATTTAAAAATCTACACCTGTGACTGTGTAACTTTCACACAATTAATTTCCTTTTTCTTCTTTAAAAAAAGACAGTCTACTAATTGGGTAGGTATCATTACAAAATTTACAGTAAGGAATTTATACCTCACATGGATGAAGAATACTATGGTTTGTCCTTCAATCATATGCTCTTCATGAATCGGTTGTTAATATATCATTATAAAAAGTAAGAAAACTGACAAGGCTATAGTCTGGAATCACTATTCCTAATTATTTTGATATATATTCTTGAAACAAGATGACAAAATTAATGCAACGCTTTTTTTTTTTTTTTTAATAAGCACCACTGTAACATTTTGCAAAAGTTTTTTAATGAAGATTAAAATCTTTATTTTTATTTCTGTGGAAATGATCATTAGACTGTTTCATAATTCTATATCAACATATTCAAAGGCCAAGCCAGGGATGTAAAAACCATAAAATTGTCTCAACACATATATCAAAGATTATTTTTATTTTCCTGCTGATTCTGGTTAGGTTTAATTACCTGATTGCATCTGATTCATGGTTTCAGGTTGTTGTGTGATTTTTTTATTTTTATTTATTTATTTATTTTTGAGTTGATAGCTCTGATTCTTATTACATCACGTGACTTCAAAAATCAAAGCTTTAAAACTCTGGTCTTGTAATTTTAATTTTTAAATATATTTCAAAATACATGGTAAAAATTAACTAAATGCTAAAAGCCACACAACCCTCAGTCTCATTAATACACTACTCATTAAAAAAATGCTTATGCTTTTGTCACAAGTGCATTCAAATTATCCCCTTTGTATGAAAACAGGATAGTTTCATACCATCATTAGTTTGCATTTGTTAGGAAAAAAAGCTGCCAGCACAGTTTCTGGCTTGAAATCTGGACAGCAGTCCCACATCTGCACATTAGGAAACATCATTTTTTTCCTATCTTTCTGCTCCTTGCCCCCTCTAAAACTGTAGCCTGTGCATGCCTTCATAACCTTTCTAGCACATATTCACCATAAAAATCACTGAAACTTTTTATTTAACATAAGTTAAATTTCTTTCTCCTGCCTTTTTTCACCATTAAGATAACAATAATACACACAAAAAAAAGAGCCAATGAATAAATTCTTCAATAATATTTTGCCTTGAAGGCTTTTGAGGAAGGAGATCGATGATAAACAACAGCGCAAAAAAAACCCAAAGAAACAACAGAAAGTTGCACAGATGACTTCAAGTAGCCCAAGAGACTATACCAAGTCCAGACAGTGAAAAATTTCCATTACATCATTCATGTTACATGTTGCATGATAATTTTCATTGCAAATAATATATGAGTCTTTTGTTCTTTAAGCTGAGGGTGATTTGGGAATCAATAGCGTTTGCTGAGCCTTGTGAACATCAACATTAACTGTTCTGGTAAGGGGCAGAGACTGCTTCCATCTGACCTCAAGTTGATTGTCATGTACTGATGGAAACAAGCTCCAGGGAACATACTTCTATTAAATGGACAGGAGACTTAAATGGTCTGACAGAAAGTGTCAAAAGCAGGGTTTCTCTGTCTCTTTCAAAAAGAAAATGTTTTCTTCAAATTGTTAATTTAATTTTGTACCAAAGCTCATTTCAAGGGCTTTGACAGCTCAGTCACTGGATATACAACTACTTCAGACATCTGGGAGCACAGCGTCTAGTGTAAGTGTACCAAACCCAGAAGGAGTTTCTTATTTATCCCTGTCATCTTGAAGTCCATGTAAGGTGGCAGCTAAATCTGCTACTGCTAATTGTTTTTTTATTACACTTTTTGTATCAAATGCACATCTTTTTGGAGGCTAATGAAGCATGCTCACTGAGAGATAAGTACTGCAAAACCAGCAATGTAATTCGAGGGGAAAAAAAAACAAAAAAGCAGGCATCTAGAGAAATATAGCAGCTACATCTACACAAGACAGCTTTGATCTACGGTCTTGACGCTAGCTGTGCCAAACTACTCGTCCTTACCTGGAGGATTACCTGTGCTGTTGCCACTATGATGCTGGACTGTTGAGTTTTGGAGAAGATATTGGAAGTACTCTGTTTTTTTGTAGCATAGTGTTGTGAAACTAACTGATAATGCACAAGACATCTAGATATGAAATGCCAAAATCAGACTCTGTATCTCTTGTAAGATTCAGCTTAATACTGTTTTGACAACATATCTGTGTGCAACATTAAAAAGGTGACAGCTCTGCAGCTTTCTTCTGTTAGCAAGGAAGAACAAGCAGACTCAAAAGACTTTCATTTCCTAAATATTTTTATGTTTTAATAAAGCTTTGCTGAAATCGGAATACAAAAACCCCTTAAGCAAAGGGGTTTAACAAAATTAAACATTTAACAAAAATGTTAAGATTTCTGGATCAACTGTCTTGTCCATTGTGCCGTTGGCAGAAAATCCTTTTTCTTCCAATCTGCCTTTCCAGCAGCTGGCTTTCTGAGGGTTCACACTTTAAGTAGTCCACTCTAGATGTTTAAGAATACTTTCTCTTTCCACACCAAAGTTCAGCAGAGGCTCTCCTACAGGTAAGTATATTACCAGTGAATTCTAAATTGGGTCTTTTCGCTCATCCTACTTGCAAATATGTCTGCCTCCTTCTCAAATTCAGTACTTCTTAGCTAAGCCCCTCGATTTATTTTCAGGTAGAAGTAATCTGCCTCTCTCAGAAGGGTTGAATCTAACCAAAGTGCAGCAGCCCCAGTCACAGAAATAGTAAGCTTTTCTTATTAATGCTCAGAACATCAGATTCAGTGATAAAACCGTGACTACTGAGGTAGCAAACTAATTCTTATTTTCATTCTCTTTCTCATTCACTCCTGCTGGTCTTCAGAAGCAGTGAAATTGTTTCTGTTAAGTTCTTTGCAATACCAGACAAAGCATTGTTAGGAATATCAATAATCATACACAGGAAGAAGTTGACTCATCCAACTGGTGATAGGCTCTTTAGCTACAGAACACTCCTTCTCAGGAAATGACCTTCATCCAGGAGATGTTCACCTCTCAGAGGCGAGCCCTAAATCAACCCATGGAGAGGGCCCACCTGGGGCCCACCCTTTCTGGTCAATTTCTGAGTGGGTGACCTGGAAATATTAAATTTTGAGCAGTGCTATGGCCATCTGCAGCATGACTCCAAAGAGACAGTATGGGTGTGCTCATCTTTGCTCCAATCTGTTAATCTTCCTCCAGAGTTCAAGAGGCACATTTATCTGTGCGCTGAGGTCACAGAGCCTCACACTAATCCAATGTGTCTAGGAATACACATGTTCTTCTCACTTTGATTTGTATCTACAGCCAGGCTATGAAAAGTGCCAATGAATACATGATTTTTGTAAAACTTACAGGTTAATACTTGTGGAAGAATAAATCTGATAAAAGTTCCACAGTGTGCTTTATTAGCTATACAGAATTAATTGCTGTAGGATGATCCTCTTTTTTCCTCAGATTCGCAACTCAGTAATTGTAAAGTCAATTCAGAATGTTAAACCATAGTATTGTCAGTTTAAATATCTATTGTATTTTTGTTTCTAAGAGTAAACATGTAATGAAAAGATCTAGTAATATACTTCTAGAGAAAAGGAAAATAACTTTAATTAGAAATTTAGTCTCAACAAAATCAATACATGGTAGGTTTCTG
Source organism: Pavo muticus (assembly GCA_016647715.1). NCBI lineage: Eukaryota > Metazoa > Chordata > Aves > Galliformes > Phasianidae > Pavo > Pavo muticus. Next base: position 487,932 of record JACDJE010000238.1, on the reverse strand, counting down.
CAGTCTCACCATATATATTTATACAAGGAACACATGTGTGCATGTATATTTATAACAGATATTCCACTGCTGCATTTGTGGCAGCAGTGAATATAATAAATATGACAATTTTTAAAGTATTGAGAGAACATTTCCACCATTAAACTACTGAAGCACACACACATACCTCCTTAAATCTTTCATGACACAATGTTCCTCAAACATTCCGTACTCAAATTTTTAACATTACAAGCCTTCTATAACATTTAGAATTTCTTAAAAAGTCACAGTTTTTTCACAGAGGAAGTGGCTGGGTCAGGTAAAGATAATCTTGTTTGCTGAAATAAAAATACTAAGTCAAGTATATAGATAATTATTTATAATATTGAATGAACATTCCTTATATTTTTCTCTTTTGATATTACATACCCTTAGTTTAGTAGTTAGCTATTCTCATGTTCAATTCCAAATATATGCCATAAATTCTTTGCTGCAATGTGTTGCTTCTATGAAAAAATACATACATCTCAGTGCATTTAATGGTATTTTTTTAACTTCTAATAGGCAAGATTGTTAATGAAATAGTAAATACTGAAAAAGTTTCCCTAACATCATTTTTGACATGCATAAGGAACTCTAAAGCAAAGCTGAGAAATCCTTTCCTTATATCCAGAAGTATTTCCAATAGCTGGAAAAGATTTCAGGACTCTTTCATCTACAGGTTATGGAGACATTTTTCAAGATTTCCATGAAATCCCGGCAAAATACAGTATAATTCTGAAATTCTTTGGCATTTGAAGCAAAGGGAATAAAATTAGATCAAACCATAATATATCTATAGCATATTCTCCTATGTTACCCATTCTAAGTGGCTTGTTGTACTTTGATATATTCCTAACACCACTGCTTTACTATCATGGAGATAATCATCAGAATAAACAACCGTGGTGCTGAGCTGCCTGCTGTGTTAAACCACATCTAGTGGCAATGAGCTTTATTGTTTAATTATGATTTATGCAAATAGCACTTGATTTCCTTGTTGAATTCTGGTCTCATAATATTCTTACACTTTGCTTTCTTGACTAGCGGAAAGGCATATGGATGATGATGAAAGGGCTGGGATATGAGCAATGAAATTCAACATACTGGTTGTCTGAGCTGTTGGCAACTGAGGGCTGCCCTGAAAAACAGAATGATCTCATGGCTGGACAGCAAGGACTGTGGCATCCCTGAGTCCTAAAAGTCATGCTCTTACAAGAATAAGCATAAAAAAAAATTGCAAAGAAATGTATGCTATTAGTTAGGAGCTATTTGTTTAAAAATAAAAAAAATCATGTTATTAATTAGAGAGTGGGATCTATGAGATAGTTTGCTATCATCTTGTAATAAATTGAAGAATCCGAAGAATACGTAGTTGAAGCTGAATACATCTGGGGAGGTCATGTTTACTGAATGACTCCGGAAGATTCTCAACCTGGGCATCAAAAGGGAGCATTGATGTCATTAGTTTATACTATGTTAAGGAGGATACATTATCTTAATCGCGGTCATACTGTTGAATGGTTTTGAACCAATTCAGCTTTCTTTCTAAAAGATGACTAGTGAGGCTGAATGTTCTGACAAGGAGTGATACGAAGCTGGATCCTAATTTTTTCCAGTCTGTATTCTTCTATGGAGGTGGTGATGTCATTCAAATAATAGTACCACTAGAGAGAAAATGTCTCCCCCCCCAAAAAAAAGCAGCTTAGTATAGGAACATTTTTTTGGCATGAAAAATAATCCCTCTTTTCCCAGCCTACTCTGAACTACTGCAACAATAAAAAGCTATAAGTTTTTCATTTCTATTCTCTAAGATTTATCATGACTATGTTCAATAAATTTTGTTGTTCTGGTCTATTTTTGAAATAATTTCTCCAGATTAACGACTGTCTCAAAATAAGATATAATTTTAGGAAGAACAAAACAAAGGATCCTTTCCATGTCCCAGTGCTTAATATTGTTTTCCAAAAGTACTTAATGAAAATAAACATAAGTTTTGGTAGCATTCTGATTAAGGGCAATGATTTTTGTGTATTTAGATACATGAATAAATTATCATCAGAAGTGATGACAGGTCTATGTAGAACTTTTAAAATATCATATTCTACAAAATACCTCAAGATCAGTGGAAAGACCATCGGATGAATTAGGTAACGGCAATTACGATGGAGTTTTCACGTTGTTTTGTGAACCAATATATTTTCAATTCTGATGATTCTGTAATGAGGTCTTTTCCCTTCTCTTTCTTCTCCTGCCATTGTCACTAGCAGAAAAATACAAAACTGAGTCTTAATGAATACAAATGATAAATGTAATCATCAAAGGAGTGTGATGAATTGAGACTGTGAGTCAAAGCCACGGGCATTAAGGTTTTAAACAACTAAGGAAAGTGTATTTCCCAAACTCTAATTATTTTGAAAATGGCAACATTACAATTATCAAAATTTAGATCCAGATATATGCAGCAATAAAAATGAAACTACAACTTAAATTTACAAGTCCAAAGAATTTTTATGGAAATAAAGAGGAAAGAGGAGAAGCGGAAATATCCTTCTCCATGGTGGACTGGTGCAGGACCATCAACTGTGAAAATACTCTACCACATTATATTCAGAAGCTGGAAATATACTCATGTTCTTATTTTATGAGAGAACAAAAACTTGATGGTAGCTAGAATTAAGTTTCAGATCCTCAGCTGCCATGAGTTTCTTGCTGTACCTTGACTAGCTTTACAGCACTGTGCATTCTCACTACTTATGAAAATAACTATTTTTTCTCACCTTCTCATTACTTACATTTTGTTCTGTTCTCCTTGGTGACTTAAGGTTAATGCCTATGAAGTGTCAGTAAAATAACATTATTATTTATTTGAATAATGTTTTTCTCTAGGCAAAATTTTCAGGTAACACCACAGTGGATTATTTTGCTAAACTGGACATTGCAGTCTTGAGACATTAGATTTGCATGGAATGGAAAATGAATAAACAAAACATTCACTGCATCAAATTAAATATTTAGATTTGTTATTATGTAGGTGTCTTCAAAAGAAATGCCTCCTATTTATTTCCATGGAAACTGCAAGAGATACAAAGAGCATAAGAACACTAATAGAGTAACTTCTCAGCTGCACAGTACTATTTTTCAATGTAGTCGCCACTATTAGCTATGCATTTTTGCCTGTGATGAACTAGAGCCTGCATACCATGCTCATAAAAATCTGTACCAGCGGAGGTGACCCACTGTCGCCACTGCTGAAACACACGACCAATTGCCTTACCGTGTTCACTGTTTGGTCTCCATAAATACTCAGCAAGTTTTGATGAGTGTCGATAGGTGCAGTTTTTTCCACTCAGTGGAATTCTATGATACATCTTTCCTTCATACCCATTTCCATGTCAGATGCCATTTTGTTTCTGCTGCCATCTGTGGCATGGCAATAGCATGTAACAGAATATTGGTGAGAAAATTCCACCCCTATTGCTACACCACCAACATCTGCCTCTGATGTATTGAATCAACGTAATAAAATATGAGGCATTACTTTTGGAGCAGCCCTCATATTCTAACATACTGGTTTGGCACAATTGGTTTAGAACTCTTTATACTCCAAGTGATTAGGATATGTTTCTCTGTTTTGTGAATAGATCTATTAATATGTATTCCAATATATTTCTTAAATGTATTGCTTATTGGATTTTTTCACATCTTATAGATTCTCCTTGAAGTGGTATTAATTTCCTCTTTAAGTCTCTGATAGAAAACTGAACCATGGTACAAAACAATTTTTCTAACATATTTTAAACACTTTAGTTTTCTTGTATCAAACTTTTTAAAAGCTTAGTGATTTTCTAGAGATCAGGTTCAGTTAACAATGCTTTAAAAGTATGAATATGTGAGAGTGGGTAGTATCAAAGACAGTAGACTGTCTTTGGACTGACAGAGAACTTTGCTTTGATTTAGTCTCTTAACGGTATTATTTTCCAGAAGAGACATATCAGTCCACTTTTCTGACAAGTTTTATTATTAGAATACTTGGTTGTTGTTTTATTGTAGCTCTTGGGAGAGAAAGGAAGTGGATTGTATGAACTTGAAATAAAACAGAATATGTGGTTGTGAAACCTACACTTTCAAAAGCAACGAGATATATAAATATTTGTTATGTTAATCTACAAAATTACTTTTATTATTTGACCCATATGGCTATGTGAATACCAGCATATACAATTCAATCATATAACCTAGTTTTACAAAAAATGCAGCCTTAGAACTAAACACATTTTTCTGCTGTGTCAAAGGTGAATCATTTCCTTATGTCTGACATATCAGGATATGAAGGAAGATTACTTTCACAGACAAACAAGAGACAGCTGCCCTTGATAATGTAAGATTTATTCTTAACATTCTTTTCAAAGGATCCATTTCTGTCCAAATTTTCATAATGCAACAGGACTTTTACAAACTGTATGTGAATACAAAAAACAAGGCGAGGCAAGACCATCTCTCTGCTCTCACTTTTGGTGAACAGAAATTCACCCATCACAAACTGAATTCAGATATAGCCAGCTGCAATGCACAGTTTGGAAAGGTGAAATCAACTTTTTCAGTTTAGGTACAGAAAATCTGCTTGTTGGATAACTGCTTAAAGTATATGTATACAACAGCTTAATTTTGCAAGAGCTCAGTTGTAGTGTGTTGGTTGATAGAGCATTCTGTGGCACAGTTATTTATACAGCTATATTTCTTCTCTAATGTGCAATATGTAGTGGAAATTCAAGTTTATTAAGTCACAGATTAATATAAGTTTTACATCTTCTTTCACGTTTTTCAAAGATACTTGAGTAAGCTGCATATACACAGAAGTCAGCATCACATTGTGATGAGACTGATTCAGAATTTGAGTCAGATCTGAACAGTTTATGTCTCCTATAAACTTCTATGTGAGAGTAATGAAAGATGAAAAATTTTAATTATCTCTTGTAGAACTGAGGGATGTGATCATGTGATGCTTGTGAATTATTTGCTAACTACATATGATTGATCTGTGGTCAGTTTATGTAACAATGTGCAACTAAATTGGCATTGTTTGCATGAATATTCATATTAGGTAATCCTTTGAAATTGTTTTCCAGCTATCTCTCAGTTTTTGCTATTACCTGAGAATCCTACACTTTCTCTCGCTATGGGAGAGCTGTGCATTGTCCCAGAGATCTTGCCACTGTACTTTTGCAAATTGATAATGTGATTCCAGAGATTTTCGTCTTAGTGATGTTCTAAACTTTAAATTATTCAGTCTGTTCTTAGCAACTTTAATTTCATGATCATAGACAAAATCTGTTAATGGTGTTTTTTTTTAATACTGCTTGAAATAAGTCACTTGTAAAATATGTTACCACTCAATGGTTAAAATTACTGAAGGAGTTTGAGTTTTTTCCTTGTAATATCCTTACAATTACGTATTAATGAATTATTTTGTTCTTGGATACTACAACAGAACAACCAACTGCTTTATGAGCATTTTTAAATCACATTGCTTGCATCATCACAATATTAGTAGTATGCTTCGGGTATGCAATTGCTTGATAATTATTTTTGGATTTCAAAAAGAAAACAAGAAAAGAAACCAAACAAAAAGAACCCTATCCACATCCCTCAATATGTGGTCAGAGTTTTTGCTTTTAAAAAAAACAATCTGTCATGAGATTAGTTATAAAATAGCTATTTAAAAGGTAGGAAATAAAGGGTAGAAATAAAAGGACAGTTTTACAGAAAGGAATGAAGTCCCACAGGCATCTGTGCAGGGGTACGTGCTCTTCAGCATCTGGAAAAGTGAATGAAAAATGAGTTAAAAATGTTTGTCAGCAGTGCCAAGTTTTCAGAGTAATAAATTGAAGGATCATAAAAAAAAGTGCAAAAGAATTACACAGTTTTAAATGAGTTATGAATGTAAATTTAACAAATGCCAGTTTTACATACACAATAGAAGGATCAGAACTGATTGTTATCATTTAGGAATTAAATTTTTGTAAAAGAATTTTGAAGATTCGCACAATTAAAAATACTGATCATAATGAAAAATCAACATGAATTATAAAAATGACAAAAAATAAAAACAATAACAAGAAAAAACCCACCCCAAGCAACTAACAGAAAACATTGTACTTGCATTATGTGTATATCTCCCATACTATTCACAGTGTTCACCTCACGTTTCAGAAAATTACATGACAGCAATGAAAAAATATGGGCAAGGAAAATGAGAGTGATAAAAAAGAATAGCCAAATGGACCAGGGCTCCATTTGGATTGTCTATATGTCCTATTCTAAATGTTTATTTTAAAAATAAATGAGAATTTAATAGGTGTTTTAAATCACAATTTGCATGGCAAAAATGCGTAAGGAAGGACTATTCCTTTTGGCCACCACTACAAGAGCTATAAGGCATCAAATGAAATTAGTAAACAGTGGTACAAGTCAATTGAAAAGAGGTACTTTTTCATGCTATCTTCACTGTAGGAAAAAGTATATTAAGAAGTTTGTGTGCGTCAAATATAATCCAAAATTTAACTGAAGAAACATTCTTTGTGATCCTTCTTGGGTCTGCAATTTAGTAGAGCCTGGAAGAAAGCTCTGGAAACGTGCTCTTACTCTTCTCCCTACACTTCCTTCCGCAGACTTCTGCCACAGATGTGCTTCAGTTTTGCTGTCACACAAAAATGTTGAAATAATTTTCTCAAGCATTTATGGGATGTATAAGAAAGTAGCTATCCAATTTTAGAAATAATAGCAGAAGTGAGCAGATTTAGCTAAGATCCCCAGGCTGAGGCAGCAGGCTTGGAGAAAAAGATCACCTGATGTCGAACTGCAAATTGACTGTTAGAAATAATCAGTGTGTTTACTCATAATACCACCCCTCATACGTTCTCAGATATATTTCTGCCCATAACTTCAAGGTTTAATATTGAGTCATTTATGTTTTAACTGTGGGCATGTCTGCTCTGCAGACTGCAGCATAGATTAAAGAGAAATGCTTTAGCCAAAGAAGCAAAGAGCTCAGCGTGGGCTAATTTATTCTGCTTCTCATGTGGGCTGGGCATCTGATTTTGAAGTCTATGTTGCTTCAGCAAGCCTACTTCTGGTGTCTCGGCTAGCTAATTTGAAGGTAACTTGGCAGTGTCCCTGAATGCACAAATGTAGCATGAGTCTACTTTTATCCATATCTTCTATCCAAACCCTAGAAGAACCAGTTTTCACTTCACCAGCTTGCACATCTTGAACATCTATTTGCTTTAAGAAAGAACACAACTGCTTCACTGGGACCGTAGTTTTAGCTGAAGTCATGGCTATACCTACTTCTTGGTCCTGTGAGCCATAAACTCATTTTTTGCAATTCAAAACAACTGAGCTTAAGCCTTTGTTTTTACAAAACACCAAGAGCTGATGAAGTTAGATTAATTTGAAGTCAAAGCCTTTCATGCTTTTTATAATATCCTTTAGGTTTTTCTGTGAAAGCAATGAAAGTATTGGAAGAGAGAAGAAAATGGCCACCTGCAGCTTTTCCTCATCTTATAAAGTACTTGAAAGGAGTAACTCCACTGTGGGGAAGCTGAGGTGACCCTGCTAGCAGCAGGAGGGAGCTGGAGGGCAAAAGATCTGGTGACTGTTTTGGCTAGAGATTTCCCTGTGTTCTCTGTATTACCTCTGCTGACAATAAAATTCAAGATGAGTTTGTTATACGTGAAATATTCTTGGTTTAGATATACTACACTGCATTTTAAGACTAAGTCTGGTAAGCCAGAAAGCCAACCTGTCCTGTCTACTAGTGATGCAGATATTTCCTATATTGGCTGTCTGACCTCAAAACATGTAACATTAGTTCTGTGGTTAAGTAAGAAATTCTGCTGCAGTGCAGCAGAAATATATAGGAAATACAAATATGATCCTTATTCATAATTCAGATTGTTTGTCAATTGTTTGCATTATACAAACCAATGAAAAGTAACTAGTATGTTATTTCTTCCGCTCTCATATTTTATTCTCCCACCCTCTCTCACTTATAAGTCTTTCTCACGCTGTTAGTTATACTGACAAAATCACGTGCAAGACATAAAGAATTCAGCCTGGATTAACAGCTCAGGAAGGTTCTGACTTTTTTCATAAATGCATTTAGATGATAAATTATTCAGTAAATGACACGATGAAAAGATAATTCAATATGATAACTTTTTCTGGATACCTCAATCCTACCTCAAATATCTCCCATCATGAAAGGGAGATAGAAAATAGTTACATGTTAAGTTACTGAATACAATTCACTGCTAGTACAAGAATTGCAGCTTTTACTATTCTTGTTATTCAATCTACATTGAAATTGCCAGGCCATAAAAATGCAATTTGGGGAATTAATAAAAAAGAAAATTAATATGTTGGTCAACAGTTTCTTCCTGATAAATTCTAATGTTTTGTAATGTTTTCTAATTATAAACTCTTTTATTATAGAATACATACACGCAACATTTAAATAATTTATCTCATTCTATACTGCTTACAAATGTAAAATAGTTACAGTATGATATCATACTTCCTCTTTATATATTAACTTTCCTCTCTCTACTAATTCCATGCTGTAACTTGTTTAACTCTCTCAAGAAAACTTCTTATTCATTTTGAGTAAAGATGTCAGTTTGACTTTTTAATATTCCTTACATTATATTTTAATGTCAGGTAAACTTTTGCAAATTTAATTGGTCAAATATACAACATAAATGGTATTCTTGTCTGTAAAGCCTTGCTGTACTTTTTTCTTTGTTCTCTGACAGATTTTGAATATTTTGTTCTTTGACAGATTTAATTAATTTACTTGTAACTGGAAATGGATTACACTTATTCTTTTATACATCTGCCTAATCAACAGGTATGCAATAAAGGAGCATGCTGAATGATGGTAAATGCTGATGCTCATTCAAAGGTCAGAAGGGTAACTTTTAGTTTCAGTGTACAATTCTGGTAATTTTTCAATCTAAAACTTAAAAGAAATTTCAATGTGTGCTTCTTAGTTGTAAAGAAACTACATGGGTACGGTAAATACTGTTCTAGAGACATGTGAATCAAAGGGAATGACACTGCCACCATTGATATGCTCAGGTAAGCTTAAACAAAAAACGTTCGTATCTTTCTGACCAAAATTTTAGTTTCATACTCACAAATCATGTATTTAATAAATGCCAGAAAACTGTCTCCTTGTTGCAACTGTATACATCTATATGTAATTGATATAATTGTATACTGTATTATATTATATTGTATATATGTATATTATATACTTTACTGTATATTATATACTTACAATACTGTATAATATATACTTCAGCTTCTACAGATGTCATAGTAAAATTTTGTACATTTGAAGAAATATTCTTCCTTATTTTTGATTTCAGTTAAATGAAGTATGAAAAAAATGTCACTTTTTCATATGAAATAGAAAGAGTAGGGTTTTGTTTTTAGAAATGAACTCTACTTTGATGGCTTACTGCATGAGAACTTTGATTAGTGTACCTTCCATGCATCTCAGCTTTATGGCTTGTAGTAGCTGCAGAGGAAGAAGAAAAAGAAAAAAGAAAACCACTTTGCACAATAATATTCTTCAGTTCAACAAAATTTTAATAAAATGGCTTTAATTAAAAAAGATATTCAAATCTGTTTTAAATATTTAAAACATCTGATTCTCTTTATCATACAGAGCTGAAATGATAGAGCATAATTATGTTTCTGTTTGTTGTCAGATTTTCTGAGCTCAGTGAACAATGTTTAACTTCTAGTAAATTTGGTCATTAAGAAAATGTTATGTTTCACCCCAATATTTAAAACTTCAATTTATTTTTAAAATCTGTTCTCAACAACTCTTCTACCTGCAGACAGAAATGTTGAATTTAAATTTAACTGCTCCTTACCTGTTAACTGGCAAATAGAGGCATATGGTGAGAATTCCGTCAAGTGCACTGTCAAATGGTACTGTAAATAGCATTCATTCAGTGGCAATGTATGAAGGAAAAATGCCAGAGTATGATGGATAATGTTAAAGGCATCAGGTCATTTTTTTCAGTATTCTGAATGATAGCTGTCTGATTAAAAATACTACAGGTCAGAAGTGATGTCAAATGTGTTAGTTAAATGATGATTACCTAATTTGCATTTAACTTCCAGTATTTTTTTTTTCTATTAAAGAATATGCCTGTGCAGCTATGCTCAACAAACAAACAACTGATGAAAACCACAAAAACCCCATAGTAAAACAAGCAAACGAACAATATAAACAGGTTGTTATGAACAGCTGTACTTAGAAAAAAGAATTCTTCTCATGTTTTTCCAGTGACAGGATTGAGCTGAGTATGATTTTGTTAAAATGAAATTTCCACCACAGTCACAAGATTCAGGGAGAGAGCCATCTTTCTGAGGAATAAAGTGTTTCCAATTTCTTTGTTCCCAAAAATGCAAAATTACCATAATATGACAATATTCTTATGCAGATATGTGGAGAAAAGTTACAGTGGGGATGGTCCTAAGTGGGAAGATACATTGGTTGTATGTTATAATGTATTGCCACATTAAAGGATCAATCACTTCTTTTGCCCTTGAAGACGTGCTCCTTAATTCACCTTTTTACCCTTTCCCTAATGAAAGAGTGAGAAGACTTATTGTAGTTCTTTAGTCAGAGGAATATTAGTATGTAATTACACAATGGAATTACACAATGGAATTACACAATCTGGAGACATCGAGGGGTCATGAAAGAATGGGGAAGCTGCTTCCTCTTTCTCCACAAGTAACCTGTGATTTCAGAGATGTCACTGGAAAACAGAGTTACCTTTTGCATGAATCTTTGCAATAACTAGCTGTTGAAATTTACATTCTTCACTCACATACAAAAAGATATGTTTCATTTTGTCATTTTTTCATAAGTGTTTTGGGTGAAAATTTGTACGCTGAATCCAGATCTAAGCAAACATCTTTTGGGAACAGTGGATCTTGGTCTGGACTTGAAACTTACGTCTACCCCCAGGGTCTGACTTCAGGCTACTAGTCTCAGTGCAGTCATTGAAGATGGTCTAAATGCTGTCCTGACAAAGCTCTGCTGTATGCCACAATGCAAACACTTAGTTTTTCTACGCAGTTTTGTTTAACAGCAATATATCTGTTTTTTTTTTCTTGAGTTGTTTACTGCCTCACTGCTTTTCTAATTCTAGGCTGCTTTAAAAGAGGAGAGAAATTCAGAAAAGTGTCCATAAGGTTTGTGCTAAAATATTCTTTGAATCTCCTTAAATAGATTTTTTTTAAGGAATTCTTTATGAAAGAACATAGTGCCCTGGTTATTTTCCAAAATAATAATAATAAATTAATAACTCACTAAAAAAGAAAGGATGCTATGGATGTGGGATTTGGTATCCAGAACTTGTTAGTTTTGAATTATCCATGGGTAGTTTGATTAACTGAATAATTCACTAGCCACACTGCACAACAGCATTAAAAACCAGCAGCTCCTTGTACTATTGTTCTGGCAACATTTTACAGATAAATCCTGCTACTTGAGGAGACCATGTGAATGGCTGTTGTATCTCTAAAGCCAAATATGTATAAAATCATGATTTTCCAAATGCACTTATTGAAACTGCATTTTAATTTGCACTGTATCACATACCTAAAAATTACTTTTTGACAGCATCATTTTCTTCAACTTCTACTCTATTGTTGTGTTTTTTTTTTAAAACTAGTATGAATATTGCTACCTGCTCAGAATAGTTAGTTTGCAAAATGTGTTTATTTTTATCTTATTTACTGATACACATCTGTTTATATTTGATTGGATTTGATCTAATGTATCTCCATATCATCTTCAAATGGCTCAGAGCATTAATTCTAAAAAATATAAGTTATCATAAATGTATATTGGTTTACATTTTCATTGACTGAACGAACCTACCTCTAGAAACATTTTAATGTAAGGACTTTTTCCTGGGAAATAATCCAAAGTAGGTTTAAAAACCAAAATTTTCTTTTGTCTCCCCTTATCAAACTATGAAGTTGCAGTTCATAGTGCTATGCATACTCAAGAAGGCAAAGAACATAAAATCAAAGAAAAAATCCAGGTGATGATGACTGCAGAATTTTGATGCTTGCTTTTTTAATAAAGCATACATAAAAAACTTTGAAGAACTAAAATCTGTTAAATTACAGAATATTTTTTCTTCTGTTGTGATTTTAGTTAGAACAGAGGATACACGATTTGGGCTACTACAATGGGCTATATTTGGTGCAACGTAAGGTAAACTAAGAAATATTTTGTTTTCTATTGAGCTATTTCTTGCTCAAAACATAATGATAACCTTAAATTTAGCTTTAGATGAAGTAGTAGGAGCTGTTGAATTCTGCACTTGCATTACTGTGAAAATTGTACCCAACTGTAAATACTGCATGGCTAGTAACTTTGGTCCTTAATGAACCGTTGAAGTTTTTGTTTGGTATTGTTCTCAATAGTAAAGATGGACAACCAAGAAATGCTTTTTACTGAAAGATTTGCTTAAATCCTTCTTGTTCCCTGAGGTTTAACTGATATGATCCATCATCTTGCTGTTTATGTTGTTGTTGCTTTGTTTGTTGTTTGTTTTCCTCCTTTACAAGATGTTCAAAATGCTAACTTTTAATTAATGGAGCAAGCGTTTCTAGGCTGGTAAATCATGGCAACTGCCGGGTAGGTCCAGTGTCATTTGACTTACCTATAAACTACAAGCCATACTGCAAATTAATTGTTCATGGAAACCTGTCCTTCTTGGGCAGAATGTCCTGGAGATGAAAAACCTTGGGAAAGGTCCTGTAGGATTTTTGTAGTTAATTGACCACGGAGAAGCAAACAGCAGACTCATGGCCTTGGAGAATCCATGACTTTTTTAATAAAAGAACAAACCATATTTGAGTTCTCAACAAACAAAAAAGAATCTGACTTCTTTGTGAATCTAAATGTATGAATTTCTACTTTAATTCAAGATGAACATTCATGTGAGCCCATGAAACAACTTTCATGATTATTTAATCATTTTACTGATATAAACATATTCTTCCTAAAGCCGAGATTTTTCTCTTAAAGTCAAGGCATTCCCCTGAATTAATGCAAAAAGGGACAGAGTGTGTACTCATTACTCTATAGACTATATGTTTAGGTTGCTTTGCCTTCTCTCCTATTTTTTTTAGTCATATGCATTAGTAGTTGGAAGAATAAAGTTTAGTGTTGCTTTGACCTCTTACAGCTTTTCTTCCCTTTTACAGGCGTATTTTCCCCTTTTTTTGTCCCTTGTAGTCTAGCTGTCTATCGTTCACCTTCTGGTACCTTCTGGCAAGAAATGAAAATCAGGTCAGAGAATTGTGATTCCTTACAGGGAAGCTTGTAGCAGCCATCTGAGGACTTCTGAAGCTTTTGTTCATTATTGAATTTGCTTATCTGGCTGCTCTCTATAGGTCTAGCAAAAACTCATTGGACAGTATCACTCAGTTGAGTGTGTTGGGTTATGAACAATACTGTCACATTGAATTATGTTGTAAGTGACACAACATGTCCCCAAAAAATGACAGATAGTGATGAACAGAAAAGGACATTTCAAACTTTTTTTAGTTTAAAAACTAACCTTGAAAAGAGTCATTTTTAGAGAATAAAATTTAGAAAGAGGACAAGGATTGCCTCCACAGTGTAATTTTAACATCTAATCAGAGAAATGTATTAATGAAGAAGAGAGTATTTCCTACTGTAGAATATATTCCATCCCAAATAGCAGCATTTGTATGACTGTGTATCTCCAGCTGCGCTGTCTTCTAGACAAAACATACTTCCCTTCAGTCTGATATGTGGTTTGTTTTTTTTTACAAATCTGGGGAGATTATGCTAGATATATATCTTATGTTCCCTCTAGCTCAGATTGTATTATACATACACATGTATGCTTTTTCTTAAGTTCCCTTCTTCAAATTGATGGTTCCCTAGTGGGCTTTTTAACACTTATGTGGTGTTTATCATCTTTTACAAGATCTCTTAAATATGTGCGATCATATTTAGCTTCATGAGGTGAGAGTGAGCTGAACGGACAACAGATCTGTCAGTGGTGTTTAAGGTTAGTTTTACAGGTCTCAATTTCTGATTATGCAGTGAAATGTCTTACATGTTAACATCTGATATAAATCCAATGACACATGTTTCAGGGTCAGGCTGTTGGATGATATTAATGCTGTATATGGAGTCAATGGCAGTGAGAGAAGTAACACTATTTGCTGCGCAGTTGTTGCTTTTAATGTCAAAGGCTGAAAGGTGATTCATGGCATTGTGAACATGTTAAACTGTATTTAATATTACGAAATTTATTTCATAATACTGTATTTCTTCATCTCCTATGAATGATTCCATTCTTGAAATAGGAGTTAGAGTTATAACCTTCCAGCTCTACAATTTTATATTAGCAGACAGGGTGCATCCCATGTAAGCCTCCTTATTCATCCCAAGAAGTGAAGAAAAAAATGAGAGGATGAGGTAGGAGAGATGAAGAAGCTGTGTATGGAAAACAAGTGTTTGTATAGTGTATATGTGGCTTTTGCAAGAACAGAAGGTATTATCACCAAATACATCTTCCTGTTCTTGCCCTCTGGAAAAATTAACCCACATATAATGCAAATCCACCGATTTCATAAATTCATTTTTTCCATTGGCAAGTAGGTTGCATTTCATATTCCCTTGTCTCTATTTCCAATACATCTACTTCTTCAGGAAATAAACTTTTATCAAAAGCCCTAATGGTCTTGCTAAAACCTCTATAGCTTAAGATGTTTTATGGTTTTGGAAGTCTGAGACTGTTTTTCTGAATTTATTTAAACATTTACATTGATCTTTGCTAACAATAATCAATGAAAGATAAGCCAGAGATCAATGCAGTACACAAAAGTTGATTGCTTCCTTCATAATCAAGCATAGAAAGTCATCAATGAGTACCAGAAGAGTAAAAAACATGAGGTCTATAACTTTTATAGGACAGTCGTGTTAGTGTTTTCAAACACTATATGTTTTAGTATGAAGGGAGAACATTTCTTAAAAGTTTAGAGTTGTCAGTGTCCTAAAACCAATAACGTCCTCTGATTTTTAGTGTATAGTACATATTCAGTGGGCATATTTTCCTTCTAGAAGGGAGGTCAAGAATTCCTGCATATCTTGATTGACATCTATAGCAAAATTGGCATTGCTTTTTCTAGTCCTGGGGTTAAAAAACATGAGTTTGGGGAAGAAAATTTATATTTTGTGCTTTGGGTTTAAATATCCTCAAAGGAATTCTCACTATTTGTATCTGAAATAATTTGTCAAATTAGCACATGACTGACATTGCATGAAACACATTCTGACATTCTACAATGTGAAGTACAACAGAGTCATTGAATTGAATTACTACTGCTAGGTGAGGCATGAAAAGGCTTGAACAACATTTCATGAGTGTGAAGTTGCTAACCCAACAGTAGAACATGAAGGAATTGTTTCAAGGGTTTTTTTACTAGAGAAAAGGGATTTAATTGGCATACTCCTCTTGCTATAATGGAGTTTAGAAAGTATTGCTTTTACATGTACTATGAAAAGATCCTCAGACACATAAAAAATATTAAGGCTGTTCTAGCATACTCTTTACTTTTTGAGACTACAAATGCAGTACTAGTTTAACTTACATAGAAAAATAAATTAGATGTCTTTTGTGTTAGTGCTTGTACTGACAGATCCAGTGCCTGCACTGACAGATCTAGTACTCAAAATATCTGCATGATTTGGTCTGACTGATGGGCAATAGTGGTCTTTCCTATTTTTCTTTCTTTCTGGTCAGATTTTGAGATTAAAAACAAAACAAAACCAAACAAAAAGCTTCATTCTGATTAGAGAGGATAATATTGGTGACAAATAGGTCCAAGATAGAATAACTGCTAGAGAGAATCATACTCAACAGTCAAGGCACCTTGCACATATGCTATAATGTGATATAATAGAACGTCATATTTAAACAATTTTTGGTGAAAGAAGACAAAGAATGTGAAAATTTCCATGGCTAAAAAAGAACTAAAGAGGTGGTTCCTATAATGCTAATCTGTAGTGGACAGAATTGAATTCTGGATATTTTGGTCTTTGGGAGGGAGGATGTTTCATCCCAGGGGATACACGAAAGCTTTGCTACTTCTCCCTGGTGCAATTTTAGATACTATCCTCTGAGTAAGTTCTCTCCTCTTCTGAAAATATATTTCTTAACCACCTGTTAATACCATGTGTTTCAGAATGGCAAACTATCTGGCAAATTCAAGGCAAAGAAACACCAACCCAAACAATCAAAACAAAACAACCCCTCCTAAACAATTAAAAAACTGCAATAAAAATTGTGACACTGAAGCCAGTAGTGAACCTGACAATGCCCTGGAAATAGTGGAGGTGAGTCTCTCCTCTTTCATAAAGTGATGAGTTTTTATACTTTTATACTCCGTAGATATTTAAGTAGTCAGGATTACAGCTCTATCTTACTTTAGATTATAATCCATCTATCAGGTGACAGAAAACAACTCTATGGTTCTGTGAAGTGGTTTAAGATAATTTGGACCTTTGAACATTGAATGCTGCTGCTCTTCAGTATTGTTTTTTTTTTTTTTTTTTCTGTCAAAGTGAATGATTCCTATAAGTAAATGATGCAATAAAACTGTGTCCAAAAGGATGGGTTCCAGACAAAGTAAACTGCTTACTTAGCTAGCTTTTATTGGCCTAAATAAAAGAAATCTGATAAATTAAATACACAAATTAAAATTCATATCTGTAATGTATTAAAAATTAATGCTAGATTAAACTCAGGTATGGGACCTTGTAACAATCGTAATTCCATATACCCTAGTGCAGAAGTATGAAATTATTTGTGCTTTTTGGGTCATCTTCAGACTTTCAAAGATTCTTAACATGCACTTTCAAAGCTCCAATTTTGGATGAACAAGTACCCATTTCAGGCTCAAACAAGGCAGTGTGAGTGCCAAATGAGCTCACAACTTTAGGTACTGATTTTCCAAAAATCTGGTCTGAAGTTTGGGTACTGTACCTATTTAGAACTGTTCTGTGATACAGAACTGCAAACTGTCTTGAAATTGTATACCAATGAAAACTGAGAGCGACTGTTTATCTTGTAGGTAACAAGCACCTAAGTCCTCTGCAGGCAAGCATCTGCTAATGTTTGCAAAATCTCTAATGTGATATAAATTTTATAGAAAATGCTACCTTCGAGTGAATGTGTTAGCTTTAAAGCCGTAAAGAACAAAATTTAAACAGACAGGATTAAAACATCTTGTTCACAATGATGAATAGACCACCATAAGCAGATGCATTAGAAATAAAAATAAAGATCTAAATACACAAAATATCTTGTGATGCCTCTGCACAAATTATTAGCTAATAGCTATCCTGAAATTGTTTAACATCCTTCATTTTCAAAGAAAGTCTGTGAGACTGGTTGTCATCTTTCCCATTTTTAAATCAATTTTTTGTGTTTGTTTGACATGTACTAGATTACATCATTGCTGAATAAATGTTTAATTTAGGTGTCCTCCTTAGTTTTGTAATCTTTCTGGTCCATTTGGTCTTGAATGTTTCATATATGTACTCCAGATCCTCACACAGGTCCCTAGTGAATGTAAAAACAGAAACACATTGAAAATGGATGTTCTTGAAAGAACTAAATATGCAACTAACACAGAAAAAAATCCATATTTGACGGAATTGTGAAAGGCACTGTGCTGAAACTTTAATGTGTTTATCATGCATCTTCCAAAATAAATTGTCCTACTTTAATGCTGGTTTCTTAAAATATACATTAGGATCTCTAGTGATTAAATGGACATTGTCAGCTAGGTAGCTATGCAGTACATGGGGTCCAATTGCATTTTGCTATTTGTTGGTGAGCTTTTTTGCTATAGTGACAACATGAAAGGCCCAACCAGGTATATTGCCCCTCTACTACTACTACAGGCTATTGTGAGGAAAATGGTTGCATACATAAGGCAATCCCAACTATCAATAAAATCTAGGGAATGAAAGGATAGAGCACAGCCCTGCTGAAAAGGACTTGCGGTACTGGCAGATGGCAAGCTGGACATGAGCCAGCAATGTAACCTTGCAGCCCAGAAAGCCAACTGTATCCTGGGCTGCATCAAAATAAATGTGGTCACCAAGTCAAGGGAGGTAATCCTTCCCCTCTAGTTTGTGCTGGTGAGACATCACCCAGAGTACTGCGTCCAGAAGTGGAGTCCTCAGTACAGGAGAGACATGGACCTGTTGGAGCACATCCAGAGGAGGGCCTCAGAAATGCTCTGAGGGACGGAGCAGGGGCACTTTCCCTATGAAGACAGGCTTAGAGCTGGGGCTGTTCATTCTAGAGAAGAGAAGGCACTAGGGAGACCTGAGAGCAGACTCTCAGTATCTCAAGGGGCGCTATAAGAAAGAAGGGGACAGATTCTTTAACAGGGTTTGTTATGATAGGATAGGTGGAAATGTTTTCAAATTAAAGGAGGGGAGATTTATATTGGATATTAGGAAAAAGAACTTTACAATAAGGGTAGTGAAACACTGGAGCAGGTTGCCCAGAGATGTGGTGGCTGTTGTGTCCCTGGAGACATTCAAGGTCAGGCTGGATCAGGCTCTGAGCAACCTGATCTACCTCTGGATGTCCCTGTTCATTGCAGGGGAGTAGGTGACTTAAAAGATCCCTTCCAAATCAAACAATTCTATAAATTCTATGAATATGGCAAGAGTATAATCTGAGTTGCATGACCAGCCACAAGTATCTCCAATAATAGAATCTGTCCAAGGAACTGTGCTGCACCACTCAATAGGAATCTGATGAAAGGGCATTCAAACAGCCAGGCAAAGCTTGGTCTTCCTATATGTGCCAGAATAACTGAGCCAACGTAAGGATTGATCTTTTACTACTGCTAAAAGCCATCAGAAAATGATTGTTCCTTTCTAAAGAGAGCAGGAAGACTTTCTTCGATGCTTAGAAACTTCCTGGAGGCACACCTATGCAGATGCTGGTTATTCATACTATAAGCTAACAGCCAAATTGGACTCACAGGGATTCCAAATGTGTAACACACCAAGGCCTGCAGATTTTACTCAAGATAGACAGACTTGCAGCTATAGTTCTTTGCCACAGATGCAGAGACAGAAGATTTAAGTCAGCCACAGCTATGACCCAGTAGATTGAATCTTTCTCCCCAGTAATTTATTTGTATCAGGGATGACGGGAGAGCAGAAGGTGCTACTATGTCAACCAAATAATAAAACAAAGGAATAATTTTACAATAAACATTTTCAGGCATGGTGATTTGATGGGCTTATTCTGCATTGCTTTATTTTAAGCCTCTTATTGTGATTCCCGAACCTTATGGTATAGTTCTTCACAGAAGTAAAGATTCAAACAGATAACCTTTCAGGTTGGAAGCAAAGGTATTAACCTCTGATGTTAGTGTGATTTCTATTTACCATATGTTATTTATGAGGGGAAACCAGGCAAATTTGCTAAACGTTACCAAATAATTTCAGTAAATTAGTAGTTTGCCATTATCATACAGGTAGGATTCATCAAATAAAATCCTTGATACTTTAAAATACCAGTTACTCTGTTGGCTTTCTTATCCTGACATGTTTTTTCTCCTCAGAAAGCTTTGTTAAGACAAAGCTGTCTTATCAGTCATTACTCTTTGCCAGCCTTCCTCAGAGAGGTAATTTCCTGTGGTACAAAATCCGTGAACTGAAGTAAACAAAAGAAGTGGAGAAGTGGGTTTTGTCCCATTTTTTCATCCCCCTTCTCTAGAACTTTCTCCTGTGAAGAGTAACAAGATTTTATTGCTCTTTTTGTCATGGGTATCTTCTAAGTAAGTCTTCAAGGATAAGAAACTTTGTGTGAAAGCTGTGAAAATTACTGTCAGGTGGAAAGTAGAATAAGGCAAGGCCTGCTATGAAAGAAAGGAGATAAAAAATAGTTGGGTACAGTGTTTGTCTATTGACTGATGCACACTGAGGGAAAAAGGTATAATGAAAGTACTGCTTAGTCTGAATTGAGCACACAGGCTTGATACAGTGCTTTAGCGTAAGCAGAAGAAAGCTGAGATCTAGCGGGTCTGGGAGAGCTCAGATCAGTGTGACTTGTGGAGTAGTTCATGCAAGGATATATTGGGAAAATTACACAGAATGGTTTACATGAAACTTTTTATTTAATCACTTATCAATATGCAATAGCATCAATATTAACTAATAACTGTCTCATTTTATTTTTTCCATCTATTGATGTCGTTTAGAGAACAAAAAATACTTAGAATGTAAATTAAAACATGGATTTTCTTGTGGCACAATCAAGCAAAAGCTGCCTATGCTGTAATATATCTTGAGGCTTGAAAAACAGATAATTATTCCTCATTTTCTCACCACAACATAGAATATATTCAGAAGTACCGAGGGGAATATGCACCTAACTGCACATCAACTTCACATTGCTCTTATAAACTTTGAGTCACGAAACCCAATATCAACTTTATTACAACACAAATAAGGCATTATAAAATTAGTGACACCATCTTAATTTGTTGAGTATCATCTATAAATAAATAATCATCACAGACACAATCTAGTCCATTGATAGGCCTCTCATTCAAAGACGAGTCAGTAGCCTTGGCAATTTTATCCACGTGCAATACATACTGGTAGAACAGAGAGCAGATTGATGAGAAAAACTGCACCATTCACATCAGAGACCATGTTGAGAAGGCATGTCTCTCATTCAAACATATTCATTCAATTTTACGTGCCCTGTCTTTACATTCCCAGGAAACACCAATGGTCTTTCTGTAGACCAGCTTTGCTGGGGCTCTGCATGCTGGGGTTTGACACACTGCAGCAAGAATTATTGTTCTCCTCTCTCTTCACCAGCTTCTGGCTGTTTGTTCCTATCTTGCATCTAACTTGGAAAACTTCTCCTGAAAAGGACACTCAGGGAGTAACAACAAGCAAGGAACATGCATCATGAAACTGTCTGGAAGAAGGCTTGCTCAAGCCGGTGATCTGCAGAGACCTGTTTCATGCTGTCTGGTTATCATTGACAGTATATCTGAAAGCAAATCATTTGAAAAGACAAGAATGGACAAAACTGTCTGCTGATAAGACAAGAGTTCTCTGCAGGGTAGGAAAAAACAAAAAACAAATTCTCCCTTGTAGAAACATAGAGGTCAGAGCTAGTCAAATCACATATTTTTCGGTCTCTCTCTTATAAATGTGCTTTTTTTCTCTGCCATCTTTTTTTTTTTTCCCCTGCTGAATGTAAATTGAATTTTGACAATTGTAGGTGTGCAAAGTTAGTCTTCCCTTCCATGGGAGTCCAGCTGCCTAATAGCTTTCCAGCATGGTAAGAAATAGATAAATATAATTACTGTATGCATGGAAAAGATATGAACAACATCAGGTCAAGACCCAAGTTTAAGAATTTCAGTCTTAGTCTAACACATTCATCTCTTAAAATAATTAATAGGAAAATGTATTGTTTTTCAGTAAAGGAAAGATTTATTACAATATTATGTGTTGTTGAACACAGAGGCAAAAGAGTCAGTTGTTTCTGAGATTCTTCTGTGGTAGTGTCTAGTCAAGAAACTGGGGAAAAAAGTGAAAATGTATTCTTGTTACACTGAGTTATTTTCAGAAAGAAACACAAGAGGACATGGAGGACTAGAGACATGTAAATTGCATTGTCATACCTAGCAAGCTGAATGATTCATACACTGGTAGCTGTCTCTAAGCAATTAGAAGAGAATATGTTGATCAGTATAGATCATTGGTGGATTTCTGAAAAACAAATATAATATAAAAATATTTATCTCCCAAACAGATTTGAATAGAATTGAAAGAATTGAATAGCAGTATCTTGGTAAAAAAAAAAAAAATAAAAACACTTGGAAGTAAAATAGATTATGCCCCTTTTTAAAAGTAAGATATAGATTGCAGGTAATAAAATGATCATATTTTGTCTCAAATGACTACTAGATATAGGAAACCTATAACTGTGCTGAGTTACTTGAAGAGTTCATGTATGTCACATACCCAGAAGGTAACAATTTGTTGACAGGAAACTCAAAGAGGTCAAATAATTTTGCCTTGATTTAAATTTTAAGCATTTTAAAATTTCACTGCTTATTGGGTCAAATTCACACAGTTTACTATGTTATTTTCCTAGGGTCACATTGTTAATTGTCTTAATGTCTACTGATATATTAGAAAGCACCAAAGACACAAAAACACTTTTGAAGCCCTTCTGCATGTATTAAAATACCTACTCTGACTCTTCTGTCCTTACTCTCTGTAAGAGAATGTGAACTATTTTTCTTTTTCCATGTTCCTTATTTATGAGAATAGTTTTCTCACTCTTGCCTATGGGATAGCTAAAGGAACTCTGCTCCTGATCTGCTTCTCATTGTATACCCTGTAAAATGTGCTGGTTTATGTATGTCATGAAGCTCTTTGTACTCAATCTGCTCTCAGTGCCAACCATTCTCAGCTTGGCTTGCTATTCCCAGTTCTTACGACTTGTCTATGACATTTATCTCATTCTGTAAGGCCTGGAAATATATTGCATCTGAATTTCACATTCTGAACCACAGCATCTTAGTGGTATTTTTCTTAATACTATTACGTGTTATTGGTATTATTAGCACAACATAAAGAAATAAGCTTTATTATTGAAAGAAATATAGCTGCATGACTGGACATAATAAAAAAAAAAAAATCAGCACTGAGGATGATTTAGAATTTTATTTTCCTGTTTAATTGCAGTTATAAAATGAACCAGTGCAGGATGGATTTACCACATATCATTGCTAATTTATTTTTGGTGAGTATTGGATCACTGAACCTTAAAATTTATTTTTTTCCAGTAAATTCAGTCACTAAAAAATTAATGGGAAGTGAAGATGAAAGATCTATGAACATGAACAAGTTCAGTGGTTTTGAACTTCGAATATATATGCATAGAAAATATTTACTTCTACTTTTCCGAGTGTACCCATTACATGAGCAGTTCTGCCAAACTATGTGGTGAAACAAGAAGGCATTATTTCCTATAGAATAACTTAGAGTGGAGATATTAAAAGCAACAGTGGAATCAAAATTATGAGCAATGATGTTCTCAGTCAGAGACATTCTTATTTTAAACTTAATCAGCATAGTCCTACGTAATTCAGGGGACTTTGGCAGGGATTCATAATGGAGTGAGTGAACCTGTGGGGATTTCTTCCAATCTAAAATGTTCTGTGAATCTTTAGAAAGAGCTCAGACTTCAGTGTAAGTCCCCTTCTAATGGCAAACATTCTGTTAGAGTAAACTAGCTTAACACTAAGTGTTTGTCATCATTTAAAGAGAAAGCTGAAGTTTGTTTAGACATGTCAGTACAAGTGGTAGAGGTTGCCAGGCTCATATAAACATTTAGCTCTGTTCAGTGATAAGCCCGTAGCTGAGAAGCTTATGGGTATTTATACTTGGCTGTGGTAGACTTGTAATTATTTAATAAGGCACACCAAAGATAAGGTTATCATGATATAAGTGCCTGTAATTCCTCTGGAGTGTAATTGCCTCGTGATAACCTCATCCCTTGAAGTTCTCTATTGCTAATATGAAAGATGTTTGTTTTCAGTAGGAACATATATTTTGTGAAGGAACAGCATTAAGCTGTCAGATCAAAATGTTAAACAGCAGTTGGAATAAGCAGAAGGGTTCAGATGGATTAACTCAGCCCTCATAGATGGTTCACCAGATGAACTGAAATGATCCAAAGTCATTTTGAAATGAGTCAGGTTTTAAGTCTGGAAGTACCTGAAAAGAAATAGCTGTTTGCCCAGAAACGTGCTTTAGGTTTCTTAGGCTGTACTAGTGAAGCCTGAGATTCATGAGAATGAGGAAATAAGTTTCAAAAGGCAGAGATTTTGTCATGGTAACATATGTGTCTTTTATTGGAATTCAAAATTTTGACTAGCAGATCAACTATTTGGTATCACAGTATTCTTTATTGAATTGTAAATCATGAGATAAGCATTAATAAAATGCACGTGTTTCAAAAATAGGTCTGGGAGGACATCAGTTATCCTTGTTAGTACAAGAGATTTTCAGAGCACCAAGATCATAGAATCATAGAATCATAGAATAGCCTGGGTTGAAAAGCACCACAATAATCACCTAGTTTCAATCCCCTGCTATGTGCTTTAACTCACTTGAAATGTAGCACCTCAAAGCTAGGTAGGTCTGCCATTAAGCCTGCAAAATATTTTTTTCCTCAAAATCAGAAAAGCACATGGGCAAGCATCCTCTTCAGAGGAGAAGAGAAATTACGTTCCCAGGTCAAGGACTCTAGCTTGCATCAACTGATGTGAACTTGTACCTCTGAGCAGTTGCTCACGGACAAGTATATGACAGAGCATGCACGCTTGTGTCCCACTTTGCTTTAATGGATAATCCTGTGGCCTGCTTCCACAAGCTACCAAGTCGGGTCTCATAATGAAGTCAGTGTGCATTCCAGCAGACACACACCGCATCCGCAGTGACTGCAGAGACTGGAGAAGCCCTTTCTATCACTTGAAGGCTGTTACAAATGGGAGATCAGCATGGCAGACTTAATGTTTAGGTTTCCACACTTCTTATATACTCTGGCTAGCTGTGTGCCTGAAGTTGGAAAATATTTGGAAGTAAATCAAAAATTTCAAAACTAACCTTAAATTTCCTTAGGATTTTTGGCATTGGTGGCTCTTTTGGCTGCATCTGAGTGGAATAAGCTGTGTCTCCGTGTTTAGTACATTATACAGTAACATATTACACCTTTCTATTTTTTATGCCTGGGAATTTCACCTCATTCATCTTTCACAATGTTCAGCAGAGACTTTTAAAAGTCTCCAAGCCAGCTTTTTGCAATTAATTGGAGAAAGGGCCAAACCCTAGATCCTGGTTTCAAACCTAAATCTTTGTTCAGCTTGGATCTGATGCTGTACTGGGCCTAAATCAAAACAGAATCAAAACACTCAACATTTAAGAATATTTGAATTTAAATCTCATTTGTATGGCTGAGACTTTATGTTCTATGTGTAAATTCAGGCCATTTACTATCTACCCTGATACAAATCTTAAACTAAATATCATTAGAATTAGTGGTAAAAGACAGCACTTTAGTTAATCACTAATTAAAAGATTTAAAAGTATATCTCATTCATATATATATGTCTATATAGATATATAGATATAAAGCCTTAAAAAATATATTTCATTTAAAGACACATCTCAACCACTAATGTACTTGGTTTTTAGTTTAAAATTTTTCAAATATCTGATAAGCATATCTGAATTCCTCTATGTCCCCTCTTTCCAGTTGCTGAGGAGCATAGACTACAGCCCAGTTATTTTTTATTCCCCTAGAATAACTGCACAGCTTCTGTGTAAACAGAAATACATAGCTCAAGAAGAGATATAGCGGATAATTAGTTTCTTATTCTATATTGTGGAATTGATTTGTATATTATTAAAATATTTATATAATTTGTATATTATTACACCATTATTTTACTTACTATATGCATATAATTATATATTTTTTAAAATAAATACTTTAAAAAAAATTATCAACCTTATAATTTTTCCAAATTTCCATTAAGTTGTATGATTCAAAGTCAAATCATTAATATCCTATGTTAGGTCACAGCTTCATTTTTTTTATTTTAGTATACAACCCATTTAAATTTTTGACAGAGTTCAGAAGGGCACGAACCCTTTAATTAATCACTAATTAACTGTTTCTCAGTGGGACAGTGATACTCAGGCAAGTTCCCTGGAGTACTAATGTTGCTTTGGAGCCCTCTCCTGGAAACTGCATTTGTGGAGTTTATCTTGGGAAGCACTTGTGCTTGGTTCTTTCTTTGATAGAGCAAACTGGAAATTTTACAGTGAATATTATAATGAAGTTTCTTCTATGAGTTATATTTTTTTCTGATTAAAATTGGGAACCAAGTGACAATATCATGGTTGTAAATGATGCTGTCTAGATAGTTCTTTTTCTGATGCTTGGCCCCATTCTTTCAAGTTTCCTGATCTGCCTGCAGAGACTCCAGGAATATCAGTTTTAGCCAATGTCATTGTTTGATCTATTTCATTTCTAACTTTGATATCCTGAGTTCCAATTCACTTAAGAAAACAGCTCAGTTTATAACCTTTTTCATCTAAAATTGCTGTAATATTTCCTTTCTTGTGTTTCATCCTACTTGCCTGTTTCTGTAGCTGATTGGGTGATGTATTACTACTTTCCCTAGGCTTAAGATTCATTCTGTAAATACAAGATTTGTTACTGGTGTCAGTTTACTTAGTGTTTAACTGCCTGTTCTCTGATTGCATATTTTCCCACACATGAAAACAACAGATAGATATTGTGAACGGTAAAAAAAAGCAAACAAACAAACAAGAAAACAACAGATAGATATTGTGAATGGTAAAAAAAAGCAAGCAAACAAAAAAAAAAACAACATGAGAAAAAGCATGTTACCTCTTTCAGTGATAGCTAAAGAATTTGTGATTTATCTTTGTTTTTAAACTAAAACTGGAAGAACAGCAAAATGTGTTGAATATTTATTGAATTTGTAATTCTTGAAGTCTACAGAATGAGAAGACTCATTAGTTCATGCAGAGAGTATTTGATCAATCCTGTTATCTTTTTTTGAGCCATTGCCATGCACAGCATAGTCATTGAGCTATGTCCACATCTCATCTCTCAAAGTCTGTTCAAGCTATGTGACTACAACTCTTTCTAGCCTTATGAAAATCAGTGGTGTTAATTATTTTGTCCATTTTCCTACTTTCTCTGGGTCAAATTTGAGCAGAAATTTAGCTGTCATCAGGAAAATATGAATTGATTAGCATTCCATCTGTGGCATGCCTTGACTGCCAACGGATTTTTTAATTATATTAAAATGATGTACTTTCTGCTTTGATATGAGAAGTCAAATAGGAAGCTAATTTCTAATAATTGCTTTAAAATGTGCTTTGGAGGAAATATGGAGATATTAGCATTACCAGTAATACAATCTGAATGAGCTAAATGGGAGGTGTAATGAGAAGTTCAGGGCAAGAGAGAGCAGGCAAAAAGGTTGAAATGTCATTTTATGCTGGCTGAAGTATCATTTCTCAAATGGAATTCAGCCTGCCCTTGCTCTATGTGAATATCAAATGAATACTTTAGTAGCAAGTTTGTGGTGACACTGATTTACTCATTGTCATTGCCCCTACTGCTACACAGATGTGTCCCTGATATCGGTTTACAGAAAACATCCACACTATAATTAATTTAATATCTAAAGTGATATTCATGTTTCTTTGCTTGTTCTACCTTCAGAAGTGTTCTTTGCTCCTAGCTTTACTATTCGGACACCATTGCAACGTACAGTGGCTTATGTTGCATTTTACAAAGCAGCCACAAACACTAAGAAATATAGCTTAAGTAGCATTTTTTACAAAATATCCAATAGGAAGAAGAAAATAGAGCTGTTTTTAAACTCTGAGATTAAGTCCTCCATCAGGGCAAATACTATTCAACTGAGAGTCATAGGATACTGCCTTGACTGCTCCTTCAAGCAGGGTTATTTCCAGTATTTAAACTTCTTCAAATTTTAATTTTTACTTGAATATATTCTGGTGAGAATCTAGAAAACCTATGTGTTACTTTTCCTTCCCATTTCCTTGCTATGATCCTTACTCTAAACAAAGTACTGTAATTAGTTGGACTTATTTTATCTACTTAAAGAAGAATGTAATCAATGTACAGCTATATGACTGAGAAGAACCCAAAGGAAACTTAGATATAATTACAAAACAACACAAAGAATTAGAATTGGGGTGAGACAGTTAGAGAAGAAATGTGTCTGATTACATGCAACAGAATTAAGTTGCTAAGGAATTGTCAGTTACAAGATTTCTGCTGCATGTTTTTGTGTGTGCATGTGGAGGACTAATCTCATGAAAATACCCTGTGTATCATGAACTCAAGTTCTTTATCAGGCACAAGAGAATCTGTGTAGGAGAAAACTGCTAGGAACACTCAAACCTTGTGGGGCAAAGGGTAACCAAGTAGTAAGACATAAAGCCTTAGGAAACCTGGTTTTGCTAGTTTTTCTGCTCACAGAAATGTTTGCAATTGTTATAAATATTTTAATTACATAATCATATTTAATGTTTCTAGCTGAATTTTCAGTATTTGTGACAGCTAATCCAGAACTTTCAGTTTTCTGAAAACTAGATTTCATTAATTGCACTGAAAGCCAGGTTCAAAACAAGAGCAAGGCTCCAAAATGGACTGTAAGAAATAACTATACTAAAAGATACGTAACACTTCAAAAATTTTTAGTTTTTAGTATTTCTAGTACCACTTAAATTCTTATCACTTTGGATGAATAAAATGCCTCTCACAGAACCTGCTTTATTCTGATTTATGTTATCTTCATTAAAATCCCAGAGACGAAATTTCTGGCAAATTCTATACTAACTTTCATAGTTATTGTTAGCTTTAATCTAGTCTTATTTTTGTCAACTTAACCCATAAAAAGCTGACTTTTTCAGGGGTTTGCTTAGAATTTTCCTGATCTCTATAATTTCTGACACACACAATTGAAATAACTGATCAACACAAAACCAAGACACAAATAGCATCTTTCTTCAAATGTCAGGAGGAAACTTCAACACACCATAGCTGCCCCCCAATTTTCTGATCATTTTCTAAAACTGGGTAGTAAGCACTGCAGAACATAGAAGTGTTTGTAGCCTTATTAGCCTTTGAATCCCCGTAGTCCAGGCTGGCTCATAGCCAATCTGAAGCCCCAATTAGCTGAGCACAGCATTCCATTCATGCTTAAAATTCATAAAACTTACAGTACATATGTTGAAACTCAACAAAAATAGTGTGCCTTACTTTTATTACACCCTGATCTCTTGTTTTCTACCTTCTACTGCTGTCACTTACTGCCTTTATGAATAATTGACTTAATGACACTTTATCTGCAAACAGCTCTCCTGTGTGTTATTTTATTTTTACTAACAAAATCTTTCTGTTACTGTGGCTTTCTGTTTTTGTGAATACAATACTACAGAACTGTCTGCATGTATGAATTTTGTGATCTCACAATGCTGAAAAATTTTAGGGAGGAAGATAGACTGTGAAGAGACCACAAGGATCATTTCATTGCATGAACACAGTGAGCCCCACAAGTTAGTGCCATTCCCTATTATATTACTCAAATTAGTATCTTTGTATGTCATCACTGACATCAGCAACAAATGTGATCTGGATACTTCTATATGTATTACATTCCTTTGAATAAGGCTAAAATCTGATGAAACAGCAAAGGTCCTTAAAAATACAATTACATTTTGCACAACAGACAAAATTATGGTATTGAGCATTTTCAGCAAGAGTCAAAAATACATGTTGAGAGAAAACAGTCAGGGATGTTGTTTCATTCTTAGCTTAGGATTTTTCTCTAAAGATGTACCTCAGACCTCCATCAGGCACTCCAGAAAGGCATGGGTATCCTGAGGGGCCCATGCCCTATCTACCAGCTTCTTGTAGATATCATGGATATCCTAGAGAGCAAAAATGGCATGAGATGTCTGCATTGAAGCAACAGAATCTGGCCCATTAACATGATTTGATCTTGGGTCAACATTCCCTAAATAAAATTACCTGAGTCAATGCCAGAAAAGTGGCAACATGAAGCAAGAAGCCAAGAATGCAAAAAAGAAACTCACACTGACAAATCATGGAAGTAGTCAATGAATGGAAAGGAAAAATTACGTGTAATGAATCCTTTGCAGAACTAGGGTGAAAGGATACAATTAAAATATGTTTTTCAACGTTTGAGAGTGTTGAGACTTTCAATCTATGCAGAACATCTCTATGGAGTTAGAAAATTGATACTTTCTGAAAGAAAGCATTAGTCAAAGGAATCTTTCTTCATATATTATATGTTACTGATGGAACAGTTTATGCTAAGACAAGTCCAGAAAAAAATAGAGAAAAGATTCCTACAAAATAGCCTAAACTATTTTGGAAACAATACAATGTTTGACTTGAACATTACAGAAAAAAATATTTTAAAAGTAGATTGAGTCGATAAATACATACCAGTTTTCTTGGTGAAACAAATGCAAATATGTTTCAGGCATAAAGAATTAAATTTATTTCAAATTTTAACCATTCTGAGAATTAGCTGTAGGCAGTATTACCAATGAAAGTATAACTTTAAAATGAAATGACAAAATGACATATTTCTGACAGGTGTTCAACTTATGGCCTAAGTTATTTAATAATTTATACATATATTTATTACTAATTTCAGCTGACTCAAACTTGCAGTTTTCAGCAAATAATCTCTTAAAAAATTGCATTAACTCTCATGCAGTTAAGTTAGCATTTCTTTGGAAATCATAAAAGGGAGTTCTACTATACAAGGCAGAAGCTAGTTGCCATTTTTCAGCCAATCATACAATGTAAACATTTTTTCCAACTCATTAGCATGTCCTGGAAAACCAGATAAATATTTGTAAATAATTATTTCAACAGAAATTAATGAGTTCACTGTTGCATATCTGTATCACCTCTCCAAATTAATTACATTAATAATGTTTTTCTCTAGGGAGACTTATATACCAACTAGAGAATTACATCAACTAGACTGTGTTTATGCTGTAAATGATTCACAATATTCAAAATATTATTCCATATATTAAGATTCTTGCTAATAATGGTAACTACAGCTGTGACAATCTGTGGAGATGGAGATGAGGAAGTTTTGTAATGTCAAAACTGCCAAAATAATCCATATTCTATATTAATGATTGTATAGTTGGCACCAGAAAATATAAGCAATATTCCTGAAAAAGGAATATCAGACAGAAGGATTTTTAGGTATTCATCTTTCATAATAGATTGTTGTGTAAGAAGTGTGGTTTTAGGTCAAAATGAATGAATTTCTAGATGATTAAATAACACTGCAACTATAGTAAAACTGTTAAGCACCTTTACCAGGGTAGGTAATCCTAAGGCATGGGTGTCCAACCTTTAGGCTTGCCTGGGCCACAATTAGTGAATAGAAATTGTCTTTTGGCTGCATATGTAGGTCCCTCCAAAAATAATACCTCCTATTTATTTTCATGGAAGTGACAACAGATACAAAGAGCACAATGACACTATTTTTTAGAGTAAATTTTCAGCTAAAAAACACTAGTTTTCAGTATAGCCACCACCACTAGCTATGCATTTTCCCCAGAGACAAACAAGAGCCTGCAAGCAGCACTCATAGCAATCTGCACCAGCAGAGGTGACAGTCGCCGCTGCTGAAACACAGCACTCACTGCCTACCTGTGCTCACATCCACTGTTGGGTCCCCCTAAACATTCAGCAAGCATCAATTAATGTCTATGGCTGCAATTTTTTCCACATGGAGGAATTCGATTCCACACCTATGCTTCATCCACACATCCATGTCAGAGGTCATTTTGTCAGACTGCCCCTCTGCTGCCATCTGCTACATGTCAACAAATTGCAATGAATTATTGGTGGGGAGGTTCAAGCTCTACTGCCATACCACAACCATCTGCCTCTAATGTAAAGGGTCTACCTAATAAAACAGGAGGCATTACTTTCAGAGCAGCCCTCACAAGATATAAAATATGGTTAATATATAAGTAACAAAGAATTCCAATTTTAAATATAATTTTAAATATTTTTCTACAGACATTACAAAGAGAGGAACAAAAACATAAAACTAGTGGGATATTTGACCTTTTTTTTTTTTTTTGTGAAACTAATAAGCCAGTCTGGTTCAATGGCAGTGGATGCAATTCTTAGTGAGATCCCAAGGTGTTCATCAGAGATTTTTTGATGAAATTTTACTCTTCCTATACTTCATCCTTGAAAATAACTGTTCAAAATGTGTGTTCTGTGAAAAAGTGATGACACAAATAAGATGTGATTGTGAAAAAAGGATATTTTTCTCTGGAGAACCTCATGAGCTTCAACAAAGCTAAGTGCCATGGGTTGCACCTGCGTTCAGGCAACCCCCACGGGGTAGTCCTTCTGAAAAGGACTTGGGTACTGGCAGATGGCAAACTGGACATGAGCCAGCAACGTGCACTCACAGCCCAGAAAGCCAACTGTATCCTGGGCTGCACAAAAAGAAATGCGGCTAGCAGGGTGAGGAAGGTGATCCTGTCCCTCTAGTTTGTGCTGGTGAGACCTCACCTGAAGTACTGCGTCCAGAAATGGAGTCCTCAGTACAGGAGAGACATGGACCTGTTGGAGCACATCCAGAGGAGGGCCTTAGAAATGCTCCAAGGGATGGAGCAGGAGCACCTTCCCTATGAAGACAGGCTTAGAGCTGGGGCTGTTCATTCCAGAGAAGAGAAGGCTCTGGTGAGACCTGAGAGCAGCCCTTCCCTATCTAAAGAGAAGCTTTAGGAAGGAAGTGGCAGACAAGGTCTGTGGTGATAGGACAAGGGGAAATGGTTTCAAACTGAACGAGGGGAGATTTAGTTTGTATATAAGGAAAAAATTTTTTACAGTGGGGGGTTGTGAAGTGCTGGAGCAGGTTGCACAGAGATGTGGTGGATGCCCTGTCCCCAAGGACATTCAAGGACAGGCTGGATGGGACTAAAGGGGTGGGCTGCATTGTGAGCCATGGTGGGCTGCATGTGGCCCACGAGCTGTGGGTTGGATACGCCTTTCCTCAGGTTTTCTGCTTTTCATGGCAGTGGATGCCATGAAATTAGATCTTTTAATATAATTATATGTAGAAGTGTACCTGTTCTACTTGTATGTGTGTGTGCAATAGAAAGCATGAATTTGTATGTGTGAATGTGGGATGTTAACCGCAAATCAATAGAGCTGAACACCAAACAAATTTATCATATGAATAAGCTACTATGGGAAGAATTAGCCTAAAAAAGAGTACACAGAGAACAACAGATGTGAAACATATTCATAAAACTGTGATTGTAAACATAATGCCCTACAAAATTACTGCTCCCTGATTCCTCTTCTGAGGAGCTGGGTGTTTGATTCCTGAAAAATGAGGTTGCTGGAAAGGCTTGAAGCGTCTGCTGTGCCTAACAACTGAAACACATCAAAGCCTTTAGGAAGTAATCAACAATATATTTTGTACTAGTAGTTCCAATAATAAATTGTGAAAATGAACTGTGAATAATTTTATGTGCCCATCTTATTCCAGTCCTAGGCCTTGGTTGAGCTACTAAAGAGATAAAATAATGGGCACTGCTTTGCCTTGCCCCTAAACTGACCATCTTTTCATAAATAGGAAAAGTAAATTACAGAGAAGGCAAGAGATCATGTTTCAGAAATGTGAGCAACCACATCCCAAATGAGGTCACTGGGATCCCTGGGTACTCACCTTTCAGGAGCTGTAAGTTACCCATGGCTACTGAAGTCAGTGCCAGGACCAAGAATAGAAAACACTTTTCATGTGTTCTGGGTCTAGGTTTCAACCACAAGTCCCTTCCTTCTCCTTGTGTGCCAAACCACTATTGTAGTGATTTTGGGTTATAATGTCTTAAATTACAGAGCAAGCCAGAATTGAATCATTTTGGTTTTGGTAAATGGGTTTTATATAGCTTGTCAGATTGGCCAGACAATTCATGTCTTGTTTAGATGGAATTTGTTTTCTACAGAGTTCCTGTAGTGCTACATTTAAAGTTGATAATTGACCCAAAGGACACCTACTTTGAACCAGGATACATTTGAGATCAATCATACTTTATTGTTGCTATGTCAGTTGTTTATACAGTAAGGAGGTTATTTTAGGTTAAAAATTAGTCTAAAATATATTTCTTTCAACAAGTTCAGGGATTCTGGCTAAGAAAATAATTCTGCCCTGGCTAAAACAATAGCTTGAGGTAAACATTGTTGAGATTCAAAAAGAGACAAATGTGCTTAAAATATGTAAAGTGGTGGCAGATTTATTACAGTTTTAGTAGCGCTATTAAAAAAAAATGTCATTTTTGTACGCAATCCACTGTACATCTCTCAATGAATGAGCCACCCTGCCTCCTCTTGAGAATATTCATGACACTGCTGCTAGATTTCATAAAGTCACTGTCACTAAACTACACTGGGGAGTAAAGAAGGTTGACATTCTCACACGCAGCTCTGCAAATCGCATCATCTTTGACAGAGATTTCAGCTGATGCAATCATTTACACTTTTAGTCCAATGCGTTCTTAACTCGTCCCTCACTTGACAGTGTTTTTACACCTGTCTGGACTTTGGTAGATTTTAAGAAATGTTTAATGAGCCTTAAGCAATGTCAGTGAGATCTCATACAAACAGAGCCATAATGTCCAAATCTGCCCAAGAAGGAGGAGGAAAGGAGAACAAGGAGTAACCTTTTGTTTTGAAATTAGTCATGATGCAGTCTAATATCGTGATATTAGATTCTGAGATCATGATACATTGTAATATTCACTGTAATATGCATCATATATTGCAATATTGGGGAGTCCAATCATCTCTTTTTCAGGGTCATTATAACTAGAGTTTGCTCAAGGCAGACCTCAGCAACCCTTGTGCTGAGCAGGTCCTTGCTGGAGTGGGCAGTGCTGTGAAGAAATGCCCCCTGGTGCAGAAGTAACACATAGCACAGAGGGAAAGCGAACAAGGTGCGACTGATGCTCCTTTGATAACGAGCACTCTGTAAAACCTTACTGATGTGAAAAAAAGTCCTCTGAGAGGAGATGAGCATTTTGTTAAGCTTTTACTCTCAACCAGAACCTAAATATTTTTTTCCTTTTTTATGTTCAGTTTTATAAGTGTACAACATCAGTGTCAGAGACAGGTTTGGGATTCAGTTATAACTTGAAACAAACCCTGTGTTTTAAGAGGTTTCCAGGTGGTGTTTAGGTCCAGTGTGACTCACGGTACCTCTGTATTTAAATGCAAATGCTACTGCGGAAATGTATGTCTCACCAGAAATTCTCCTTTGACTTTTCAGTTTGCCTTTGCATACACTTCTGGAGAACTAACGTTGTCTCACATGATCATGGTATCTGTGTCTGAAATTTAACTATAGAATTACCAGTAGGGCAGCTAATGGATATCTCTCATCTTTGAAACTCATAAAGGGTTATCAAAGGACAGCATATGTATACTTAGATTTTTAAGCAAACTTATAAGTGCTAGTGATCCTTGTGAAAATGGTACAAATGCTCTGGGTGAAGCAATAGCACTAATGTCTTTTATGCTCTTAAAGTAATCATGTATCACTAAACTTCTATGCGAGGGCAATAGAAGTAATAAAAGTTAATACATAACAATACAAATTTACTGTAAAGTATGTGAATCCCCAGGCTTTGGATCTGTGTTAGAAATAGACCTTTTTGAAGAACCAGAGAGAAACAGAGAAAGTATGAAGAGCAGGTGAATCACACAGTCTTGTCCAGGTTGCAGAATGAGTTCATATCCTAGATTCTATGAAAAATCAACAGAAATTTTTCTATGAAAAATCTCAACAGAAAGTGCTTTCTTGCATATTACTGACCAGAGTATCAGTCAGTTGCAAAAAAACTGGATTGCTAGAGACAGAAGTTTTGAAAACTGTATTCTGCTATCCTTCAGAACACTGAGACGTAGCACAGAAT
This sequence comes from Pavo muticus, assembly GCA_016647715.1. Lineage (NCBI taxonomy): Eukaryota > Metazoa > Chordata > Aves > Galliformes > Phasianidae > Pavo > Pavo muticus. The sequence continues at coordinate 452,123 of JACDJE010000238.1, read as the reverse complement.
GGTTTTAATTTGTGAAGAGTTCCAGAAATTACCTTATTGCTTTAAAACTTTCTGTCTTAAGTACATAAATAAATAAAATTATTATATGACAAATAAAGGGAGAAAGTTGCTAATGTAATTTAGAATCATAGAATCATTAATGTTGGAAGGGATCACTAAGGTAATCTAGTCCAACCATCAACCCGTTACCACCATCATCACTAAACTATGTCCCTCAGTGACACATCTCCACATTTCTTGAACACCACCAGGGACAGTGACTCCATCACCTCCCTGGGCAGCATGTTCCAGTGCCTAACCACTCTTTCAGAGAAGAAATTTTTTCCTAATTTATTCCCTTTTTATTTTATTTCTGAATTTATTCCTGAGAAATTACAATCCAGGAAATGCTTGATGGCACATGAGCCACACTTCAGATACATAAACTGTTCACTGAAATTTCAGGATCTTTTTATGTTCTGTTAATCAATACCTTAACCTGTTTCCCAAAACGGTTAAGTCAAAATATATTTCCAATGAAGAACAAGGTAGAAAGACTCTGTTGTACAGCTACATTTAAAGAGACTTGAAAAATACCCATGTTCCAAAAGGAGACTTAGGACAGGGCCAGGATTCATCCCACTTAGTCCTTAAGCACTTAACGGAGGTGACTGGATTTGCTTCCAGTTATCCAAGGCTCTTTGAAAGAGGAGATATCTCCAGAGGGCAAATCAATTGACGTGGGATCTCTCTCCATAGATCCATTGTTATTGTAGTGTTTTTAAACATTGCATGATATTTATATATGTTTACATAAATTATTCAAATTGTTCTCTGTGGAGTTTGGTACTGAGCTTTCTTCTGAGTGAAGTGGTCAGAAGACACAAACTCTGAAAAACAGAAAAACAATTGATGACTTTTCAGTGTTTTCAGAGGAAATGAGCTATGATATTATTATTTTTTTAAAAAGCAAACACAAATATTAGCAAAACTGAGAGAATTAAAATAAAATATAGGAACTTTTAGATTGGAAGGAGTATAAAGGGGATTTGTTACCACTAAAGCATAAAGCAAGTGGAAGAAATGAACCATGATTTTTGTGGGAAACAGAGGTTGCTGTCACTGGCACAAGCAAGGGAAGAAATCAGAGGCTTTCTTGTCTTTGTTGTTGTTGTTAAAGTGAAGAAAAAACACAGTCTAAGAAACCTAAGTCTCTCGTGTACTGCAATAAGATTTTCTTTCCCTTTCAACCTTTTTTTTTCACCCATACTTAAACTCTAGACCAAAAATACTCAGAAAATCTGAGGATAGCTATTTATATTCATATTTTACACACCACAGATTAAAAAAAAAAAGACAGACTTCCTCCTTCTGGTAAAGCAACTGATTTGCTTCGGCATTCTATCCTTCCTGTTCACTTTGGTTCCCCATATATTTTTGTCAATATTCTGGAAATAATTAAGAGGCCTTGGAACCCTCGAGATGCCAGGTTAAAATCCTTGGGACATCATCTTCCCAGTAAGCAGTGTAAGTAAATTACAGGGCTCAGTAGGTGGTTTATGGTTAAAGATTCCCATAAAGTAGTCTGCAGCTCCTTGCTTTAGAAACAGTCAGGTTTTTTTGTTTGTTATTTAATTTGGCCTTCCAAACCATAGGAAGAGAACTGGAACCATGACAAAAAGGTGCTTTTACTGTTTTTTGTTTTTATTTTACTTTATTTTTTTGCAGCAGATCTCACTAGTCAATTAATCAATAGCGTACAGACATTATTACATGTTTCTATATTCATGCTCTGATGGTGTCAACACATAAAAATCCCAGTCATGATATTTAGGTCAGAGTGACAAGTCAGTCACACATCAAAAGAGGTTAAAAGTAGTTCCATAAACGAATAATGTTAAATTTTCAAAATAAAATAATAGATAATATATCTTGGATGAGTTAACAAAATGAGAGACTTTTGCCAGGGTTCTGAAGCTAAAAGGCAACTAACATCAGCTATTATTTAAATTACAAAGTCTTAGTGAGTAGAGGCATGGATGCCTTGTGAGAAAAATAAAAGAATAATTGCTGATAATATAAACATTATTATTTGTAATGTGCACTATTGATCTGACACCACAACATGGGATACATTCTCCATGCATAAGTAATATATCAAGACATGTGGCAACAGCTTTTCATGGGCAAGTACAACTAAAACCTAAACTTCATCTTCTGTAAACTAATAACACAGGATGTTCTTTTTGGGTAATGAGAGGTGCAAGGATAGATGCTGAATGTGAGCTGCTCACTGTTGTTTAGAGAGAATGAAAAATGAAACCAAGCAGATCCCCACGGGACTTCAATCAGTCCTTAGGGTGTTATTGTTGTTCACAGTGAGCATCTACAGTTTGCTGAAGCTAATCAAATGTTAGAGGGGCATCTGCAGACCATAGAGAACTCCTACATACTGAATGTAACTTACTTCCTCAGGCTTGTTCTGAACCTAACTTTTGTGGATTGGAGTGCTGAGCATGATTTCCTAAGAAAATGAGTCTTGGGACAGCATCATCTCTGTGTGTTTAGAACTTGACAGATTTAAACAAAATTAGATAGAAATAAGACTTTAAGATAGATAAAGATTCTCCAAGTTTTGTAAAAGGTAAGTTAGAAAGAGGAGGAAAACTATTTAGGCATTATTTACTTGATTGAACATGGACTGAACTAAACATGTGCTGTCCTGGAATTTCATGCCTAGACGCCAAGTATCATAAAAGAAAAGACATCTCTGACTGTATCATTTACAACAAGTATATCACAGAATGTGTTATAAACTTATTTTTAGTCATACGTTCCAAATCTGCAACAAGAATTCCCAAACTGATGTAAAAACAGCATCATAGCTCCTATATAATTAGGCAAAAAGGAATAGACACAGAATAGACTCCTGAGACATGCTTCAACTACTAGGAAAATCTCTTAGAATCTTTTAGAATTAGCAGGTGTCTAGAATAAAAGCCTATAGGAAAACCTACTTTATGCCTGATGTAGAACTACTGATTTGCCAGAAAGCTGAAAAAAAATAAAGTTATTCTCTAGTTTACAAACCAGGATAATCAAATATAATGAAATTTCCAAGTTAGCAAATATATGTTACATTCTGGAATTGATAATTTCCATGAAAATATTTAAAATCATGTACTTTCAATTCAGTGTTTAAAATGTCTCATAAAACTGTTATGCTTCTCAGTTTCACTACTTGACAACAGCGTCTAGCTACATTTCTCCTTTGCAAGCTCTTTTATTGTGTTTTTTAATTTGTGATTGATAGGCAGCATGCTACTTTAATGTTTTTCTCTGAATTGAGGCTGCCTTATTTAAGGATTTATCCAGTCCAATTTTCTTCATAACACCCATAGTGAAGACTTTATTGATAAGCCCCCATATTCCACATTGAATTAAGAACAGCTAAGGTGAAACTCTCCTGTATAACTCACTAAAACACATTACTGAACTTTTCCAATTTTTGAAGCATTCTGTACGATGAGATTTTTCAATGAAATGGAATAATAAATACTCAAGGGTAAGGTTTAGTGAAAAGATCACTTTTATTTCTACATTACTATTATTTATTAAATATTTATAAAATATTTCTTACATTACCTTGCTGTGACTACAGTTATTCTGTGGAGATGCTCTAGCATCAAAATGGGCCACAGCACAGGAACTTGTTGTAGTTTTAACTCTGATGTCAGAGAACACCTTTGGTGTTATTACCACCTTCAAGAAATTGCGAAAAAAAACCAGCCCCCCCAAACAAACAAACAAACAAACAAACAAAACAACCCAAAAGCAAACATGGCTGCAATGCATGGCTCTGAGAAATCTGAGATTAAACTTAGCAAGCAGAACTTACTTCAACCCTGATAATTAATTTTCCCTCCATGGAGTATTTACACTTTGTATTCTCCGTTGTGACCAACTCTATATGGCCACATTCTTTCTTCAGGGAAGTTTAAAATTCCCTGTACCAGAAATCACGGATTTGGACAGAACTTTCACTTCAATGATTTTCTTGCTTTCTGGAGGCTGCTGTGATTCCAGGTACAATAAAGGAGACTTTTTTCTCCTGTGTCTCAGTGCTCATACTGCTCTTTCTAGGGAAAAAGGGGACAGTGAACTATCTGAAATATAACAAGAGGCAAGGATGGGAACCCAAAGCAGACTCATGAAAATGTGACAGATTTAAGTCTAAAGGAGAAGCTACTCACTGTCTGTTCCTCAGATAAAGTAGATCACATTGGCACTTATACTGACACACCACTGGATTTCAAGAGAGATTTGCTTGTAATTTTCAGTGATTTATTTTTGCTCACAGAAACAAAATAGACAGAGGAGAGTAGCATTCTGACATACTTGCAAAACGAAGTTGGGAGGTTTAATCTTAGGCTTACTGGCCTTAGCAGTGTTCCTTCAATATTTATAAGGCTGGTACAAGTTAGGGCAAGTTAAATAAAAAGAGAGATAGTGGAAATTTTGTCCATCACACTGAGATGGAAGAAGTCTTTTTTTGTGTAATCCACAACTTTAGAGAGAGAGAATAAATTCTTACTTTAGCCATATCCTGGAATTCTTGCAGAGTGATAATGTGACACGAAGCAAGAATTATTAAGAGGACCCATGAAGGCTGATATCTTTCCAACTCTGTATACTTTAATCTTCTGTCTATTAGCCTCTGCAAATGATACCTTGGCATGTATTGCAGCCACATATTAATTTCTCATTTTCTCTCTAGTAGCACCCCTGGTGGGGTATAGCAGAATATTGCTATTTTACCTGACTACGGCATGTGACAAGGTAGATCATATCCTTCAGTTGCCTAAAAATACTAAAATGATGAGCAGAAGAGCATCAATAATTCATTGTTAAAGTATCCATGAAGAGGAAGCAGATTGGCTTGTTACACTGGATTACTTCTAGTTTAGTACAGAACAAAATAAATGTCCCTCAAGGACTCCCTAACCCTAACACTCTTTTCTTCTGCTCTGTGCACAATGTCTTCTCTGTTGCTGAAAAATGATACTCCATTACTGGAAGAAATCATATGATCTACAACTTGATCTTAATGAAGCACAGATTTGTGGTCAGGCAATGTGGTACAGCTAAAACTTAAGCTAATATGACTTTCTTGGATTACCTAATGAACTAGATCTTTCCTCAGCTATCTATTTACAGATCAAGATAAAGCTGAAACTGAATTAAATTATCTATACCTTAGTAAACTTAAACAATAAAGCAAACAGATTGATTTTTTTTTTTCTCTACGTCCTTGCATTGAATGAAACTTCTGAGTTACACTGGTAACAAATCAGCATTTTGCTTTGCTGATTTTTTAATGTTTTCTTCCTTGTAACATGTTAAATTATAGACACACATTTCTTGGATGCTTTCTAAGTACACTGTGCTTATGAAAAGAAACTTAGCAGAGTGTTGTACATTCACCCAAGGAAAACTTGCTACGTGTACTAAGAAGATCCACATTTGTATTTTTAAGGCCTATCAATAACTGTAACCAAAATGATGAGATTCAGACATACTGTCTAATTATGTAGTATGATGAAATTGTTCGAGTGAGGTTTTGTCTCATACTGCTGTTCAATGCTGATTTTAGGAGGAGATTATTCAGACTTGACAGTGAAAAAGGAAACAAAATCGGTGTCTAGAGACTAGAGATGATGATTTTTTAGGGGCTGTGAAAAGTGCCCTTATACGTGTACATATATGAATATATAGGTGTACACACACACATATATATATATATTGCCTTGCTGGCCATATATTATAGCAATTAAGTGGACACAGTATTGTAAGCAATCTTATCTTGCAATATAATAAAATGCTACTGATATGGAATTCTTATGATTCATAATGTGGCTGATAGAGCTGCCTATTATTAAAGCTCGTAATTCTGTGGATCCCTTGAGTGACATAAGTAATACTTTAAATATGTTATTACAAATGCTGTCAAAGCTAAGCTTTGAATACACTGGAGCTGGAGAGAGCAGAATATTCTATATCCTGAATCTCATAGCTGTGAAAGTTAGGGCATTATAATCCCATTGAGGGGTTTAGTTCTAAAAACTGCATTCTTGTTGGATTTCATTTAAGGTGATATTTCAAATGAACAGATGAGGGCGTAGCAGGGAAGAATGAAGACATGAAAGAAACTGAAAGTATTGTATGACCCACAGAAGATAATGAGGGGTGCAAGGTCTGTAAGGAAGAGGAAATAAAAGCTCAATATCAGCATTGCTATTTTTTTCTCTTCTAATGCTGGCATTAACTGGGACTAGTATCTTTCATTCTAAGAGTTCAATTTCAGTCAGAAGTTGAACATTAGTAATGTCTTCCAGCTGAGTTTTATTTGTCAGTTTTATTTAAATTTAAATTGGGCAGTTATTTCAGTGTGAGGAAATTTCTGAGTAGTTCTTCCAAAACATAACTTCTGTGATCTAATGTAACTGGCCACTTTTGTTTTCATTCAAGATATAACTCCTGGAAACAAAGAATGTATTTTTTGATATATATGTTCTTTGCTTCAAACAGGCAGATGATGATGATCATAAAATTAAAGGTCTGTTTCAGGATCTTGATAGAGAGAAAAAAAGATGCATAAATACTAAGTGAAGTCTTCTTGTTTAGGGCTATTTGACCTGTTTAGAAAACCATTAAACATCTATTACACTAAAATTAATAAATTAACAATAAATTTGTAATTAGCATTTTAGTCAAAAAGAGAGAACAAACTAATTAATTCCACGAAGGTAAATTATTACATTTCAATAGCCTGAAGGAAGCCTTTTAACCATAAGCCATTTCTTCTTTTTTTTTTTTGCTATTGCATTGGAACATTTGATAATGAGCATTTATGCCTCTTCAGCCAGAATACTAATATTGTCACTGTTGTTTTTTTCCAAGTTTGTAATTAAAGACACAGATGTGTTTTACAGACCTCAGAAGTATTGCTCAACTGATGTGGCTTGTATTGGCTGAGTGGACAAAGTCTGCTGATGTGCTGGAGAAATGAGAATGGCAGTGTGCCTTAGGGAAGGCAGCAGGCATGTCACTCTTGCTTGCCATGGCAAGGAACACAGCAGCTGTTTACTCTGTAATTCTTTATATTGGCTCTGGCAGGCTTTTCAGGACAGAAAATGAAGATTTGCTTTTGCAAATCACAGAATCATAGAATGGCCTGGGTTGAAAAGGATCACAATGATCACCTAGTTTCAACCCCCCTGCTATGTGTAGGGTCACCAACCACTAGACCAGGCTGCCCAGAGCCACATCCAGCCTGGCCTTGAATGAATCCAGGGATGGGGCATCCACAACCTCCTTGGGCAACCTGTTCCAGTATGTCACCACCCTCTGTGTGAAAAACTTCCTTCTAATATCTAACCTAAACCTCTCAGTTAAATCCAGCAATGTTGCTTAGTACAGGAGTGCCACTGAACTCTCCATTTGGAAAGGAGATGGTCTTGAGGGTCAAATGTCAAGGCCTTTGAATTTGCATTTCCCCCAGCTCTCAGTGCTTAGGACAATTCCCATTTTATATATTAGAATATTCAATAAAAAGAAAATTTAAAAAGATACGGCTTTTTGTGTTGCTCAAAAGACAAAAAGACATTTTTTCCATTTTCTTCCTTTCCTTCCTTCCTTTCCTTTGCTAATAGTTTTCTTTTCCATCCTACTACTACTTCTTCCCAGTGGGGCTGCTTTGAGGAAAACCATACAAGTAAGACATCTCAATCAGATATAGGTGAATATAAAGAAATGTAAGTTTTATCAGAAGTTTTGGATTTAGTCCAGGCCTAGGCAGCATGGGTTCATGAAGGCAGGTCCTGCTTGACCAACCTGATCTCCTTCTATGACCTAGTGACCCGCCTGGTGGATGAGGGAAAGGCTGTTGATGTAGTCTACCTAGACTTCAGCAAAGCCTTTGACACTGTCTCCCACATTATTCTCCTGCAGAAGCTGGCAGTTCGTGGCTTGGACAGGTACACTCTTGGCTGGGTAAGGAACTGGCTGGAGGGCCGGGCCCAGATAGTGGTGGTCAATGGAGCTAAATCCAGCTGGCGACCGGTCACGAGTAGTGTTCCCCAGGGGTCGGTGCTGGAGCCTGTCCTCTTCAATATCTTTATTGATGACCTGGATGAGGACATTGAGTGCACCCTCAGTAAGTTTGCAGATGACACCAAGTTGGCTGGAAGTGTCGATCTGCCTGGGGGTAGCGAGGCCCTACAGAGGGATCTGGACAGGCTGGATAGCTGGGCTGAAGCCAATGGGATGAGGTTTAATAAGACCAAATGTCGGGTCCTACACTTTGGCCACAGCAACCCCAAGCAACGCTACAGGCTTGGGGCGGAGTGGCTAGAAGACTGTGTAGAGGAAATGGACCTGGGGGTGTTGGTTGACGCTCGGCTGAACATGAGCCAGCAGTGTGCCTGGGTGGCCAAGAAGGCCAATGGCATCCTGGCTTGTATCAGAAGTAGTGTGACCAGCAGGAGCAGGGAAGTAATTGTCCCCCTGTACTCAGCTCTGGTGAGGCCGCACCTTGAGTACTGTGTCCAGTTCTGGGCCCCTCACTGCAAGAAAGACATTGAGGCCCTGGAACGTGTTCAAAGAAGGGCAACAAAGCTGGTGAGGGGTCTGGAGCACAGGCCTTATGAGGAGCGGCTGAGGGAGCTGGGATTGTTCAGTCTGGAGAAGAGGAGGCTCAGGGGAGACCTTATTGCTCTCTATAACTACCTGAAGGGAGGTTGTAGTGAGCTGGGGGTCGGCCTCTTCTCTCGTGTAACTGGTGATAGGACTAGAGGGAATGGTTTCAAGCTGTGCCAGGGAAGATTCAGGCTGGATATTAGGAAATACTACTTCTCTGAAAGAGTGGTCAGGCACTGGAATGGGCTGCCCAGGGAGGTGGTGGAGTCACCGACCCTGGAGGTGTTCAAGGAACGTTTGGATGTTGTGTTGAGGGATATGGTTTAGCGAGAACCATTGGTGATAGGTGGATGGTTGGACTGGATGATCTTATAGGTCTTTTCCAACCTTAGTGATTCTGTGTGATTTGAATTTTTTGTATGTGTGCATCTAAAAGATTAAGATGCAATTAACAGAAGCACAAAGCTCCAGGCTTCCCACGATTTGTGCTAAATATTTCTCTAATACCAGAAGCCCAGAAGAAATGGAAAGATTAGATTAAAAGATCAGAAAAGTTTTGCAATTTTTCACTGTTATTCTGATCAGGAAAATACTGGTGCAATGCATTGCACCAGTGCTGCCAAGTGTAAGTGCATTGCAGCTTTTGTTGCCAAGAAATAATTGAACTAGAAAAGTTCTCACAGATCATCTTGTTATTTTGGTGTGCTTTTAATATTCTAATTATTTTACTTCATTTTCTGAGGACATACCTTTTGGCTTCCTTGCAAGTTATTAATATTGCACTGAGAAAGAAAAAAAAATTAGAGATGGAAACAAAAGCTCAAATGAAGGGAGACAAACCACCACCTGGGAGTCACTGATGCTGTTATTTCCAAGAAAACCATGCTCAATAGAAGCTATTTTACTATTTAAGTAAAGAATATTCAAAACAGTATTTTTCAAAGTTAATACAATTTTACCTTGGACTTAATATGATGACACAAATAAGGAATTATATATTCTGAAAAGTATATTTTGTTACACTGCAAGCCCTGAAAGATAAAAAGCTATTTGTGTAAAGAAAGAAAAAATTTAAATTCATACATGAAGTTCTCAGAATTACTTAGGGTATGCTTACTGAGAATTTTATCCTTTTTACCTCCTCCCCATCTTTTCTATTTTGCCTCTTGCCCAACATGTCATGACAGCATGGGAGGCCCTGGCTGCTCCTCTCAGAGGCCATTGTGCTGCCCATTTCTCCTGCTGATAATACCTTGCCACATAAACCCAATGCAAAGTCTCCAAGAAATATAAGAAACCAAGAAAATATAAGAAAGAGATTAGTACATTTGTCTCAGTAGGTTACTGCAGGAGATCAGCTGCAGTAAGCCCAGTGTTCCAGAACGTGTTTTCACATTGACCTAGCTGTGACATCAGAGACATTCAGCATTGGCGATCAGTGCTGAGTCCATACTGTGTTAAGAATATTTCAGTCAAATTATTATATTAGCAGTTATGTGGTGCTAACAATTTCTTGTCCAATTCTAAACAGGGTAGTAAGTCTGTCCTGTACTGAATGTGCTCTGCTGTCTTTTACCATATAAATGGTGCAATACATTACTCATACTAGACATCAGGCAAGCTGGGAATTTCTCATCAGGAGCTAGACTAGAAGGCAGATAATCTGTCTTCTAAAGCATAGATCTATAGCTGCTCTCAGATAATTTCAAACTATTGACAAGCCTGAGACTCACACTCGAGGAGTCCAGAGAGCAGCGATGTATATGCTTAGAAATGTAGTAATTACTGTATAGCTGTTCAAATATTTCTGCTGGATAGTAAGTGTCTGAGGCAGCTTTTCTGTAAGCCTTCAAATATTTTGCAGCCTATCTTTGTGTTTACAAACAAATCTTTGTGAAAGTTTTAAAAAATCTACTTAACAGATAACATTACATTTTTGAGACTAGTAGTATTTAGAGAAGTATACATATTTTCTTTATCTTTCGCTTTTGTGTAAAATGGACTACTGCAGGAGTAGCAAAGAAATTCATAAAAGTTAAAGAAAATTTTTAGTATTTCTGCAAGCTATGAGAATGGATATTTACTTCTGTGAACACCTCTTCAGCCATAAGGATATATATTTTCCTTTTTTTCTCTCTTCAGCAGAGATTCTGGCTTCACTGTTAAATTCAAAACAAAAGTATTTCAATACCCATGTGCAGACTTCCAGTTCAGAAATAAGTATTCAATAAAATTAATATCTTCTACTTAACAGAGATGTTTTACTCTTTAAATGTTTATATATACAACAATTCTGAGGGATTACAGCATTTTCAAAATTGTTATCATTCTTACGCTCCAAAATCTTCTTCTCTCTCAGGCAGTATTTCTGAAAAGACTTCCAAAATCTGTTCTGTGAAATATAAAAAAAAAAAGAAAGAAAGAAAAGAAACAAAAAAACCCAACGGATCTAGACAATATCTCACAGAGCCACCTCTTCAACTGCTCATGTTCACACCTTCGATTTTTGTTAGAAATTCTTTTGAAGAGGCCTTGGACCACATGTAATAAAACAAACTTCTTCACTCTTTCGAAGTGCTACAATACAAGTAATAAATAATGGCAGTAAAGTATTATGAGTATTTCATAAAATGTCATCTTAGATAAACAGATTATATTTCCAGTTTCCTGTTTAATTTCCTTGTAGCTGGGAAACAGTTAGATCACATGCAACTGTTTTTGACAGATGATAAGCTCAGCAGAGGTTGATAGAGTTGAGGAACTTCTAAAAAGAACAGAGGAATAGAAGACAGAACTTGCAACAGTGAGCTTAGTAGGCATATGCCAACAACCATACATCTGGTTTAGAAGCATCCACAAGATATCTACTTTATTTAGCATATCCCTGGACTGGCCATGAAGCATATCCTAATATCCTATAAAAAAATTTTACCCACAGTAAAAGACCACAGTCACAAATCTAACATATCACAGGAAGACAGAATAGATTATAATTATTGCTAATATCCTAAGTCCCTACAAAAACTGGGAGACTTGTCTAATAAATCCAGACTGACTGAGGAAGCAGACCACACTCTACTCTCAAGGGAGATTAATATCTTCTTACAATATTACCTGACTGTAACTCCATTGTCCTAGTCCCTAAATCAAATCTCCAGATTTAGATTTGCTATCTGAAGTTTCACACTGTATACTTACCTCTTACTTCTTTCTTTACATGCTTACCTCTTTTCACCCCTTTCATAAGCATATCAAACTCCATGTGAGATCATTCACATTTCTTTTATCTCATTGGAATGCTCCCAGAATATCACTCTTCATATGGTTAGAATCTGTCTTCTCATTTGCACTCAAAATATATTCATGACTAATTTATAACTTTTTTGATCTGGAGCTGGTGTTATTTTGTAACTTAAGTAGTTCATCTGTATCTTGATGTTTATCCTCCTAAAGTGTTTGAAATGCCATCATACTCTCTTCTTAAGGTCTTCAAGAAGTGAAAACATGGAAAGCCTGTAAATCTCTACACACAACAGAGAAAATGCAGGACTGAAAATTCTTTGTGCTATTAATTTCATTCTATTTTACACCAGTCAACACTGTCATTTAATTCCTCCTACGTAATGATCCTGTCACCTTCTGTATTAGTAGAAACTTGAGCTACTCTAGCTCACAAATTAAACAAAACCTCTCATCTGTCTCCTACTCCAGGTATGTTCTCTGGTTTGTAGCTTGTTAATCCTGACATTTGTGCTTGAAATCTCTTGTGGGGCACTAATTTCTATATCTAAATTTAAATAGATTAACTCTGCAGCATTAAGTCATCTATCAATTCCTACGATAAAAGAAGATACTATTTGATACAACATAGCCTTCATAAAATATTGCTGAAAATGTGTCATACTCTTTATTTAGTGTCATGTTCTGAATTTCCTTTTCTTCAAAATTTATTAATTAATTATTAAAACAGTAATGGAGCCAAGCTAACAGAGCAATACTTGCCTGGAAAAGTGTTTTTTTTTTTTTTTTTTTTTCCTATTTCTGAATAATCTTCAGGCTAGAATATTTTACAGATTAGTTAAAAATCACACCACTGTCAGGTTGATCCTGATGAGCACCCTCCCAGCTTCTAGCTTAGTCCTCTCTCCCCCACAGGATTGGAAGAAAATAATGAAAAGGGAGAAGACTTACAGATTGAGATGAGAACAGTTTATAGGGAAAACAAAAACCTTGCTCAGAAGAAAACCAAAAGAGTTCTCTATTTCTCATAAGCAGGCATAATTGCATTCACTTTCTGGAAAGCAGGACCTCAGCATGCATCATGCTTCCTTGGGAAGACAAATGCTAAAGGCACAAGTGCTGCCTCTTCTTCCTTTCCCTAAGAATTAATTGCTAAGCATGATGCCATTTGATATGAAACATTCTTTTCATCAGTTTCAGTCAACAGCCATGGCTATGTATGTCCGCTCCCAACATCTCAAACACCCCTTGTCCATTCAGTGGATGGCAAAAGTGCAAGAGAGACAGCCTCAATGCTGTGCAAGCACTGTTTAGCAATAGCCAAAATGCTACTGTGTTAACAAAGCTATTTTAGCCACAAAAGGAAAGCACAGCACCATAGGGGATGTTTTGAAGAATCAAAGAATCATAGAATTTTAGGGGTTGGAAGGGACCTCTGGAGATCACCTAGTCCAACCCCCTGCTAAAGCAGGTTCCCTTGAGGAGGTTACACAGGAAAGCATCCAGGCAGGTTTTCAGTATCTCCAGAGGAGGAGACTTCACAGTCTCTCTAAGCAGCCTGTTCCAGTGCTTTTTAACCATCAAAGTAAAGAACTTTTTCCATATGTTCAGAACTTCTTGTGTTCCAGTTTGTGCCCATTCTCCCTTGTCCTGTTACTGGGCACCATTGAAAAGAGCCTGGCCCCACCCACTTGATATTCACCCCATAGATATTTATAAACATCAAAAAGATCCCTCCTCAGTCTTCTCCAGGCTATCTGCATGTTTATACTTTCTTACATTCTACTTCCTCAGCTTATATTTGCCTAGATAGATAGGTAGAAAAAGGTTTCTGGTCTGCTGTTCACTCCATATGGAGTGGAAGGCAGTGGATATCTATAAGCTGAGTCAGCATAAGTAAAACGTGCCTCATCTCCCTGAGATATTCAAGAGACCATGAATGGGGTAAAAGAATATGGATCCAAACCTCAGTACCTGAGTTAAGAAACATAGGTAGAGCAATCTGAGCATCATCAACCAGTCTTTTCCCTTTTGTAGGCCACTTTTCAGACAGCCTTTTGGCAATTAAAAGTTTTCAAAGTTTTGGTGTACTGATGGACAGTCAGCTGAATATGAGCCAGCAGTGTGCCCAGGTGGCCAAGAAGACCAATGGCATCCTGGCTTGTATCAGGAATGGTGTGGTGAGCAGGACTAGGGAAGTCATCCTGCCCCTGACTCAGCACTGGTGAGGCCTCAACCTCGAGTACTGTGTTCAGTTTTGGGCACCTCAATACAGAAGGGACATTGAGGTGCTGGAGCAGGTCCAAAGAAGGGAAACAAGGCTGGTGAAGGGCTTGGAGAATATGCCCTGTGAGGAGTGACTAAAGGAACTGGGGCTGTTTAGTCTGGGGTAGAGGAGGCTGAGGGGAGACGTTATTGCTCTCTTCAAATACCTGAAAGGTGATTACAGTGAGAGCAGGGTTGGTCTCTTCTCACTGGCGACAGGTGACAGGATGAGGGGAAATGGCCTCCAGTTGCGCCACGGGAAGTTTAGGTTGGATATCAGGAAAAACTTCTTTAGAGAAAGGGTTGTTAAGCACTGGAATAGGCTCCCCAGGGAGGTGGTTGAGTCACCATCCCTGAATGTTTTTAAAAACCATTTGGTTGTGGTGTTCAGGGACATGATTTAGCGGATGGCTGTTAGTTAGGGTAGTATGGTTAGATTGTGGTTGGACTTGATGATCTTTAAGGCCTTTTCCAACCTGAGCAATTCTGTGATTCTATAATTCTATGAGAAATACTCAGAAGATTTCCTCATTATCTCAAGATTTACTCAAGCTATAAAAAGTAATTACATCTGCCTAAAAGTAGGCTCTAAGTTTTTAAGCTAAAAAACCTAATATTTTTCAATTCTGTAACACTAGTACACATATGAAATCTTTTGCAGGTTTGTATTTCATTAAAACACAATAATTTTATTTATTTTCTTCATAACTTTTATGGAAGAACATTGGGAATAATACACTCATAATTCATTATACATTTAATTAATTTTCTGTCTCCAGGTTATTGAAGTTCTAGGGGTTTTTTTAATTCAAGTACTTCACTTTTGCTTCCTCTACAATTATTCTTTCTGAAACAAACATTTCTGAGCTTTGTATCAAAAATATTATTTTGAAACTGAACATGACAGTGGCAGATCGACAGCATTTCTGTTTGACGGTAATGTTTCTGAGGTAGGTTATCATGAATAATACATATTTAACTTATTTAGCATAGTCTGAGAAGTTATGCAAATCACACTAGTCAACTGTCTATATTTTCAGTTGTTTTGACAGAGAAAGTAAACTGTCTTAGTTGATGCGACACAAATGTGACAAACAGGCTACCCACAGTAAATTTTTAGGATTATTTTCAATAATAAGGTCCGAATTAAAAGCTATTATTCATATAAAATGTTCACACAATTGGAAACTCCATGTTCTTAGCAGTATGCTAGCACACAGTATCAGAAAATTAGTGAGCCAGGCTATGCAAACCTTCTGTTATCTGCAAATCAGGATGGTATCTCAGATGGGATACATGGACAAGTGCAGACATCTGCGGTGGGCTGAACTTAGCCAGCAACTAAGCACCAAACAGCTACTTGCTCAATCCCCTCAGCCCCAGTGGGACAGGGGAGAGAACAGGAATAAGGAAGCGGGAAATCTCATAGGTGAAGATAGTTTAACAAGCAAAGAAAAAAGAGGGAGAAAGAAAACAAGCAACTCAACAACAAATAAACAGGTGAGGTAAAATCAATCCATTAATACCCCCACAAACAGACTGATGCCCAGCCAGTCTCTAAGCAGTTATTACCTCACTCCAAACCCCTCACCCTTTTGGTCAGTTTGGGTCAGCTGTCCAGATTGTGACCCCTTCCAGCTTCATGTCCAACCCTGGCCTACTCATCAAAGGGGAATGGGAAAAAGACAAAGCCTTTAAGCTCCGTAAGGACTGTTCAGCAATAGTCAAAACACTGATGTTTTATCAACACTATTTTAGACACATATTCTAAACACAACACAGTATGGGTTATGAAGAAATTTAATTCCTTCCCAGCCAGTTCTAAACCTGACTCTTCAGTCTAATCGCCATCTATGCAGAGAGAAATAAAAATCTGAAAATATAATCCACCTATACCTTTTCAGACTTCTGTCAGGCTGAGATGAAAAGTGTCACCCAAGGAAAATTATGCAACCCATAGATATGTACCTTTTAAAGGCCAGGTGGACAACAAGACAGCCATGTGTCTGCAATGCAATGTCGCAACCAGAACGGCCAGCAGCCTCCTGGATTACATGAGGAAGAACATTGTCAACATGTTGAGAGAGATGACTGGTTCACTCTACTGAAGCGCTGGTGAGAAATGTCTGGAATTCTGTGCCCAGTTCTGGGCTCCCCAGAACAAGAAAGATATGGACTCACTGGAGTGAGTCCAGTGCAGTGGCACAAAGAATAAAGGAACTGTATAATCTGTCATACAAGTAAGGAAAGGCTGTTCAGCCTAGGCTCTTCTAAGTAGTGTCTACTGTCAGGACAAGAAGAAACAGGCATACAGTAAATACACATGAAAATCTATCTGAACACAAGGAGACACTATTTTATTGTGTGTGTGGTTGTTTACTGGCATAGGTTATAAAGAGAGACTGTGGGGTCTCCATCCTTGGAGATAATCAAAATCTTACAGGACACAGTTATGGACAGCCTGCTGTCTGGCTAGACCTTGACTGAGCAGGTCGATGTAACTACCTGATCTTGAGAGGTACCTTTCAAGCTTTCAGTTTATTCTGTAAATTCATATATCAGCGGGAATTCCAGAAGTCGTATAATTGTTGCTTAGAACATTAAGGTAGTAGTAGTTCATTGCAGATCATAATGTTTTTCATAAAAAAATGGTTTACTTTTGCTATCAAGGGGAAAAAGTAGCTATAATATATTGCAAAACATATAGTCAGAAATAACTCTTGATGCAACTAATTTAATGCTATTGCATGCAGAAAAAAAAAAGAACCATAGACTGAAATCACCTTTATTCTTGTTTACATAGAGAACTAGCTATTTTAAGTGGTGCTGAAATAAGCATAACCAATTGCAGTGCCAAGTATTACAGCAGTCCATTTGGCATATTGAGTTATTGCATGTGATACATATTCTAACAAATTTCCAAACAAACATTCTGGAAACAATTACAAGTAAGCAAGCAACCCTGAGCAAATACCACTGAAGTTTTAAATTGCATTTTGGTCACCCACGACCATTTAAAAAAAATGTTCTGCAGGATTTTTATGCCTAGAGCAAAGAAAAGAGGTTTTGCTGTCCTGCCAAGTGAGAGTTTAATGTTGTGAATCATTAGGAGGCATACACATTAGTTTAAAAAATAATTGTTTGGTTTATAGTCACTTGAGGCTATAGTCTCAATCAGACCTCAGCTGTGGTGGGCTACAAGAACATACAATACAATATAAATACAGTTTGTTGATATATCACTGACAGAAGCATATGTTACACTATTAACTTCCAAAACAAACATGTGAAATTGTTACCAAAGAAGGAAAAATACTGCAACATTAAAAAAATATATTCCAGATTACTTTGAAAAAACTGATGTATTTGTAGATACAGATTTTAAATTTTTACGTCTATGAGATTTTAAAAAATAGCAAACTACTAAGTATGTAATCAGCAAATAACAATCGTCACAGAACCTAACCTAATAATTTTTACCAAGTTTGGACATGTTCCTGGGAGGACTAGAATGATGTCTATTGCCATTTATTCAACATGTAAACCTTCAAATATAATCAAGGTTATTAGTATGGAAAAACTTGAAAGTGATGATTTCTTTATTGTTTTGAGTAAGCATGTCTTCTTTGCTCTTTTTTAATCTATAAGGCTCAGAAAACTCTTTCATCATAGTTGAAGTTGTGAAGCCATGATATCAAGATCACCAAGAAGCTCAAAGTTAATTCCATAGTGTAGGAAGATTCATTAGCCCCTGTATAACTTGAACAACAAATTACCAAGGGCTTGTTAACGTTTATTGTCTTCATCAATACAGTTAAACTGCTCAGAAACAAGACATTTTGCCAGATTAAGGAGTTTCAGCATCTTAATTTTAATTGTAAATATCCAGCAATTCAACGAACAGGTAGAGATCAAATAATGATCATGTCAAAGCCATATTGGTAGAATGATTCTCCAGCACAGACCCATCTCTGCTCTTATTGTAACAATTGGATTCAGTGGGAGTAAGGCAGAAAAGTCAATTATGCTATTGCATTTTCTAATCAAGAGAATCTCTCTCTGAATTAAGAAAATACTATCAATATGTTTTCCAGTGCATTTAGGAGTTGGGATATAATGTAGCTGTTATGTAGAAGGAAGAAGTGGCCTCTTCAATGTAGATATTTTTACTCTGGTTAATTATGTAATTGATTTTGGTCTTAACGACAAATTGAGAATTTCCATCAGAGGAACTTTTTAAACCTTTCTGCCAGTGCCCACAGTGGAAGCAGAAAGAGTAATACCAACCAAATTAACAAATTATTCCCCCTAAAATATTTAAATACTTTGTGAATTATTTTTAGTCTACATTAGTTTGAACAGGAAATGTCGTATTTTCCTTCCGAGAGAAGCATTAACAAATGAATTACTCCATTCTGCTAACATTACAATTGCTGTAAATCTGTCTCACCTGTGTTAATGGATCGAAACACTGAACAGAGAAACATAGGAATGGAAGGGACAGTAGAAATATCAGACAAGTTGCCTTCACAGCTGGAGGCAATCTTGTAGTAGCTACATTTAGTCTATTATGTTAGTTTATTGTTTTGCAGTAATAGTTCATGAAGATTCAAATGGTAACCATTTCATGTTCCCTGCCTTACAGGTCACAGAACATATTCAAATAACGTATAGCACAATAAAATATATTAACAGATACAACCACTAATTGACACAGCTGTTAACTTCACAGTTCCATCAGTATTTAATATTATATTATAAGAATAATTTAACTGCAAGCAATACAATGTACTGTACACTATGAACAGATGGTATTAATTTGTTCTTTGTAAACTTCGCCTTTGTATAAAGAGTATCTTGTAGAGCGAGCTAGAAGTCAGAGCTGGTATCCATTTTTAATCCAATAGATGTATTTATATGTAAAATACTTTAAAGCTCCTAATAACAAGCATGACTAGGTCACTGAAATGTTAATGCCATCAGGGTTCTTCACAGTTCTCCACTTTCCTCTGCTTCTGGAACACAAAGTTCTTACTAATGCAAGCATTTTGCGTTACGTGATATATCTAAATAAACTCCAGATACATCTTAGAAGATGAGCGTCCATCATAAGTGGAGAACTTCTCCAGCCAAATAAAGGAAAGAGACACCTATCTTTATGGACGGAAAATTAAACAGCATCTTCATAAGAACATTATACAACTCTCAAGGAAGACCTCACCACTCTCAAAGCATAATAGCCTGAATTTCTTATTCAGGATGTTCAAGCCCCCAACGCAAACATGGATTCAAGTGGTTGAACATCTATGATTCTGGTAACTTCAAGCCAGGAGTAGAATTCCAGGGAGCTATGAGCACCGGGCTACTGCACAAGAGAGAATGAGATGGAAGCCAAGGGTGTCCCAGAGCAGGTGGGCAGATCACCAAGCAGGGCCTGGGCACAATGGGTAGAGAAGGGTGCTACAGGCCAGAGTGACCCTCCCCCTTTACTCTGCCTTGGTGAGGCCACATCTGGAGTGCCGCGCCCAGTTGTAAGCTCCTCAGTTCAAGAAAAACAGGTAACTCCTAGAAAGAGTCCAGTGGAGCATCATAAACATGACGAGGGTCTAGAGCATCTCCCAAAGAAGGGAAGGCTTTTTGATATTTATAAATATCTAAGAGGTGAGTGTCAAGTAGATGGGGCCAGGCTCTTTTCAATGGTGCCCAGTAACAGAACAAGGGGAAATGGGCACAAATTAGAATACAGGAAGTTCAAAACAGTAGGAAAAAGTTCTTTACTTTGATGGTTACAGAACACTGGAACAGGCTGCCCAGAGAAGTTGTGGAGTATCCTTCTCTGGAGATATTCAAGACCTAACTGGACACTTTCCTGTATAACCTACCGTAGGGAACCTGCAAACAATCAGACTAGAAGCTCTCCAGAGCCCACTTCCACCTACTATGATTCTGTGATTCTCTGAGCACCTATGACATCACTTGAGCAAGAACTGATGGCCCTGGTTGGGCTGAAAGGAGGCTCAGTGGCCACAGGAATGCTTGGGGGATGCCCAGTTGAGGTTGGGCAGGGACAATCAGATCTGTAAGTATGAAAGATATTGCAGGAAAATATCTACTAACTAGTAGCTATGGGTTTCTCAGAATGTGTTCAGTCACTATTTGATGAAAATCAAGTTATGCTTGCATTACATCTTCTTTTTAGCTTGGTTTTATATCATGGCATTATAATACAATATTAAAAAAATTCTTACATGTCTAATCCTAGATACTGCTTATCACTCAGTGTTGCAAGACTTAAATAATTTCCAAAGGTGAATTACCACCTTTTCTCTAGAGGAAATGGAGAACAGCTGGACCTCCAAAGTCAAGGGTCAGAGTCTGCTACCAAAACAGTACAACTATCTAAGGAAATTAAATTTGGACACTATGCTATAGGACAGTGTTTTCCTCAGGCCTAAATTTGTGCAAGGCTTTACTTGTATGAAGAAAAATTAAGCCTGTGACAGCAAAAAGGTGAAAAAAAAGTATAAAGTTCATGCGTTTGCATTGTGAAATTAATGAAAACCAAGGCAAATCTTGGTCTGAACATTTACTATCCATACAGTGGAATTATATGATTTGCAATGATTAAGCCCACAAGATCATGAGTAATTCCAGCTGTTCCCTGGAAACTATAAGATACATTTTGGAGAGTTTTTTATTTTCAAAAAATCTTTCTTGCTTGATTTTTACATACTAAGTTTTGTCCTGAAAATTAAAAAACAAGGTTCAATTAGTCAGCTCAATTACTCAATACAGATGGAAAGTGATTCCAGATGTCAATATTATAATAATAATGAATAATACAATTGATTTTCTAATACTGTTTTACTTTTCCTATGCAATTATGTTCTTACATGTTTTCATTTCTTTTACTGGCAATTGATGTCATCTTGATCCTAGGACTACAGTGAAAACAAGCATGACTCTCTTGATTTTTCATACCTCTTCCTGTGAGCAGTATAGGTCCCTTGTGGATGCTCTTGCAGACAAAATATAGTGCAACATAAGAAATGAGGGCCTATGATGCTTCTTTCTTTTCCCCAATTCTTCTGGGGGCTCAAAAAGCTTGAAACAGGGATGAAAAAATAGCACTTTAGCTTCCTTTCACCTAGTGTCCACATATCCATGTCCTCTTCCAGACTTCTTTCATAACAAACACCACTTGTACAATTGTAAATTGTTTAAGAGATTTGTGGTAATCCTATCTATGATGTCTTTTAAGTACATGAATAGTAAGAAATGTGTAAAATGCTAAAATACTTAAAATAGGTAGTTAGTAGATGGAAGTGGTAATCTATCAGGACAGGGCTACTCTGTTTAAGAATTAAAATGGAAGATTGGGGGCTATGTTTCTAAGATGCACTTAAGAAAGCCATTCCAAATTGAAGCAATATTCTCTGGGCCTTAGAAGAAATTATCTTAAAAAAAATTTGTGCACATATTCATTTACATATCCTCTGTAATATGAATCACAGAATCACAGAATCACAGAATCACTAAGGTTGGAAAAGACCTATAAGATCATCCAGTCCAACCATCCACCTATCACCAATGGTTCTCGCTAAACCATATCCCTCATCACAACATCCAAACGTTCCTTGAACACCTCCAGGGTCGGTGACTCCACCACCTCCCTGGGCAGCCCATTCCAGTGCCTGACCACTCTTTCAGAGAAGTAGTATTTCCTAATATCCAGCCTGAATCTTCCCTGGCGCAGCTTGAAACCATTCCCTCTAGTCCTATCACCAGTTACACGAGAGAAGAGGCCGACCCCCAGCTCACTACAACCTCCCTTCAGGTAGTTATAGAGAGCAATAAGGTCTCCCCTGAGCCTCCTCCAGACTGAACAATCCCAGCTCCCTCAGCCGCTCCTCATAAGGCCTGTGCTCCAGACCACTCACCAGCTTTGTTGCCCTTCTTTGAACACGCTCCAGGGCCTCAATGTCTTTCTTGCAGTGAGGGGCCCAGAACTGGACACAGTACTCAAGGTGTGGCCTCACCAGTGCTGAGTACAGGGGGACAATTACTTCCCTGCTCCTGCTAGTCACACTACTTCTGATACAAGCCAGGATGCCATTGGCCTTCTTGGCCACCCAGGCACACTGCTGGCTCATGTTCAGCCGAGCGTCAACCAACACCCCCAGGTCCATTTCCTCTACACAGTCTTCTAGCCACTCCACCCCAAGCCTGTAGCGTTGCTTGGGGTTACTATGGCCAAAGTGTAGGATCCGACATTTGGTCTTATTAAACCTCATCCTATTGGCTTCAGCCAATGGCTTACATCCTCACTGTACTTTCTACTCCTTTATGAAATACCTGTCTTTTGGAATCCTCTTTGAATGTAAATGTGTCCACTCTAACACATTCTGGACATTTCCATGGATGGATATTTTTGAAGTTTTATTATTTATCATAACAAAACTTTAAATGAGATCTGCCACCCAGTGTGTCTTTTCACCTTTTTCAGTGGTCTCTCTGGATTCATATATTTTTGTTTGTTTGTTTTTCACTACGAACAACAAAACCTGATATTTCTTCTACTCTGTAATGAGGGCCTCTCTAAGAAATTGTTTTTCTGTCTTTTGCTTACAACCAGGTGTTCATCCTAATTACTGTTAACTGCAATTTTTTTTAAACTGAGTCATTAGATTCCTCTAGACTTTTTAACGCAGTGGGCTGTCATCAAACAAATGGTGAGAGATAAAACAGTCACAAGGTTTATTATTAAGTAATCTAAAAAAATGTTTAAAATGTTTTAATACCTGACATCAAATGTCTAACATAGTGATAAGTAAGCTATGAGATCTATCAACAGGAAGAAAAAGAGATTAATTCATGACCAAATTACTGAGTGTTCTTTAATATCCTATTGATCAAAATGATATCCTGGCACCTCAGTAAAATCTTACAACCTTCTCCTCACAGTAGATTAGTTTCCACAAGTCTTTACTGGACGTGGTTTAAACAAAATTTGACATTGACATTTCTGTAGAACACATTACAGAGAAATTCACATCATTCATTTCTATCAGTCTTATACACTACCTTGGAAATCCACAGTTTAAAAAAAAAAAGTGTCATGACTAAATACACTTCATCTACAGCTTAGATGACTCTTGAAATTGTTTCTTGCTTGATTTCCTCTCTCCTGCAGACATTCTTCTGTTCCCAGACTCCAAGATTCATTGGATTTAGTCACTCTCTTATTTTGTGCTGACCACCTTTTCCAATTTTATGTCATACACATTTTTGCCTGCATACTAGAACATACCCATTTTTTATTAATTTGAATGGGTTTTATTCTTATTATTTCAAGTAGAGGTGGTTCAATCCTAGTCCTTCAATCATAAATAGCTAGAACCATCCAAACTTAGTTGTCCTTGAAGAAGCATACTTGACTTAGACTATGACTCCCTGTATAGGTCTGTTAGATTCATAGACACGTACTTTCTATAGGTCTATGAGTGCTTTATTACATCCTTACTCCTCTTAATTTTTTTTTTGTATTCACCTATGCTTGTTCAAAACTACTCAATTTGTTCCTATTTTCAGCTGGATTTTCGAAAACTTCCCTCAGGTGGACTGCTATCTACACATAATATAACATGTCATATTTGAATACTTCCCAGACACTGAGAGAAGAAAATTGGTTTCTTCGTCTCCTTATTTTCTCATTGTCAGAATTGGTTCTGGACATCATTCACTACTGTAAGGAAGATACTTCTGGCATGTCTCGCACAGTGTAGCTCACAGATTCTCTTGACTGGAAGTATTGACCTTGTTTTCAAAAACTAAACACAGAAATAGCTCGATAAAGTATAGTGGAGAAATTCCTATCTATTCCGGCTTTTAATTCAAAACTGCTTTGCCTTCTTTCTTTACAGCCTCTATGGAATACCTCACTTTCGCTTTTCTTTTCAGTCAAAAAAATTTCAAGTACTTTCTTTTGGTAGATTCCACTCACTCCTAAATGTTTAATTATTCTATTCACAGTTTCTTTTTTTTTTTTCCTTACAAAATTTGTACTTCCTGTGCTCTTTTTCCTCCCCAGTGCCACTTACTTTCTTTTATAGTCTTTGATTTACTATTTTGTCTCTTTTTCTTGCATTAGTTAATGTGTGCTAATTGAAGCACACTGACAAAACTTTGGCATACGTAGAATGTTTTAAATATGTATAATACAATTGAATATAATATCTGTTTTTAATGACATTTAATGCATTTTTTTATCCTAACTCATGCTGATTTGGTCATGTAATGCTAAATATCAGACAATGTTGATATTTACACAAAAGCAACTGGAGACTGAGTCCCACTGATTTCTTTTGCAGAGAGAAATTTATCTTCCTTGACATGTTGTACCACCTTTTCTTTATGCACTTATGTCACAGCCTCCTAACCTTGGCAGATACATAAGTTTAAGACTGAGGTGTAACAACAATTAATTGAAAAAAAAAAAAAAATCAGTATCACTGTGTACTTCTGCACTGGAAGTATTTAGTTTCACAACTTTCTCACCCCCTCCCTTCCACTCTTGTTGCTTCCTTTTGAGCTGCCATGCAAAAACAGTGGGAGATGCATCCACATCACAGCCTTCTCTGAGGGCAGGGTCTAGAGACACTGAATCTGAATGCTTCACTGTGATAGAGCGCTGAGTCTGGCAGTCACCAACCTCGCAAGTGTACTTTGCAGACAACAAAAACACAGATTTGTAGATTTTTCTCACATTATAAATGGACAAAAATGATAACTAAATCAATAACTTCAGGTCTCCTACTGGAGAATTCAGAAATCATCTTAAAAGGTATCCTCGTGTTTCAACTCCGGGTACTTAATTTTTCCTTTATGGTAAGACATATGCAATATTAGCCAAATTCCTCTGGCTTCACGTTATTTCAGAAAGATAGTTTTGTCAGTTCATAGCACTGACAGAGAATAAGGTCTGAGGATAAAAGATATATCAGACAAGTTACAATGAAGCTGAACAATTATACACTATTTATTTCTCTTAGTGTTGCTATTGTAGTATCTGTAGAAGTAGGCACTATATATTTTTCATACATGTAAATTTCATAAGCCCACTTCCAACAGATTTCATTATCATAATCCAAACTCTAGGAGATATATAAACTCTTTAAGTACATAAGCTGAAAAGTCTGCATTCACTTTACCCACCCAGTTTAAAATAAAAGAAGTCCTAAGAGTTGCAGAAACCTTAAAACCTAACAAAACATGCAGTGAGGCAAGCATTACTGAAATGCTTGAGAGACTCTTTAACCAGCAAAAAAGGAAAAAAGTGCAGTCGTGCAAATAAGCAGAAGATAAGATAGATGTTGCATTGACCTCCCACTTGCTGGAATTAAGTGCCAGTTTTTTTACTCCTCTGCAGCTGTTTCCAATGGTCAGGTGGAAAGTCAGTGCCTAGCAGGCATCACAGTAGGTACTGCCATAAATCAGGTAACATCTTTACAGAAGAAGTCCAAATATCTGAAAATGTAGAGAACAGCCCCTTAGTCACTGAGGGAGATGATTTTCAGTTTCAGTCAATCCACAAAAAGCCAAAATATTTATCTGGCAGAGAAAAATATATGCTGGCAGCATTTCATTATTCATGGTATAAAAGAAAAATCAAAGGTATATTTCTACAAGGTTCTCACAGTGGCTACTGAAAGACAAGTTTTCCGGTAAGCAGTTCACGAAGAAGCATCTTGCATCCCTGTTCTCTTCCATTTTCATGTCCTTCCATGTCTTCTGTGCCCCCATAACCACAAAGCAGAAAAACACAAAGTTTAGATCTTCTAATGCAGAATGCAAGTAATGTTTTGCATAGAAATACACATGAAACCATGCAGCAGTCTGCCAGAGGCTCTCAGACACTGAGCCCCACTCTGCAGCACTAATTTTTCATTAAAGTACTGAAGGTAAAAAAAAAACAAACAACAGTATACATTAATCCTGATGTGAAAGATTGGTCTAGAGATTTCCAATTTCCACCCTCAAAATAAAGAAATCCTTAAAAGCTTCTTCTGTGTCTGAAGCATCTAAATTGGTTCGATCTTAGCAGCAACATTTATGCACATTTGAGATACTGTGCAAGATTTTTTACTTGAGTAAAACAGCCTCATCTTCCTGTCCAGCAGAGGCCAGTTGGTAGTATTCATAGCCTAGAAGTGGGCACTGCTGCCAGAACACAGAGAAAGAATATTTTTGGCACATCCTTATTAATCTCACAGCTCTAACTGTGGTTACAGCAGTATTCAAGAAGTTTTGTACTGTGAGGTCCCTTTAAGCTCCACAAGGGCATAACTACACATTAAGAAGGTACGAGGAAGTAAAAAGTAAGACTAAGACTTGGAATATAATGAAAATTGATGAGCATAAAGAAAAGGATATTTTTCAGCCTTAGAACATTTTAGTAGAATGGATTATATGAATAAAAATCCAGGAATCCATAATAGAGAAACTATTAAATTAAAATTTCAGTTATACAAACAGAATTAGTTAGGACTGAGGAATGCATTCCTACCTGCAGACACAGGGGCCCAGCAGACTGGGAGCTCTTGGGATGCTTGCAATAATGGAGGATAATAGAAACCGTGAAAGAACGATCTGGGAAAACCGAGTATGAACCTGGGATTAGACAGTAAAACCTGGGATTAGACAGTAAAGCATGGAACCTAAACTGGAAAATAAATTTGAGACCTAAATTGTTGGGGAAAATGTAGAAAAAAGGATTTGAATTATTAGTACTTTTGAAGAACAAAGAAGTATTAACTGCTGTTATGCTTCTATGAAGTCTTTTTTTTTTCTTTTTTTGTTCAGAATTGTAAAATCAAAACTTAAAAGAAAATTGTACCTACAGTGAAACAACATGAAATACTTCTGTATGCTGGCCACTTGTTTCATTTTCCTCCCTGCTGTATTTCCTTGACATCAGGGTAATTTGTCTTTTCCTTAATAAATAAGAGAGTAAAATTCTGCAGTGATTTCCAGCAAGCACAGTGAAAATACTTCACGTCTTTGATTCATTTTCTTTCTAATACCCTTTAACCCATGTACAAAAATAATACGTTTTTATTGCCTTTGTATTCTTTCCTTATGGAATTCATCAGACTGAGATGGTAAGGGAAAAAGAAAATATTTATTTCAGTTGTTAAGGTGCTGATTACTAGCTATTTATTGATTAATTAACTGTTTACTAACTGTTTATTAACTGTTTATTTAAGGTACTGTGTTGAGAGATCTGGATGGTGGACTTCTCTAATCAGAGATTAAAATTAATGTTTAGTTATAAAAAATTGCAGATCTATTGTTAATACTAAATGCTCAAATCATGATAGTGATTGAGGATTAAACTAACAAGTAAAAAGTTGAATGATGGAAGAACAGAAAAAGTTATCTGCATTATGCAGTAGGAAATTCAGAAATTAGCAAAAAAATAAAGGCTACAGAGGTTATAAAGAAAAAACACAAATGAGAAAGAACAGAAACAGTTCCATGGTTACTAAGTGTTTTGTTTATGCATACTTGTTTATGAACTTTTGTTTTGGGTTGTGATGAAGATTCCCAAGAGCTAATAATTGTAAGAGAAAGAATAATAAAGGAGACAGAAACATGGCAAATGGAGATTGATAGTTAATACATATCAATTAATAAGTAACAATCAATATGCAGGCTAGTCTTAAAGAAAAGTCCTTAGGAAATACTTAAAGGAGATTATAAAAGAATGAACTACTTCTCCATACTTTTTGAGTATGCAAGATAAAATATGAAGTTGTGTAAAAGTAAAAGCAGTATTTGTTAATTAAGTATTAGAAACAATGTTGAAAGAAAGGCAGAGATCATTGATATAAGAAGTTGTTAATTACGCTGTAAGGATGGTAAGTATTGAAGTAGCAGCTCCATATCCGTAATTATAGGAAGTTAAGAAGCTTTAAAGAACAAATTAAACTTTGCAGTGTTTGAAGCGATGAAATCAGGGAAGTACATAGCTTGCTCCAAAAGTAATACCTCCTATTTATTTACGTGGAAACTACAACAGCTACAAGGAGCACAATAACTGTTTGATAGAGCAAACCCTCAGCTATAAAATACTGTTTTTCAACACAGTCACCACCATTAGCTATGTATTTTCACCAGTGATGAACAAGAGTCTGCATGCCATGCTCTTAAAAATCTTCATGGCCATCCAGAGCATGACTTGTCTTTCAAGTTGCTGTTGCCACTGCTGAAACACACCACCCACCATCTCATTGGGCTCATATCCACTGTTTGGGCTCCAGAAACATTCAACAAGCATCAACGGATGTCAATGAGTGTAATTTTTTCTGCATGGAGAAATTAAGCGACACACCTTTGTTTCTTAGGCACTTCCATGTCAGATACCATTTAGTCAGACTGCCCCTCTGCTACCATCTGTCACACAGCAACAAAATATATAGAAAAGTAATAAACCACTGCTGTTTGCGTTTGTGCTCTTGGAGTTAAAATATCCTTAAACAAAATAAGATCTTGATTAACTTTGATATAAAAAGGCTCTTCTGAATTCTGCCTCCTATCCTGACGTATTATTTTTCCATCTCCTGTTATTGATACTTTTTCAGCTCACAACAGTTGTAGTTTATCTTCAATATTTTTCTTATCACAAAATTAACTACTCGAGCTCTCTAACGCTACGCATTCTTATATCTACTTTCCATTTTGTCCTTGTCCTCGGTGTTCTGAAAATCTACCTTAAAATGCTTTCTCTAAATATTTAAATATTAGTAAATATAAAAACATTTTTCATCTGTCTTTTCCAAAGTGTTAGTTAACTAACAATTCAGTATTACCAACACATAGGACCACACTTATCTGAATTTATGGAGACATAGATATGGTTTTATGTTTGATATAGAGGTGGATATAGTTCAGAAGAGTAAGCCGCTTCCCTATAAAACTGTAGCACAAACAGTAATGATATCAGACACCACAAACACTGGAAATACAGGAGATGTAATATTGTTAATACAGCTTGCCTTGCAGTTCCATTCAGTTCCATTTTTATTTGCGCTAAGACAGCACTATAGTCTGGACAGTCTCATAATTTTGTGGTGCCAGTAGTTTTGTACTAGAAAGTAGATTTAAAAATTATGAGATCCTTGGGAACAGTCCAAAGAAGATTCTTCCCCCTCTGAGTCCCATTTCTTGAAAGTATCTTGACAGAAGTCAAAGGCTGATATCTTGTCTTCTCAATATCAGTAGTAAGGGTTTCATCTCAGTTGAGTCTCTACATTGCGTATATGAACTATCATCATGAACTAGCATCAGTTTCAGGAGTCTATCACACTAGGTCTTTTCTTCATCTTCCTTAGTCCTCAGGACTAAGTCTTCAGAGAAGGTGATTTTCTTTAAAATATTTATGTGCCTCTTCATCACCGTCTTTCATCATCATCTCCTTGGGAGGGCTACTAGGGATGCATCCAAACCAGAATCAAAGAAAACTCCTGGAGTTCTTTTTAGCTGGAAAGTAATTCTTGAACCTAGAGCCAGACCTCTCTGTAACAATGCTTTGGGTAGTGATGAAGAGAAATCTGGCATCTCTCTCTGAGGTCCCCTTGTTAATATCTTCAGGCTGTATGGACAACTGCCAAATGGAACTTTCACCTATAGTCATTATCACCAATTTGTGCATTTGTGTTCCTTCTGCTAGAGAAATCCTGGATATTTGTATGCAGCACTTTTTGAGTAGCAACTATAAAGAGCCACATGTATAAATAAACATATTTTGTTCTCTATGCATAGAAAAAGGCAAGGCTCCAATTGAAAAGCAACTTAAGGAACAGCCTTCCCTTTGTTACAATGAAGAAATTTGTTTCATACACAAGGAAAAAAAAAACGGATGGGAATGGGAGTTACCCTTGTAAAATGTTTATATCTGTGGTCTATGCATATATGTTTTTGTTATATTTGTAGTGTATTTTGTTAGGCAAGTATGCAGGACCTCCTTGAGGAAAAAAAAAACAGTAATTCACATTTTGAGCTTTCTCAGAGCATGCAATGAGCAGCAACAAGCAATCTGTACTAACCTTATGGAAATCCACAAAACCCATTAACCCTTTCAAATGAAGATATAGAACACAATTGTTTTCTTTATAATAATGAAAAATACTCAGTGCTCTAAGAATGAAGCTTACTCTTCTTATATATTTATCTGTATGTCATTGTTTCCAAAAATACTTATAAGAATACCAGCATTTTTGTACTGCATTTGTTTCACCTTATATTAGTATATCATAAAATTTTTGAAGGAGGCGTAATTTATCTATCTTTTCATGAGGTGTAAGACCATAGTAAAGTTTATACAAAGCAATTTGGAAAAGATGTTATAATTTTAGGACTTATGTAACCATCAAGCAAGAGAATATCATAAAATGAGTGACCAAAACACCTGGGAAGAAAACAGAATACCATATTTTGGGAGTAAGTACTATAAACAGTAGGTAATTTGATGCTTGCAGAACTACGTATACAGAAAATGGTCTTCCTGAATTCACAGCCTGAAATATATTTGAAGCTAAATAAGGTAACGTCATGTCTTCTTAGAAAGAATTATAATATGCTTTTTAATTTACTAACGCTTTCCTCAGCTTCAGTCTTTCTTAAAAATAGTGTAAAGGCAGTAACTAAAAAGATGCATGTGCAAGAAATCAAAATAGACAGACAATATTCCCAGATCATCCTTTGTATAGAGAATGGAAGAGAAAATTCAACAGGATGAATACATTTCTAGAGCAGAATGCCTTTGACAGTGTCCAGCTCCTGAGTCATGACTTCATGTTTCTTAATTTTGGCAGCAGAATAAAGTCCTTAGCAGAAGAACATTTTAATGTCCAGACACATGACACTTCAGAGTTCTTATCATAACTTCTCTTTTTATGTCTATGCGATTTATAGTATTTGCAGATGGAAGTAATTTAATACCATGGTGATCTTCCATCTAGCCCGTTTCGTTTCAGTGACCCTATGTTTACTATAGGAAAACACCAACAAGGTGTTGGATATCTCATGGAAAAAATCAGAACTATTTAAAACAAAAAAGATTTTATCCAACAGAGTAATAATTCTTCTTCCCCAGAACAAATGAGTATTTTTCTTAAAGCACTGGGATAGTGGGAGTGCTTTTGTAGGAGACAGAGCCAGTTTGGCTTCACTGCAAAGGATGCATTCAAAATAAAAGAAAAAATAAAGCAACAGTAAGAACCACAGGTTTTATGTTTGAAATGGAAAGATTTCTAGTTGGAAAAGAGTTGATTACATATTTCATACCATGACCTCACATTCAACCAGCCCTTCCTCACACGCACCCTAAAAACATCCCACTGTGGTTCCTGGCATTCATGAAGGATTGGTTCAAAGTTGCAAACTAAGCATATGTCCTGGGAACTTGGACAGAAAAAAACAGAAATAGGATCTCTGAATCCTCTTACCAATCCTGGAGCTGCAGACTGCAGGCTAAAGGGAGTCAGTCTCAATATTATGTTATGCAAACTTAAAAACTTACTCAATTTTTACAGGACATCTCTAGAGAGATTTATCAGTGATAAGAGAGTAGAAAAAGTTTAGAAAGTCTTGTTAGGCTTTTTTTTTTTTTTTTTTTTAAAAAAAAGTAACTACAATCCCACATTTAACATTAATGTAAATTTTTGGTAAATAGTAGAATCATAGAATCACCACAGCTAGAAAAGAACTGCAAGATCATCAAGACCAATTGTCCACCTACCACCAATATTTCCCACTAAACCACGTCTCTTAGTACAACATGTAAATGTTTCTTGAATGCCTCCAGGGCAGCGACTTCCCTACCTTCCCAGGCAGCCCATTCCAGTGACTGGCCATTCTTCTGGAGAAGAAAGTTTTTCTAGCGTCCAACTTAAATCGCCCCCAGTGCAACTTCAGGCCATTCTCTCTAGTCCTGTCACTACTTACAAGAGAGAAGAGGCCAACATCCACCTTGTCACAGTCTACTTTCAGATCGCTGTAGAGAATGATAAGGTCTCCCCTGACCTTCCTCTTCTCCAAACTGAACAATCCCAGTTCCCTCGGATGCTCCCCGTAAGTCTTGCATTCCAGATGACTCACCAGCTTCACTGCCCTTCTCTGGACACGTTACAGGGCCTCAATGTCTTTCTTATAGTGAGGGGCCCAAAACTGAACACAGTACTTGAGGTGTGGCTTCACCAGTACTGAGTACAGGGGGTGATCACTTCCCTGCTCCTGCTGGCAACATTATTTTTGATACAAGTCAGGATGAGACTGGCTTTCTTGGCCACCTGGGCACACTGCTGGTTCTTGTTCTGAAGGAGTATCAACCAACACCCCAGATCCTTTTCCTCCACAGTCTTCCAACCACTCAGCCCCAAGCCTGTAGTGTTGCCTGGGGCTGTGGCCAAAGTGCAGGACCTGGACTTAAGCAGTTTGAATGCCCACTTATTTTTGTGAAGTCAAGTACAGAAATTATGCTCAAAAATCAATATTGTAATTTGTTAGGGAAGAAATTTGTCAGAGTGTATCATATTGCTGGACATGGACCCAGTTTTATGTCAAGCAGGTTGTAAGTAGCTCAGATACTGCATGGATCTCTCTGGATTTCAGGAGGTACTTGCACTCACAACTTAGCAGGCACAAGTTGCATTAGTGTCAGTATATCATATTACATCAGCTGCTATTCTTCACTGTAGTTTAATTGCTAATAATTGTGGCAAGACATTGGTATTTTGGGGGGAAGGTAAGTCTAGATGTAGCAATTTGTAAAAATAAAAATAAAGTGGGTTGGTTTTTTTGATTGGGTGGGTTTTTTTTTCCCCTAGGAAAGTCTCTCTCTCTCTTGTTCCTTGATCTTTTCTTATTTATCTTACCTAAAAGTGTTCCTGGTATTTCTATGGTTTCAGCATGACAAAGCTGAAGCTGACTCTGATTCAAGCATGTTTACTGGATACACAGCTTCAGCTCTGAAGCAGATGAACTGTGTTCAAAAAAAAGCTAAGTTAAAGATTAGTTTTTGCTTACTAATGTAGTGACATCCACAGATACATTCTCTTAAAATCCGAGTAGAAAAATCAAAGAACAAATGTTATACAAAATCAAAGATTTTTGAAAAAAAAAAAAATCACCATTTGGAGAGAAATTTTCTTTGAGCAAAATAGTTAATCAGAAAAAAGTTATTTTCATATTTTGGAGATTAAGACTTTTTGACTCTTTTAAAATTCAAATAGATCTAGACAGATGCAGATATAAAATGTAAATTTAAAATAGCAGAGTAAAAAAATGTATGTAAAGAAATCCATAAAGAATGAAATCTAAGGAATACTATTCAACGAACTGCAGAACTTCTTTTAAGAGGTTATGTTACTTTCCAACTTGTTTCATGTCTCTCTGATGTGGCTTTAAGCACAAAGAAAGAGCTAGATTGTTTTAACTACTTTTAACACCAAGGAAAACTACAAGACATGACATAAAAGCATGGAAAACATAATGGCATTTTACAAATCTCTTCCCATACACAGCATGAGGAAGTATAGATGCGGCCCTTATCCTAAGTGTTTATCTTTTTTCCAGCAATAATTGTGTTCATCAGATAAGTAATGTATATGGTTAATAATTCCAATTAGTGCAGAATAATGCATTGAGCTGAGGAGACATCTGCTCTGAAGAAAGTGAAGTCCACAAAAGCTTCATTTCCAACAGCGTACAAGAGAGTGACCAGGTGAACCCAGAATAGCTTCTCTATTTTTCCTACAATGCAAAGAAACCATGTGTAGCTTCTTCTAAAAGAATTGCTTCCTGTAAAATGAATGCTTTCTCTGGATATCCAGAATTTTAGCTGCACTGACAAAGGCAAGTTCAAGCTTTTTCTTGTGAAGGTGCTCAGCAATCGTTCAGTAAGTAAGCATCAGGCTTATTTCAAAACTACTTCACCACATGTTCAGCTGTTCTACGAGGAGAGTAATATCTCACAGTAGGACACTTAAACTGTCTGGCTACACTGAGCAGATGTGCAAATCAAAATAAGTGTTTCATAATCCCATCATTTATGGACATCCAGAATTCATGGACATTCATGCCTGAACTACATCTCTTTTATGACAGTGGCAAGGACAGAGAGCTCAGAAAACTCCTGGTGTAGACACATACATATTTAGATGTTCACATAGCTAAAGGCTGTGAAAGACTGAAAACTGCCTGCTGCATCACAGCCATAACTTCCACAGAGGATAAAACCATGCTTTTTGTAATTGTTCTGGAAAGGTCAAAAGGAAACACTTAAGACTTTTTTTTTGTGGAAGATTAAAACCTTCTACTTCACTTTTTCTATTTTCTAATTGTCTTCCCTTCCACAGTTTTAAATCAACACCATCATTCTTAGAAGAAGAAAATTATATTGTATAAAAATGATGGTAGGGCCCTCATAATTCAGTTGTAGCCTTTTCTCTGAAAATTTATTGAGTTTTCTATCTCAAGTTGAGATAAGAATCACATTCCACTTTTTACTTTTTGCATGATACACTACAAGATGTGTACTGATAGTAGCATGGATCTTATATTTTGACAGAAGACTTAGGAAGTAATGAAAAATGTTTTAATGTGACTTGTACAAAATTCCTGAGCATTTTCTTCTGCCAGGCTATCCTACACTGATTTTTTTTTTTTTTTAAAGTGGTCATTCCAACAGTTTCTATATATTTTCTATTTTATTATATTCTATACGGAATTTTTCTGGATTTCATCTACTCCAGTATTCTACTTCTTGAGAAATGTTCCTCACCTACCCAGTCTTTTGGAAACATCTCGTGTTTGGGATCTGGGGAGTGACTAATTTTAATAGCTTCTAGTTTCAGTTCATTTGTTTATAGAGATTTGGATTCCATGGATTCTGGCAGGCTTAGATGACAAAAAAAGAAAGATCTTAAGAAAGCAAAAAATTTTAGCATTGGATAGAGATGAGCTCAACCCAAAATACCAGATCTAAATTCAGATACAATTTTTAATTCTGTGGTAAGATGAGTTATTCGCCAGATTAAACTCTGGAAATGCTCAGATTCTGATGTACAAGGTAGGAAATATCCTTTACCTTATTCACTCTGTCGACACAACCACCTCACACACCAATCACTCAATTTAAAGTTGATTTGTACCGAATTAGTTGCTAAAAGCATCATTAATAAACATAGAATATTAAAGAAATAACATGCAACTTGGCTTTCTCATGCGCACAGAAACAGTTTCTTGCACAATGACTTTGTACAAGCAGGGAGAGCTTTGTTTAGACGTAGTACTTTGAGTTTCATCTTAATCACAGAATGACATTCACATATATTTTATGAACATTAATAAATAGTTTTCTGCCTATTGGGATAAGTATGGGCAACTGGCAAATGATGTAATGTCTATATACATACCTGCTCTTTTTCCTACACTCTTTGCGTGAATCAGAAACAAACAGCATATATTGAGATGCACTTATTGTAGCGTTTTGCAACTGATCTTATCAATGCTTCTCTCTCAGAGGAATGGGACAAAACAAGGCAAAGTATTTATAACTGTTTCTTCCAATTAATTGAAACCATATACTAGTTAAGGCTACAACATTTCCAGTGACTTTTGCTATACTTCATGATGCGTTTATGCTCTGTGAAATTCCAGTATGAAAGAAGCTATGAAGCGGAGATAATTAGCCTAAAACAATGCTGGTAATTTATGTTATATAGAATCTACACCAAAATAAGGAAACTGTATTATAATAAAAACCCAGAACAACAAGGAAACCTATATAGCTCTTCTTGTACCATGTTTTGAGCAAACTCTAAGTGATTCACCGTACCTACACAACTGAGTTTATATGAGTTTATATTGATGAATATGAATCAGGGTTGAATACTAGTCTTAGTTTTCTCCTTTGAATGCATCTTTACTGAACAATTCAAGCACAAATTAAGCCTAACTACTGTTTAGATGCTGGTACTCTTCACAGTTCTACGCTATGTAATCCCCCTGGCTTTCCATATCCTCAGTATATTATAAATACAACACATGACACAGAAAAGACCCAGCATCCTCAGTATAAATTAAGTGTGATGGATTCAATGCAATTATGGTGCTGTCATCCATAAATACAAGTAGGAATGCACGGAGAAAGAAATCACTTCCTTATAATACATCCTTGATATTTTATAAACTTATTTAAAATGGTCATCCTAATCAAAATGTTTAACTGTTATTAGGCATATTTTCAGTCTTGCACTATCTTTGTGTAAGTGTCAGAAGCCAATGAAAATCTTGAAAATCTGATTTTCTACTGGTGGTGCTGGAGTGGGAATTTCACGTGTTCAGTACTGTTGGAATACAATAGCTTTACTGGTAGTTTACTGGTGATTTTTAGGTTTCCTTGATGTTACCTAAGTAATAAAAAATAACTTCTCCATTATTATGTACAATATTAAATTGAACATCAAGTTTGATATTTATCTAAAAATTTCTTTACTTTGAAACAAAGTTTTCTTCCACTATAATATTTAATATTAGTCTGTAAAGATAGAAATAAAATTATCTGTCCAGCTGCAAATAATAATAAAATAAAACAATACAACAACAACAGGATCCCCTAAACAATTATTCTACTAACTAACTGCCCTCCAGTAGCTGTCTTTCTTGACCTGAAGATCCCACAACTTGACACACTACTCCAGATGTGGCCTCACCAGGGCAGACTAAAGGGGGAACATGACCTGCTGGCCATGCTCTTTTTAATCACCCAATGATACCATTGTTCTTGGCCACAAGGGCACACTCTGCTGGCCTATTGTCCACCAAGAGAACTAAGTCCTTCTCTGCAGAGCTCCATTCCAGAAGGTCAGCCCCTGACCTATAATGATGCATTTTTCTCAGTATTACCCAGTGACAAAACTTAAATGGATGCTGCAGTGATCAATACTAAGAAATAAATTTCATGAGTCAGAACAATGCTAAACCAAAGTCAATTAAAATTATAAACAAATTTTCAGCAAAATAAATGTTTTTTAATTTTTTTTAATATGTGTTCTTAAATATTATTTTGTTTCGGATGAGAATTTACATCGAAATTTCATCCAATGACTCCTACCCTTAATAAAAACAGCATGTTGCAAAGAATTTCCACCAGAAAGAAATGAGACTATGGTATCTGGAACACACACATATCAAAGTCAGATTTGGCTCAGAACAGAAAGCATTTGACTCCCAGAGGCAATATTTCTATTTTGAACATGATTAAGTTGTTCAAAATTTGTTAATAAATCTGAACTAAAAATATGTGCCTTAAGTAAGAATGTCTGCTTCAGTTAAAAGCTTAAAATATCTCATGATTTCTAGAAGAGTTTGGAGAAGCAGAGATATTTATATTTTCCTGTGGTACTGCACACTTAAGGTCATGCAGTTTTTTTCTGTGACTAGTTACGCAGAACTCCAGCTGGTGAAAGAGACACAGTTCCTCTCAAAATCCTGTCCTTCAGAACTGTCAAAAAGAGGAAATACATTTCCTTTTTTAAGCCATATCTCATTAAGCAATGTCCTGTCACTGTTAAGAGGATAGTTTATTTGATTTTGGAGTAGAAAGGATTAAAAAGAAATATGATAAACTGTTACAACTACACAAACTGTTGAGGAGATTGTAAAAGTTTTGATTTAGACATGGAAGAAAAAACAGTGATATGTATATGTTTCCATTGTGTACTAACTTGGAAGATCCGAGCAGACTTTTTCAAAAGTTATTCGTTTGCTGTATTCCCTTTGGATTGAAAGCCTGCATACTTTACATCCCAGTGGGAGGCCATCCTCAACATGGAAAGAGGCCTTGAGTCAACAGCCAGCAGTGACTTTTCCAAGGTGTGAGAAAATCTAGATCTCCAGCTGTGTTTGAAAGGCAAAGAGGACAAAGCAGATGCTTAGTTGTGGCATCTAGTGCCATTTGAACTTGTAAGTATGACACAAAGCATATATAAGACCCAAACTCCTCACCAACAGCTGAACACAAGGCAGGATGCACTGAAGTATCTCAGGTGCCATAAACAGGCAAAACTACTTCAACAGTTCTCCTCTACTCAAGCCTTATCCTTCTGTCCTGCTGCAGTGCTAATATCTTCAGCCATATCCTACTACCTCCAGGAGACTGACTCTTCTCTTCTCTGCATACACGAGCCTAATGTTAAACAGAACCAGTCAGAATTGCAAAGTAAAATTACAAGCCTGTTCACTTCAATATTAGGTGATTTTGTGTGTGTTTACATACCTCTGTGTAATCAGTTAAGTTTTCTCATGTATACCACTTTAAAACATGACATTGGCTTCTTCCTTTTGTCTTAGCATGAGAAAATTAACATTGTAAGTACACTTCCATAACTAAATGTTATCTTACTGCTCTTTAACAGATGAAAGTATATCCCATTAAAATATTTTGCACTTAAAAATATATACTTGTGCACACAAGTACAGCATTGCATTAAACCGTCATTCCCCACTGTAATGCAACAGAAAGTACAGCAATGACAGCTGAACAGCAAGGTCCCAGACCACAGTGAGAATTGCTCAAATTGGCACAGAAATTAAAGAAAAAAATCTGCTTACCTTTAGACAGGCCTCAGATACGCAAAGACCTCCAGCAAAATAGTTGCATATCCACAGCCAACCCTCAGATGAGGTCTGGTAAGGGATGGATCCTGGCTCCAACCCTTCTGGTCACTCAGATGCACTACATCCACCTGAATTCCCCTGGGTTGGTCCTGCCTTCCCACCAGGTGCTCAATCACTGTTTCAAACTGTGACTTACCATTTCTGCTACATCCACACTTCAAGACTAAATAGAAAGGAAAGAGACTCTAATTCAATAAATACATCCTCTAGAAATTAGCAAGACAGAGTTTCTCTCAGACAAAATTTAGTTGTGTAAGGTTTTCTTCTGAGCAAGGTAGAACCATTCCACCACCAGCTCTTCTCTCTAGCCGTTGACATGTCATGTTACATAGGAAATCAAGTTTTGTTATCAACAAAGCGTGTTGATATTTCTATGGTAAAAAAGAAAAACCTGTTGTCAGAACTGAATTTTAGCCATGTTTTATGCATTCAAGTAGTTTGGGTGGCTTTCTTTTTTTTTTCTTTCAGAACATGTTAATTTGTTCTGATGGTAAATTTATGAAGATTTAATTTCCATGAACTTCTAAGTAAAGCATACACCTAAACTCATAGGCTCTCACTGGATTAAAGGATACACCTTATGATGGTGAATTAGAGATTGAAGAGAAGGGCTTTTCTCTTTCTCAGATGCACAAATGCACCTATAGTCCTGTTACCTGACAAACTGAAGAGCGTAAGATCTGCTGCACTGTGTCTGTGTCTGTCTAACTTGGTGGTGAATGTGTATCACAGGTCTCCATCTGTGTCTACTCTCCACAGGATGTGTTTGTATTAATCCAAATCAGAAATCTTGATTATAAGCGTCAGCAGATTTTGCTCTGAGTGCTGGAGATCCTGCTCCAGTCTCCTGTATGATGATCGAGATAGCAGCTGTCACAGTCAGCATGGAGTCTCAGCGCACCTCCACAAAACAGCTAACAATTCTGACAAAATTCTAGAGGCACCAGTTTCTGAGATATTGTACATTCCCTGTGTAAAAATTGACAGGAGAATTTGGGAAACTCCACTTGTATGTGAATTTTGGGGTCCCACCTGATTATTCACCTATCTTCTCGCTCAAAGAACACCCTTTGACCCTTGTGCTAAGACAGCATATTTGCTTCCAGGCTTATACTTTCAATTTGGTCTTGCAGATCTTGATTTTCTATAAAGGATTCCAGCTATTTTCCTTTGCTGGACAGCCCTTAATAAGCAGTCCCTCTTCAGATACACTGTCTTCCATGATTTTCTCTTTGGCTTCATGTTTGGCCAATTTTTTAAAATACTTTTAAGTTATTTTAAAATGTTCAAATCTATTATCTTTCTGCACATTTGGGTCTCTGTTACCAGCACTTCTCCAGACAGATTATCAGCAGCTGTGCCTCAGTTGCATGCAGCTAAACTTGGGGAATAACCTTTCTGTCCATTTCTGTGCACATTCAACAATCTCTCTGCCTTCACTATTAATGTTGTTTCCCTGAACTTGATGCAACTCAGAGTTCAAAGAGATGATGTTCTTCTTCTGTATTTGGAATAGGTTGTACCAAGGTGTAGTTTATGGAATTTTTTGTGGTGACCATCTGCTGCTTCCAAACATGAGAATAAAATGTGGAATCTTGTTACCAATTCGTAACTGTAGGGAACTCAAAATTTCATATGGTACAATACGGGAATTGCCAAGGATGGCCCATCTTTGTGATATTTCTTCAAATATTCAGCTCCATTGGGTCTGGCTGCATTCTGAGTAATATTCCTATGACAGTTTACATGTCAAAAGCTCTGAAATTCTTTTCAGATGCAAGGTAGACATGACAATCGTATCATACAGTATTTTCCTTCTGAAAAAAAAATATACTTTTCTTTTTGTTAAAATTATCAGAATAGTCATTCTGATATTTATTATACCTAATTGTGCTCGAGTGAGCATATTATTCTAAAGCACTAAGCTAGAGATTACCAAGGAAGAAAAAAACATTTTTTTTAAATATTCTTGTCAGTGCCTGGATAATTGCTATGGTAGTAGCACACTGAATCCACTATAAATTAGAAATGAAGAAATGTAGGCGTTTTTTGTTTTGTTTTTCTGTTGCAGATAAGACAAATTGGCATTAAGTTACTAATGTGGTGCCATGGTTACTTCTTGTTACTCAGATTGCTTTAATGAACAAACACGTTGATTTTGCTTTAACCTCTTCCTACTTCCTCTGCTACCACTGTAACTACGGATTTTGGGGAAGGTGGAAGTTGAGGTTTTGTGGTTGTTTTTTTTTTCTGGTTTTAGTTCTTATACTTAAATTATTTACATGGCTCACAGAGCATATCAGCATTACAGAGATTATAGCAAGAATTGTTTTCCGATTACGTAAACAGTTGAATATATATAAGCTATATGGAGCAAAAAAAGTAGTAATTGGAGGCTATAAACTAAAATCAGTGTAACCTATTTTGATTTTCAAAAAGCTTTTTGCAATGTCCTACAGAATAAAAAGCTATTTTTTTATCATTCCAGTGGTATCAAACTGATAAATTAAGAGAACAATCAAATTCACTAACTAAGAACATATTATTAATTTCCAATATGCAAAACGGGCAACATTAGGAAATCTGATATTCCTCTCTTAAGTATAATCATTTTGTTACACTGAGCAATCTTTGAGGGAAGACGGTGACTATTATAATAAAAAAAATCTCAAAACTATTCAAACTCTAAAAGAAACTGTGCAGTTTCTGAGCTTTTTGTCATCAGTCTAATAAAGCTTTTAGCTTTTGCTTAATGTTAAGCATTTGCTTAATGTTAAGCCCCTGACTGGTCCTATTGCAAAAATCCTGGACATAATTCTATTTGTGTTTGTTAGATGTTGTTAAAACTAAGGGGATTTTTTCTTTATCAAAACTTGCTAGCAATTTTTTCATATTAATATGATTGTCTTTATTTTAATTTCTTCGAAGTCTCTCTTTAAGAACACAACTGACTTAAGTGTTTCCTCAAAAGTTCTTAACATCAAAAGTTATGGGAATTAATTCAGTCTTCCAAATCCACTATTTTATGAAGGGAAGAATGCTGACAACATCATCAACAAAAGCCACACTTTGAAATTGTTTTCCAGAGTAGATTGTAGGAAAAGCATACATCATGCAAACAATATAGTTGTTTATCTGGTGGGCTCTGCAGCACTGCTGTTCTGTCACAGACCTAATTCTGGTCTCGTTTGCAGAAACATAACTCCATTAACATCAATACAAACAGAACCTCTGGCATCACCATGACTGAAAACAGCGAAAAGATAAACATAAAGAAGATGCTGAAAACTAGTGAGATATACATTATTACCTCAAGAAACATATTGCTTCTGAAAGATAACTTTCATCATTTACAAACCGTGATTGTATACTAAGGGTCAGATTGAGTGGAAAGGTTTTGTTTTGTAAAGTACTGCTCAGTTTAAGTGGTAATACACGTTTTGAAAGTCTGAAAGATTTTGTATATTCGCTTCTTTCATCACTTTCAGTAAGCCAATAAAATTACATATCCTGTATCCTGCCACAAATGCTGGGTTTACCGCTATGCAATGGCATGAGTTTCACTTGGATATGTTTACTAACTATCATTAATCCATTTACCTACAGTACAAATACATGAAGGGAAGCGAGGGCAAACACATAGAGCTTGATCTCCCGTGCAGCCTTATCAAAAAGACTTTTGCTGTTCATGACAGAAAGAGAAGACCTAGAGTAGTTCACAGGAGCTAGTGCCCTTAGAATTACTGAGTATTCTGTGTAAGTATAACAGGGGATGCTAAAGTTGCCGACATGCACTCAGTCATTGCCAAGGATTTGGTTGTGCATATTAAATGGGACACAAGACTTGCATAGATCATTGTGAATATAGCAGTGGTGATATACTTTTGGTTTCCTAACAAGAAAAACTGTGTGCATAGTACAAATATTCTAGGAGAATACACCTCTCAGTGTGTATCAGTTCTAAGATAGTATTTGAAACAAATGGGTGCTGAATTTAGAAAACTCATTGGCTAGGTTCCTAGGTGTAGGAAATAGGACTATAAAAAGAAACTTACTCTCCAGGAGACTGAGTTAGTCTTCTTGGAAGTTTCACTTAATGTCAGTGTGAGGGTCTGGTTTTTTGTTTATCTTGTTTTGGAAGGAGTGAAGTTGGGATTATCATTCAATTTTAAAGGATCTTACAAAAAAAGCTGGGAAATGTTATGTATACTCATTTTCCAGTAAAATTGTTTTCAGAACTCATGTATGTCTATGCTAAATGCCATAGCTTTTCACACATTTCACTACTGTGAAATGGAATCTGAGATAGCTATAATTTTCTAGTGCCGCAAATTCACTTCTTGCATGAGATCCTTTGAATCCAACTGCTTTCTCGTAACGCTAAGAACTTTACATTTCAGTTGAGGCCCATTATTTTCATCAAGTGGTCATGTGCATTACCATATAGCATGTATTGTGTCTACTGATAAGGACTTATGAATTACAGTGCTTCAGATCTCTCTCTGCCTTGTTTTTTTGCCTCAGCATTCATAGTGCAGTGTTACCCAGTTGGTTATGAT
Source organism: Pavo muticus (assembly GCA_016647715.1). Classification (NCBI taxonomy): domain Eukaryota; kingdom Metazoa; phylum Chordata; class Aves; order Galliformes; family Phasianidae; genus Pavo; species Pavo muticus. The sequence continues at coordinate 408,642 of JACDJE010000238.1, read as the reverse complement.
CATTCTGCTACTTGCAGCCTTTTTCTTTACAAATCTCTTTTTATTGGCATATGCCTCTGTTACTTATATTAATAAGTAGGCTTTCAGTTAATTATAAAGATCAGTTATACAGGTATTTAGCACTTCTTAGGTATGAGAAGAAATGACAAACAGAAATAGGAAATAGAACTTCAAAATTTTTCTTCCTCACTGCATTTTTCTCTAACACTCAAGTGCCAGAACCATGATTAATGTCCATTTACAATAAGAGTACTGGGGTATAAGTTCCTTAAAACATACAGTGCAGACATTCCTCCTATTCACATGACCACTTAGCGATTGCCTATTCTTTCCAAAGAGCAAATACTGTGAAACAGTATGTTTCAAGACCTGCATATTTTCATAGAAATGTTTTATCCACTTATAGAAATCTCTTACAGTAATTCACTTTATGCAGCTGACTTTTCCATATACGTAACAGATACATAACTCCCAATGGGTTAAAATGGATGGAATCCAGTGAAGGTGGCTGCTTGTAATCCTGATTTTAGTATTTCATGTTATATGGCCTGTTACTGAGCAAAGAGTAAATTCACAGCAGCTGAACTAAACACCCAAATAATTTTGACATTGTATGAAAATAATGCTAGAAGTTTGTTAACGTTTTCAAGATTTGGGGTGACAGTGTGAGAAATGCTGAAATTTTACTGGAGGACATTTATATGTACATTCAGGAAATATTAATTTTTGTTTGTTTTATTTTGTTTGTGTTGTTTTTGTTTGTTTCTTTTTGTTTTTGCTTAACTGGTATTTGGCAACAATTTGACATGCTAGAGGGAAGGGATGCTATCCAGAGGGACCTGGACAGGCTTGAGAAGTTGGCTTGTGCCAACCTTGAAGTCCAACAAGGCCAAGTGCAAGGTCCTGCATCTGGGTCGGGGCAATCTCAAGCACAAACACAGGTTGGGTAGAGAACGGCTTGAGAGCAGCCCTGAGGAGAATGATTTGGGAGTGTCAAATGATGAACCATTCAACATGAGCTGGCAATGTGTGCTTGCAGCCCAAAAGGCCAACTGTATCCTGGGTTGCATCAAGAGAATTGTCACCAGCAGGTCGAGGGAGGTGATTCCACCCCTCTACTCTGCTCTCACTAGACCCCACTTGGAGTACTGCAGCCTGTTCTGGAGCCCTCAACACAAGAAGGACATGGAGTTGTTGGAGCAGGCCGAGAGGAGGGCCGCAAAGATGATCAGAGGGATGGAGCGCCTCCCCTATGAGGACAGGCTGAGAGAACTTGGGCTCTTCAGCCTGGAGAAGAGAAGGCTCCAAGGAGACCTTCCAGTACTTGAAGGGGGCCCACAGGAGAACTGGGGAGGGACATTTTATAAGGGCATGTAGCGACAGGACAAGGGGAAATGGCTTTAAACTGGAAGAGGGTAGATTTAGACTAGATATTAGGAAGAAATTCTTTACTGTGAGGGTAGTGAGACACTGGAACAGGTTGCCAAGGCAGGCTGTGAATGCTCCCTCCCTGGAAGCATTCAAGGCCAGGCTAGATGAAGCTTTGAGCAACTTGGTCTAGTGGGAGGTGTCCCTGCCTATAGCAGAGGGGTGGAACTAGATAATCGTAAAGGTCCCTTCCAAACCAAACCATTCTATGATTATATGAACTCAGAATTTACTTTTTTTTTTTTTTTAATTTGGAAAATAATATTTGGAATATTATTTAACACAAGTAGAAAAAAATTATTAGTTCAACCTTCCTTTTCTGCTGGAACAGCTTTCTGCAACATGATATTTAGTGTTCCTTTGCCTGGCAATGGATGCTGATAGAATCTCTCCTTCAGCACATATCTGAATACTGAGAATTCATAAAGTAACATTCCATTATTACCTTTCTATTCTATGTATCATATAATCTTATATCTTTCAACTTTTTCTCTTGGTAATGCATTGAAATTGTTTGTTAATGTTGATGCAGTGAATTTTATCAGAGATCCCATCAACAATTCATCTTCTTTTCTTGTGTCTGCATGACACCTGAGAAAGACCATAGGACTGTAATCAGAATAACATTAGAATTATCATGAGAGTGTGTTTGATGTTTACCACTTGGTTCTTCTCTTTTCACTTCTTTCTACAGGAATGAAATTATGTTTGTGTTATTTCTTGGCCTCTGTATTTTCATGAGAGTCTGGAATCAAATCTTCAAGGCTCAGCTGCTAGCGCTAACAAGCAACATGACAAAAGGAATACATGAAATTTATTCATGAATTTTGGTTGATGCTCTAGGGAGACAGCATATGCATTAGCCAAAATCTCTTGTAATCTTTTTTTGGTAGAATACTCCTGATTTTGTTTTGATGATTATTCTTGGATACTTTTATCCACTGTTTATGAAGCTATAACTGCTTAATTATGTGAAAGGTCTCTTACAAGTATTAACTAACCAAAACTCTTTTAGCTTGACTTCTCAAACTCATTTTGGTGCTAATTTCTATCAAGAGAGAAGAAACATCTAATGAATTTTCTAGTAGGAATCTGCAATATATTTTAATGCCTATTCCTAGTCATCTGAAATTTTCTTTAATATTGTCAGAATAACCTCTGCAACCATTTTACATAGAATAATAGACATTCTAATCCATGTTAAAATACGTATGTGGCAACCAGGTAGAAGTCCAGAGCTTAAGTAAAACCAGCAAAGCTATCCCAATTTATGTCAACTGAACATCTAGTTTATAACAGGAAAATAAACAAATAAATAAATAAATGAGTAAATGAATAAATAAATAAAGAAGGAGAGAGGAAGAAAAAGAAAAAGAAAAAGAAGGGAAAGAAAAGAGAAAGAGAAAACAAGGAAAAGAGAAAAAGAAAGAGAAAAGGGAAAAAGAAAAGGAAAAGGAAAAGAAAGAAGAAGAAAAAGAAGAAAAAGAAGAAAAAAGAAAAACAAAGAATAGTTCTATTTCATATATAGGGCTTTGGTGGCTTTATTTATGTTGTGCAATAAGGTTCATTTAGTCTCAAATGACAATTTGAGCACTGAGCAGTTTGAGTGGAAACTAATCAGATAGCACCTAAAAGATAATACCGTTTTTCTTTGGCAAGATGATAACAATTAAGAAATAACTGATTATAATGTAGAGTATTCAAATTTTTGGCTTCAAGTTTTATATCTAAGTACTTTAAAGACTACTTCATATCTTTAGGACACAGCACTACACCTGTTATCACTGATTTAAGTATCAATGTCAAAAAAAAAAAAAGAAAAATAATCTGTTAGCAGATCTTAATTCTTCAGGAATTATTTTCTTCGCTTACATTAGGAAGATAAAGTAACCTCAGAGGCTGCCTCTGCCTTTCTGACTTAGGGCCAGATTTTCAGTGGCATCTCACTGCCTAACATTTCAGACAAACACCTAGAGATAATTTGAAAGGCACTAAGGTTTATTGTGTTCTCTCCTAGTTGCATTCTTATGAAAAAAAACATATATTAGAGGATGTCATTCCTTGTGGAATTATTTCCTCAATAGAGTAAGCATTTCCTGCATCAAAGTAACTGAATGGTAGTCATCCACCAACTGTGCAAACTAAGGTTATTCAGGTACATTAGTTTAACTGATTTCACTGAAAACCAGGACACTCTAATATCCACCATCTTTCTCTCTGTCTCCTCTGATAATATAATACACATATATGAAGAAAGTTCTGTGCTCAGGACAATGACATTTTCCTTTGAACTCAAAGACTAAACATATGTTCTTTGTCCCTTTACAACATTTATAACACATACAAGACTGAAGAACTTGGTTCTTCAAAAGTTTCCCATAGGATACTTGATGATAATAACTGTAAGGGCTAGTTTATAACAGGAAAACAAATAAATAAATATTTATTTATAATAAATAACAGCCGAGGTGCCATACTGATAAATGAGTTTTAGACATGTTTGCTTGCACTAAATTCCTGGCTAGTGTTCATAACTCACATAACTGAAGTTTAGTTCACATAAGGAGTTACAGCATGAGAATTTTAGGCTTGCAGTTAAAAGTTTTTTGATCAACAAAATTATTGCTGTCAGCTAAAAAATAAAAAATGTTTCTGAAGATTTTTTTATTTAAAACTTCTGTTTATTTGCTTTCAGTTAAAATTAGAAGCAAATTGCAAAGAGTCCTACATGATACATTTACATCCTTAGCATGGACAGAATGATGTGTAAAATCTGTCATAATAGAGCATGAATAAAGTACACTTGTGTACACTTGAGAAATGTTTTGATGTTTGCTCAGTTAAAGAAAAATGAAAAAAAAAAAAAAAAGAATGATTGCATATCAACCACCAAGAATAAAATTTTAAAAAAGAAACACCATTATCTACAAGACAACTACACAATTGGTATGTTAGTTGCATTTAATTAACACATTTGAAAATCACCAGGCAGAAAAATACATTCCCCCAAATAAAGTGCTCTAAATCTGTTAATCAACACTGATAAATAGAGTACTTTATTTCTGCAGATATCTCTTTCTTTGTCAGGGAAAGCCAATAGCTTATTGAGGACATAAATCAGTATGGATCTCCTCTTGTACTGCTACCTTTAATAGAAGATGTTAAAATAACATATTAACTGTCAGTGAAAACACGTGCTTGCTGTGGTTTATATGATTAGTAACTTTCTTTTCACATTCTCTTTGCAGTTACCTTAAAGAAATCAATAATTTGCAATACATTTTTAAACAAGATCATCTATTGCATATTTTTTCATTTGTTCTCTGATACAATGTTATCACAAAGAATACCTTTGTAAATAAATCTCTTCTGGTAAAGATCTATTCTTAGCAGCTAAATGCCTTGATTTTTAAGTGTAATGGATTTCATCATGATCCTGCAGATCGAGTAAATAGGATTTGAGTTATGACAGATACAGAATCTTGAGGAAAAACAGTAACAAAACAAAACAAAAACAAAAAGACAACAAAGTGTGTTCTGCTACTGTAATGTAAACCTCTCAGTCACTTGGAAAGATTAATAGAGGACTGTTAAGATTGTATCCCATGGCACTCTTCCATCACTGCAAGAGCTCTGAAAGCAACAAATTAAAAACCAGTGGGTAATATTCTGAGACCCTTAGTATTTTCTTCAGTTTTTAATTAAGTAATCTCCCATTGCCAAAAGGAGATTATCCTAGAAAGGCATGAGCATGTCTCCTGATAGATAGCCCATTCCTTCCCAAAGACAGTGTAATGAAGAATAAGAGGATGAAAAACTTCTGGGTTCTGTGAAAGAGTAAGCTATCACCTGGATGAAAAACCAAACCAGATCTAAGTGATTTAATTCTCTTTAACATATCTACCCTAATGATCATGTAAGCTAAGGAAATACTTGCATTCCATATAGAGATATTGGCTTAGAGGATCGTATTGAACACATACTTGCAGAGATACTCAGCTGATGCTGCTCTCTGTCATACTACTTATATTCAAGGATTTTTAAAACTAATTCAGATTTGTCTACATCAGATATCTGGGCTGTAGCTGATGTAGACAGGCAGTTAAAGAATGGAACATCTGTGAAAATTAAGAGCAGAAGCAGCCATTTCTAATCAATCTCAGGGCATGCTTACCCTGGCAAAATGTAGCGTGACAGAGAGATACTGAAAATAACAAAAGTTCTAGGATGAGAACAGTAATGAGATGTGAAATCATCTACATGGATGCTAGATGCTAAATGCATCCATGTAGTAGCATTTAATTCATGCTTTTAGTATAATCTTGACTGGATTGTTCTGTGGATGATAAATCAGGAAGAAATATGCTGGTGAAGAGAGGTTTAATTGCAACAAAAAGTCAATGTCTGAAGAGAAAAAAACTCTTGGGAAAAGGGGAATCTGAATAAGTGAGAATTTGGACCAAGAAACAGCTGGGATCTGGCACAGTAAAAAGATTCTAGACTCTCAACAGTGGAAGTGGGCTAAAAAATATTTTCCAAAACAGACATTATGGAGAAATGGGATGAAAAATAAATGAGTGTGAAGCAGGAACAGGAATATCATATATATTCTGACTAACTACTGTAGTCTTTGTTTCTCCCTATGTCATTGTTTCTATGTTTGAGTCTCTCTGGTCCACTGAGAAGTAACTTGATGATGCTTATAATGAAGTCAGAGCTTCTCCTGTAGTGTTTATCTGCCTCCTTTTCACTGGAGCACTGTCCTTCTGGTGTTTTAAATACTTTGAGCTAGTTTGAATTTTATATTTCCAGATAGTTCAAGTTTCTCAAAAGAAGTTCATTACTTCACATGACTTAGAGGCATCCTTTAGACTAAGGATATTGTTTCTGAAATATTCTTCCTCTGAAGCTCTAGAAGCTTAATCATGTTATGAGTGAAGTCAGGACTTTTGTGAACTCTTGATAATTGGTGTATGTAACTTAGAACATGCTTTTAATAGTTTCTGAACTACTGATAAATCTTATTGGTGCTCCAGGATCTGTGCAGATTCTGGGCAGAGGACAAGTAGAGAATTAACCAGACAATTTCCACCACATGTGCATTGAATAATTTTATTTTGCGCAACTAAGAAAACTGCTAGAATGCTAGCATTTTGAACATTTTACTTTTGTAGAACTGAAAGAATAAATGATTAAATTATTTTTAAAAGATATAGCAAATCATGGATTTCATCCTCCAAATTTTCATTAATTTCTGCTGGAATAACTAGCCTCTTGCTTTCATGAGAAAGCAGAACAAATTTCCTCTGGCCAGTAATCTCACAAGATTTAAGTAGCCTGAAAGTGTCAGGAGGAGATTCTGAACATCTACAATCCAGAAGATTATCTAAAAAGACTTTATGTTTCTTGTCCAAACATATTTGCCAAGAAGATTTGAAGACGAGAAAACTGCCTTCTAACAAAGTCTTACTCAAAACAGCACCCTGGGACAAAACACATTTCTGAGACCATTCATTCATATGTGCTTGTAAGGACATCTGCTGCCAAGTTCTAGGGATATTGTTTGGCCTTACCCAGCCTAGTGTGTTTTCTCTGTAAAAATGCCTCAAAACTGTAGCATGAATATCAGACTAGAAACCAAAGAGCTTAAGATTGAATACATGTCTTCGGTTTTATCTAGGTATACCAATTTATTATTTACAAGTAACTTTACAGCTGGGCAAACCATTTCTTGTGTCAGAGATTTAAGTGTTTGCAAAAATGGGTCCAGAAAGAGAAGTCATACTTCAGAGATATCACTGAAGTAATCTTGAGGTAATCTTTTCAAAGAAGAAAGAAGATAAAAAGTAATTGCAAGTGATGTTTTAAACTTCTGTTTCATCTGTCTTAGGCTTTTCCTTAGTTTTCCTGAAATAGGTTTGCTTGAATCATTAATTAATTTATTTTTCATAGTAAGACTGCTCTCTTTCTGAGTATAATTCACTGCAGAACTGCTACTTAAAAACTTCCCTCTTCCCCTTCTTCTGCAACAGATATATATATATATATATATATATATATATAAGGTCACTTTAGTAGGTTAGCCACCTTTTAAGAAATCCTGCTATTTTTTAACTGTCTAGGGAACAAAAAATATATATATTTTTCAGAAAACTAGGCTAGTTTTGTTTGCTTGTTTGTTTTTGCTGTTTTTGCATGTGTTTGTAGATAGAGATTGCCTAGAATATGACTGAAATAGCAATCTGAGCATTTTTCAGATTTATTCTTGCCTCCCTGTAACATCCTCTCTGATACACAGGAAGTGTCGGAGAACTGTTAGTAAATGTTTTTTATGAATGGCTGAATTCTGCTATGGTCTATCAATCCTTAAATGCTACATCTGCAGGGAATAAATTGTCCTCTGCTATTATTTTATAAACTTCAGTCAAGCTGAACTTAACAACCTAGCCAGTTATTTCTATGTCCCAGAGGAGGCAGGGGAAAGAAAGCAACCTAGAGATCTTCCATGGAAAGCTTTTTTAATGGTATGGAGATGCCTTATATTACTCTACCTTGTTTTCATGCAGACAGTACTGTAATCCGCATATTTTATTGCTTGATAGTCTCAGTGTTTGGCTCCCAAAACTTTCTGTGAACCCACCTGTGAAACCATAGTGGTACAGCAGAGCATCAGTCTCGATAGATAACAGAGCTGCCATACAAGAGGATTTTTGTCCATCCATCTCAGTGGAGCCCTAAAAAAAGCTGTCTATGAAAGGATCACACATTCAGCCATGATCAGAGTCAGAGCTTGCCTCATATTTACAAGGATGTCTACAGAACTACCCAAATGGTGAACAGTACAGCTACAGCTCTCACAACTTGCTGGTCTTTGGCTTTTCGGTCATAGCACTTGGAAGAAGGACGTTACTGGCAAAGCCTGAAGATGGGAGCTTCCAACAGATCCAAATTTCCCTTCTGAAAAGCATAACAGACACCGGAATAGCTTTGCCATGCACAGTTCTCCATCTGGCTACTCCACACACATGAATATTCCTGTCGCCACCAGACTGCCTGAAAAACTACCCAGCATTGCTTGTGCTTCTTAGTCCTGCCAATTCCTTGCCCCTCCCCCCCTTTCTTGCCATAGTTTCACACATGTTGCTTCAGACAGCAGCTGTGTCTGAGATACTAGTGTTGTCCCCTTCCAGTACGTTAGAAAAAAAGGAAAAATAGGGAAAAAAAGAAAAAAAAAAAGTATGTAAATCATATGTGAGCTTCCTATTTCATCATTCCTGCATATAAAACATTCAGAAGGCTGTTCTCATCCCCTGAAACTTTGCCCACAGTCATAACCTTGGTTACATTTCCTGCACACTATCAAAGAAGAAAGGCAACTCCTGCAAGCTGGATCAGCCACTGCTCAGCCTTTGTTCTTGCACAGCAGACTCATGACTTAGAGAATTCTAGGTTGTTCCGGTAATGCATAGTTTTAGGATAGACATGGAAAGAAAAAGCCTTTATAGATTACCCTCCAATGCCTTCTTACTTGAAAAAATGCCTTGCTGCCATCTTGTTTCTTTTACACCCTTGATCTCTTCTGTGAATTAATCCACACATAGGCTGGTCCAGGTTTCCAGCATGGATAGTAACCTTTTAAGTAAGAGGTGAATCAGTGATGGCGATCTGGTCAGAGGTAGAAAGGGGAGGCATTGCACACATCTTTTACATGCTGCAACTTCAGAAGCAGCTGAACCTTCGCTTTCAGCTCTTTCAGAAACACGGCTAGCAGCTTGCTAGGGGCAGCTGGTCTACTTACTGTCTACCCAGTTTCTCCCATGGTGAAGAGATATTTGCAAAGAGAGCAATAACTGTCAAACAGCTAGAAAGCGAGTAAGTTCTGGAGGAAAGCAGAGTGCAGGAGCCATCTGATTCTTTCTATGCTGGCAGTGAAGAGTGAACATACAAGCATTTCCCTGATGGTTATCACAGCTACTCCTATAGTTCTTATTTTCTCAACATCCTCAGATTTAGAAATTTTGAGTCTGGTGACCTTGGGGAGCAAACACTCAGAGGACAGTGCCAGTTACTTCGCAGTCAGTATGTCAGCCCCTGCACTTTCTCTGCCCAAAGAGCCTATACTCTTTCCCCATTCTCTTGTTCTTTTTAAGAACATAATCAGGTGGCTTCCAAAGTACTGATCTCCCTCTATTTTCTCCCTTGTTTTCCTGTCCTATCATGCTGCCATGTTGGATAAAAAGAAGAGGCAGGAGGGAGTTAGACAAATTCAGTTACACCTTACAGGCTTGCTCTTCCCCAAAGCAGGGCAAAGATTAATTGCCTCTGAAAAAAAATCAGAGATATTCCATTAGAAGTTTAGTGATAATAATTATAATAATAATTATTAAATAATAATTTAATAATAAATAATAATTTAATAATAATTGTATTTAACCTAGATAACACTGAACAAGAATTTTTCCAGAGATGCCTTCAGATATTTCTAAAATCACATCAAATATGTGTACACAGCTGAGATGACTCAGGTTGCAATTGGAAAAGAAAATTATAAGTGTAGTAAGGGCCAAGGCCCAAGCCAGTATTCCCTTAGGGATGTTTGCCGGACTGCTGGCCACACATGCTCAATACTTACTGCAAAGTTAATTTGGACTGTTGAAGAAGTTTGTGGCTTTTCTGAGATTCCTGTTGGCTAGTGCCAGAAGTTGTTAGCACAGCAGAAATCTTAATTTGGTAGATGGATGGCCTAAGCCTGATTTCATTACAGAAGGCCACTGATAGGGCTGATGACAGAGAGAAGACCTCTGAGACCTAGAGCAAATGCTGAGAAGAAGTCAGCAATAGTGTCTAGTTCTGGTGCTTAGGTTCTTTCTAAATATCAGGAAGCACTTCTTTACTGTGTGGGTGATACTGGCACAGGTGTCAAGAGACTGAAATTTCCTTGCTCAGAGATTTTCAAGAGCTACTTGGACATGGACCTGGGCACTCTGTTCTCTGTTTCCCTGCTTGAGCAGGGGTTGCACCAGACGAACTCAAATGCTCCTTCCAGCCTTAACTATTCTGAGATTCTGTGTTTCTCAGTATGGATGTAACCTTCCTTCTTCCTGTGTCCTGGTCTGTGCAATGGATGTTCTTATCTGCAATACCTGTGGCTTTCTGAATGACTGAAAGTTGTAACCAGATTACGAGAGTTTCTAAAGAGATGGGAGTTTTCATCCTTTTTCAAAAGTGAAGCTTTGGCCATAATTAATTACAAGAATTTATATGGCATTACAAACACTTAAGGTAAAGCTAGTCAGTGATGGACAATACTATCAATAGGGATAATGTTGTTTAGAAATTAAATGCAATTCAGTCCTGACAGATAGTCAGTTATAATGTCAATTATAACCGTTTCAAAATGTCAAACATAAGTAAAGAAAAACCAAGCATAACAGTTATCATTCTTGAAAACTGCATGGCATTTTTAAGGAGAGCTATTGCCTTTTTAAAATTTCAGCTACATTAACATACAGAACAGCCACTCAGTCACAAAGCTTGCTGGTTTGTGAATATTATTGATGGCTTTTAACTGTGGAGGTGTTTGTCTGTCTAGCTGGAGCAAACCTTAGAATATGCTCCTCTGGTTAGTTGCTCTATGCTATATTTTGGAAGCATAGTCTGAAATCGAACTCACTAGGAGTAATCATCATCTGTGTTTTCGCTTTACTTAAACAGAAAAAAGTCCTTTCCATGTTGCAATTAAAATCATTCAGTAATTTTACATAGTAATGGATCCCTTTTATACTTGTTCTTTGGTTTCTTCCTCTGCAACCTATTACATTACTCAGAACAGAATCTACTGAAAAGTGGAGTACTAATTCACTTTTTCATGTTTTCACCAAAACATGAAGCTGCTGTTTATGACTGTGATACAAAGTTAGCCAGCTTCCCATTTGCAAGCACATTGACATAAATCAGACAAACACAACACATAGCTGATAATCCAAAGGTACAGACTGAGTGGGCAACACCTTTTACCAATATTATGCTGTACTTTGCAAGATAATGCATTTCCTGTAGCCAGTTCACAAATGTGGATGAGAAAAGAATGAGATTACTATAAAAGAAAAGGGCCCCTGGTTTGTTGTAACATGTCGTCTGAAAGATGAAGGTGCAATGAAATGGAGTTTTCTTCCTATTAACATAAATGCTTTGCTTTTAAGGAGTATACAATCATCATAGCACATTACAACAGAATGAAGATTGTTTTTGATGAGACCTTGGGCTTATAAATGTCTAAAAAGAAAAGAGGTGGCTCAACTGGAACTTGCGCTGAAGTTCAGTATCTAAGCCAAATACCATGGTCTGAAAATTGCAGCTTTACATGCCTTACTTTTTACACTTTTAATTTCCTAAGCACTCTGGTCTTGTCAGAGGCAAGCAACATGATGTTTACCTATACCCAGATTGCTCACGTTCTGATTTAGATTCCTCCTCTAGATTCTTATTTTGAGAATTTCATTGCAGCAGGTGAGCAATTTAACATACTACTTTCTGTTTTTTGTCTGAGCCTACAGCTTTCATATGCTGTTAGATTCAGCACTTACACAGATGTGGAAGATCCAGGTCACGTCTCCTTTTGTTACCTTAAAGGAATAAACCTCCTTGCAACACTCCCCCGAGGAAAGTCCTCCTTGACATGCAACAGTGGTTTCTACAATGTAGTTCTCTAGCCCTGTTTTTAAAGTTGGGCCCAGTGCAGAAAGGAATTGAAAAGATGTTGACTGAAAGGAAAGGACGAGAATACTCTTTTACACAGCCTTCAGGTTACTGTATCTGCTGTGATGGAAGTAAGGAATTTTACAGTCTGCTTGAGGACCAGCGATGTATTCATGTACTCTTTCCTCAGTTTGAGAGATTTTCTCTGCCTACTAAGCTGCCTGCAAGGAATGTGCTAGTTCTTGTGTTGTTTCTGGTGCAATGAATTTGTATATGCTTTATCAGTATGTGAGAGTTGAAGTGCAAAAAATTTGCATTCACATTGACTTATAGATGTGACTAAGGCAGTATCTTCCAGAATATGACAGAGATTAGTCTGAATACTTCAGGCAGAAGGGGAAATAGAATTCAACCAGAGCTAACCATAGCAAGTTGCTCTGAAAACTAAGCAGAAAAATTGTGACATTCTAAAGAAAATAATTTTATACTCTTTCTTTCTAGTAACATTTACTATTGTATATAGGTCATTTCAAAAGTAATGTCTCCTATTTATTTCCATAGAAACTACAACAGATACAAAGAGCACAATAACACTGTTTGATAGAGGAAATTCTCAGCTATAGAACACTAGTTTTCAACATAGTCACCACCATTAGCTATGTATTTTCACCAGCGATGAACAGGAATCTGCATGCTGCACTCATAAGAATCTTCATGATCTTCCAGAATGTGGCTTGTCTTCATGTTACTGCTGCCACTGCTGAATACACCACCTACTGCCTCACTGTGCTCACACCCACTGTCTGATCACCATTAATGTTCAGCAAGTATCGATGAATGAAAATGGCTGCCATTTTTTCCTCATGGAGGAATTTAATGACACACGTTTACTTCATACACACTTGCATCTCAGACACTATTTTGTCAGACTGCCCCTCTGCTGCCATCTGTCACACAGCAAGAAAATGTATTGGAATGCTGGGGAGAAGGTTTGACTTCTACTGCCGTACTATTGTCCACCCTTGATGTTGTGGGCCAGCATAATAAAATAGAAAGCATTACTTTCAGTGCAGTTTGATATCATCCCAGGCCTTTCAGAAAACCAAGCCCTGCTGAAAAAGACCTGGGGGTACTGGTGGATGGCAAGCTAGACATGAGCCAGCAATGTGCCCTTGCAATGCAGAAAGCCAACCGTATCCTGGGCTGCATCAAAAGATGCATGACCAGCAGGTTGAGGGAGGTGATCCTGCCCCTCTACTCTGTGCTGGTGAGGCCTTACCTGGTGTATTGCATCCAGATGTGGAGTCCTCAGTACAGGAGAGACACAGACCTGTTGGTGTGCGTCCAGAAAAAGACCACAAAAATGATCCATGGAATGGAGCACCTCTCCAATGAGGACAGGCTGAGAGAGCTGGGGCTATTCATCCTGGAGAAGAGAAGGCTGCGAAGTGACCTGATGGCCTTTCAGTATCTGAAGGGGAGCTACAGAAAAGAAGGGGACAGGGTCTTTAGCAGGATCTGTGGTGATAGAACAAGGGAAAATGGCTTCAAGCTAAAAGAAGGTGAATTTAGGTTTGATGTAAGGAAAAAATCTTTTACAGTGACGGTAGTGAGGCAATGGAACAGGTTACCTAGTGCTGTGGTTGATGTCCCGTCCCTGTAGAGTTTCATGGCGATGCTGGATAAGGCCCTGGGCAACCTAATCTTGCTATGGTGTCCCTGTTCGTTGCAGGGGAGTTGGACTAGATGGCCTTCAGAGGTCCCTTCCAACTCTAAGCATTCTATGCTTCCATGATTTTATTATTAGGAAAGGTATCTCACTGACCTCCCAACACTAACACATCCAGACATCCACCAAATCTGTTCACTTGCATATTCCGACTCAATCCTACATCTAGATGTTTAAGGAAACAAGTACAAAAAGCAAACAAACAAACAAATTAACCTTGGTGCCTTTAGATCCATTTCTTCATCTGCTATCACTCTTTTCCTGCTATCAATCCACTTTTTACAGTGGCAAATGACACCTGTAGGATGGACATGTTGCCTTAGTTAGCCAAAAGAGTCAGCCACCCTAAACAGTCACTTGTTCTTTTAACATTTGGAAATCTTCATGTTGTCCATAGGTCGGATTAAAGGAAGAGCCACAGAAGGGTTAGAAGGGTATCACTATGTCACTGTACTTTAAAAAAGTGGTCTTGCTCTATTTTTACTATAGTAGAGATCCTAGCTGTAGCAGAAAGTTCCAGGCTGCTAGGGAAAAGTGAACAAAAGTATTCCCCTACAATCCTGAGAAAATCATGTGAATCCCACAGAGAAGTGGATTTAAGACCCACCTGACTGCTCAGCACTTCTCTATTGCTTAACAGCAGGTTGTTCTCCTGATTACTTGCTGTTTTAGATCCTGTTTCTGAAATGATTAACTCTTCACACAATTGTAGAGAGAAGCTTATACTAAATTCTCTTGCAGTCCTGAGGCTCAAATGTCCTTTCAGTGTGTCCCTTACTTTATGTGCTATAGTATTCTAAAGGAAAATGTCTTCATGGAGTACAGCGGATCCTTTGCCCAGGTATCCATGAAGTACCTAAGATGATGAAGGGCATAAATTTCATCGCTCTCAGTGATCTATGCATACTGACAGCAGAATAAAATTTTCTAAACTGAATTGCTGTCTACCATTGGCAACTTACTTTCATCACTGAAAAGAATCATATTCCTAAAATATCTGTGATCCCTGAAAATCAGCAAAATAACAGCTAATATAAGTAAAACAGGTAGAAAATAAAGAGACATATTATTTCTCTGTCTTATATCTTTAAAGATCAACCTCCCTCATGAGAATGGAAAACTCTTTATCAAAGTTTTGACTGATTTCCTCTTTGGATTTTATGGAAAGAAAGCAATACCATAAACTCTAAACTTTGAGAGTCCCTGTAGACTGTTTTTACACATTCCTCTTTATAAAGTTTAAACTCTGCACTAACGTAAGCTGACTTATCTAGCTAGATGACATTGACATAAATTCCCATTTTCCAGTCAGAATGGTAGATCTGACTAATACTTCCAGTGCAAATTACCTTCATATTGGCTATCATGATACAGCCTTTTTTCTGCACAGGTGTTATAATTTTTATTGAACTGTTTCAGTGCCCCTGGTTATCTACCTAGGATATCACAGATAAATCCATGCCAAAAAAAAAAAAAAAAAAATGTACTTTTTCAAAATACAACAGTTATGAAGATGCATTGCCAATATCTGAAGATTAATGGCCAATTTGATCCTCAGGTGCCACAGTATGAAGAAATGTATGCTACATTACAGGATATAAATGATCCAGACACTCTGTATTGGTAGTTGAAATGAAAGTGTATTACTATATCACTTTTTTTTTTTTTTTAATTGCAGCTGATAAGGAGCTAAAAAAGTTAACATTTTTCATAATCCCAATGGTCTCCTCTAGATCAATAATCTATCAGGTCTAACATTCACATAACACACCTACAGGTTTTATCTTCCTCAAGCTTAGCTACTTTTGGATGAATTCAGTAAAGATCTCTGCGTACAGATTTTTGAATATTTTTTTTAATCCCTTTGTTTAAATATGCTCATTGATATTATCTTTGCTTCTACTGGACACTTATCCACTTTGAAAAAATTTGGCAATGTAACATTTGACTGGCAGCCTGATGAAGAAAAGCCCAGAGCAGAAACAGCAGGAGCATTGGAAGGTCAGGATTTGTACTGACTGAGCTGTGCTGGAGAGCTTGTACAGCACATTTGCATAATTTGCTGTGGAAATTACTCAGTTCTCACAAATATTTTGAAAAGAGAAAGGATTTCTGGATATTAATGGATTTACAAGAAATATTCGCTAATCTCATGCTTTGAGATTTAGCTTGTTCACAAAACACTTGTTGAATAAAAGGATTTTACTTACTAAACCCAAGAAACAGACTTTGAATAAAAATGTATTTTTCTTTTAGTTGTTCCCACCATTTAAAAATATGCTGAATGGGCCACATTCCCAACCACAATCATATTGTGTGTAGTTCTATTACAAAATATGGACTTTTTTCAATAATCATTTTATTAAAAGTTGGATAATGAGAAAAAAGTCAGAAGGAATGAAAAATAGGAAGAACAAGAGAGAGGGCAAGCTAGCTTACAGATTTATGCTGCCATAGTGACTGTTGCTGGAATCCAAGGTAGATAGTTTAAAGTTAACACAGTGGTTTACTCCCTGCACTCTTCAGAAATCAGAATCTGATCTGATGTAGGGGATAGCGAAGGTGTGGGAAAGAATGGTCATTAAATTGGGGAATCTCTTCCTGTGAGGTTATACAAATGGCAAAACTCAAATTAACTTTAAAAGATGCTAAAGAAAACTATGGTACAGAAGTGTACTAGAGATATTTAATATAATGGCCTGGATGCAAACACTAACTGAAGAAGTTCTTAAATGAATGATTACCTGAAGTACTAGCAACAGTCATAAAGAGTAGTTTTATTTCCTGCTTGCAATACATTCTCCCTAATCATTTGCTCCTGGGCACTGTAAGAGAAAGAATACTAGGCTAAATGGATCTTTGATCTGACTTAATATTCTAGTTTTTATGCTTTCTTTTGCTTATTACTCCCAAATCAAAGAACTTCCTAGTTAAGCTAGTTCTGGTTTCCTGTTGGTTTGTGAATGTGTCTGCAGATATCTTTCAGGTCATTTGTATTATAGTAGATTAATATATGCAATGGAATATACTCCATTTATTTTGAGATGGGGGGAAAATCATCCTCAAAAGAGCAGAATGAGTACCAGGAAAAATGTTATTAACTCAAGGGGGATTTTCAAACTATTTGGTATATTTTGCCATAATCTATCCCCAGTTCCCATTTCTCTTTCACAAAGAGAAAATAGGATAAAGATTTATAGATATAAAAAGTGATACAATTAAGTCAATCCTAATGGGACTCAACAGTTTAGAATCAATCTGTCCAAGCATAGGGAAGCTCTTTACTAAATGGAGTGTGATGCTAGAGCTTGTTATGCAACAGGTCTTGGATTCCATGTTGGGAAGGATGGAATAACCGATGTGTTGGTGGTGGTGCAGGAGATGCAGTACTGGAAGGTTCTGGGCACTGTTTCAGTCTTTGTGGTAACTTGTAATGTAAACCTTCCTCTACAGTTAGACAATCTCTCCTGCGTGCTGCTTCAGGCTCAAATATTTTTTTTTCTCTCTTGTTACAATTTCTCCATACATATTTAGAGAAGCAACTTGAAATTTCTACCTAGGAGAAACAAATGAGCTGCAATTAGTTTCTGTACAGACAGGCTCAGAAAAATCTTCTATTACATTCATTTATATAGAGTAATCAGAAAACAATTAATTTCAAAGTATTGCAAAATAATATGTAGGAAATCGGAAAAAATAAAAGAGAAATAGAGCTACACCAAAGATGCTATGTGGGAAGTATTGTCAGTCTTCCTTAGACAATAGCCATGAGCATTCTACATTTGCTCATTTACTGAGGACTGCGACTGTCTCTGTGTTGCTGACATTCACAAAAAGCTTTTTCTCCAAGGCTGGATTTCTCACCTTGTTCTACAGACTTGAGAGTAGCCTGACCAGATGATCCTAGCAGGCACCTCTCACCTAATCAATCCCCTAGCACTAAAGCAGCTGTGGCAGTTAATGGCACATTGGTCTCCCCAGGTTTTTCCAGAGAAATACACTGCTCTCATCTTCCAAGAACTGGGCAGGGAAATGTAAAAGTATGTGTTACATAGCAAAACAGAATTGTGGCCATCAATCCTTATGCAACTATGTTTTGGCGAAGATGCAGAGGAAGCTTTTTGTTTATTTATTTTCAGATACTTTACATACAAACACACAAAAAAACCCTAAAAGTTGTTGTTCTGGGGTAGGTAAGAGAGAAACAGAACTGTAGTGTCTGTAGGGGCACCTGTAGTGTCAGCAGATGAAATCCTTCTGTTTATTTGCAAATGGGGGAGTATAGTTTTGACTGCTTGACCTTTTGGATTCTAGATCAGAGAGTTTGATAAACAACCATCAAAAGCAGAAAGTGCCTCTGAGAACATATGGTGAAAACCACTGGTGAGACATAATACATTTATTTAATTGTCATGGCTTATAATGGATATCTAGTCTGGAAACCATAGCTTGAAGAGATGCCAAAAGGAGAGAAGTATATTTATTTAAAATATTTATATGTGACAGAGGTTCACTGCAGCCTTGATATTCTTCTGTGGGAGTGGAAGGGCAAACTATAAATTATATATTCTAATCCTGTCACTCTGAAAAATTGTAATCCCCTTCTAGCTCTAATGCCTTAGAGTAGAGCAATAATGTGGACAAGGCATTCCTTGATGAAAATGTGTCATATTATGCAATGGGAAAAGAAGGTTGCCTATCAGACAAATTTGTTTAAGATCAACTACCAAAAATGTCCAAAGTACAAAAATTAAATAGAAAACTGTTGGATTTCAGGATTTTCTTCAGATTGACTTGGAATTGCACCTGGTTTCTTCTCCTGATTTTTTCCCTAAGACTTTCAACAGTTTGAAGCAAAAATAACTCTATTTTTCTGAGAGTACAGATTAATTTTCAAATAAATATGTAGCTAATTTTGAATAAAAATAATCTCTGTTTTGGAGAAAAAAGAAGCTCAGCAAATATAATAATAATTTTTGTCAATTTATCTACTCGTACAGTAATGAAATTGTAATAAAATTCAGAAAGTTTGCAAATCATAGTATTCAAATGATACAATTTGCAAGATAATCTTCATTAAAAAATATTGTTCAGCTTTATTCATAACTTTATATTCAAGAGATCTGAAAGCCAGACATGAAGTAGATCATGTCTGGTCCACTGTATAAAAAATAGACTATGCTTGGTTGTCCCTTTTATAAATTCAAAAATGAGATTTATATTTGCAACTGCTTTTATCTCCCCAATTTCTTGAATATATTCCACATTAAAAGGAGTATTTCGTGTCTTATATTACTATGAGGTTTTGTGTCTTGCTGTTTTGTTCTTTGTTTTTCTGAATGTAACATGTGAGCAAGCATGTGACTCACAATATAGTTAGCATTTTGAAATGCTAGATTTTGAGTACTCATGCTGATTCCCATGCATTTAATTGTATGCATAGTAGAAATGCTTTTTTCTTTCTTTCTTTGTGGAGGCTGCAGTGATGAGGCAAGCGATTGTATGTTGCTTGTGGAATGCTTTTTGCATCTTTTAAACAATGGTGATATGCATTACTGGAAGAGTTGTCATTTCCAGTTGTAATTGATTTCCATGGCTGCCATGGTATAACATGTAAGATCACGACAGCAGGAAAATATGGGAACAGGCAAGTCACCACTGTGCTTAATCCAGGATTGTCTGTTCATCATATTTTAAAGTTTAAGTTGCACTTGTCAGTTGAGATCATGGGCTGTCTACCCACCCCCAACCCTTTCTCCTTCTAGAGGCTGATCACACTGGCATACTGCAGTGAATTTACTGGAGAACATTCTTTCCCCTCAGAATTATGAGGATTGCAGGAAAGAGTCCCTTGATCATTTTTGTTGGGGATTAAATAAAAGAGATGTTTCCATGTATTTCAAATACACTTAAAAGAGATGTGGGTGTGGATGATTGGCAGTATTCCCGTTAGTGACATGTCAGGAAGTTTCCTGCTTTGTTCCAAAACCCATCCTGTTTGTCAGACATTCTTAGATATCCAAACTCAACCTGCACTTTTCAGTCAGAGTCAGCCTGACTCAGTTTTTCCTAAATAAGCAGTTCTAATCTGTTTGACTCCCTACTACATTAAATATCATCCTTGCATGTTAGCAAGTCAGTAATATCAGTCTGCTTGGGGTGGGCCAGACTGGCTGGTTTCATTTGTGGGAATACCTGACTAACAATAGTGAGCTCTACATGCAAGGAAAATTAAAGAAGGTGCAATCAATTCATATAAATGTTCTGTAGTGATATGGTTTCTTACTAGGTAGATCAGAAAGCTTCCCAGCCAGAACTCAGGCACTTCTAGCAATTTAGCAGAGAAAGGCAGAAGCAAAGAAGAAAGATGAGTACTGTGAAACATTCTATTTCAGTAATTTTATTTAAAAACAAAAATTCTCTAACAGAGCAAAAGGAAGAATGATTAAAATAGGTGATCGAAGCAGGGCTGCAATGCTTATGAGATGTTTAAAACATCATTTAAAGGCATAAATAACTCCCATCTCTGATCAAGGCAGAAGGAAATGGGAAAGGATGGTGGTTGATTTCTTAGCAATGGAAGGCTGACCTTCCAAAACATTACACATAAGAAATGGAAATGAAAAGAAACCTCAATGTCTGTGCAGTCCCACCCTGCTAATTCATACTTATTTGTGCCCCACTGCTTTTATCTTTCTCTCTCCTTATAAACAAAAAGATATTCAAGGCATAAACCAATTCTTTACATAGTAATTCAAAATAAAATTGTATCATCTGAATTTAATATTCTTAATGTAGATAAGTAACAACTGAGTTTGCAATGAAACTAGAGAAATAGTAAAAATCCAGAAGCACAGAGATGAAATGGAAAGAACTCTTCAGCACAGGAGCCAAGGAAAGGAGGGATAAATGCTAATAAGAAGTTTCTGCTTGCTATAAAGGGAAGAAACAAGCTTAATATTTGAAAAATTTTTATTTTGTTCATTTGAATTTGTCAACGGTTTACAGGCCAGTTCAGCCTGGTTCCGTGACTAAAGGGGCGGGGGGACCCATGGGAAAGGGGAAAAAGGGAAAGAGTAGGGAGATGGGCCTAAAAACAAAAGCAGCGTCAATGATCTGAGGATGAAAGCTAATTTACTAAGTATAATATAGGAATGCAAGATAACACAGCATAATACAATATAATTAAAATTGAGGCTAATAAATCAAATAAAGTGAGAGAGAGATTGTCCAGAAACCAAAGGCCTTACTCTAATGCTGAAGGTGAGATGCTGCAGAGATTAGCAGAAAGGAAAAAGGGATGTCTCCTGACCTGCAAACATTATCTTTCCCTCTGAATGCAAAACAGAAACAGAACAGTGAACAGTCCTCTGGGATATGTATTTATTCTTCTCTTCTGAGACATGTATACCTGGAACTATTGACAATCCACAGAACGGGAGCATTGACTCTTCAACTCCCCATGCATTACATGATGTTGTGACGTGGAATACCAATAACAAAAATCATAAAACCATGACAGAATTTACATTATATTTACATTACATTTACATTAAGTGCTTTAAAAAAAGACATGAAATGTTAAATGTAAAGCAAATTTTAAACTACTGTTGACTCAAACAGTGTTGTACTGTGCTCAAGAACTGTCATTTTTACAGTAATATAATCCTTGTATTTTACAATCTCACCCTTAATTCACATCCCTGGGGGAAGTGAGGGAGGTGTGGAGGGAGGAAGAACTACTCAGATACTTGCCAGGTTCACCAAACAAAGACTAGGAACAAGTTCCAGAGCTGGGGACACCAAACAGATATTCTTCTTCTGGTCTCCAATGGGAGTGCAGAATCACATCAAAAGAGACGTGATCTTCCACATAAGAAGATTTCAGAGTTACCATGTCTGCAAAATTTAAAACGCACATGCTTAACAGCAACTAGCAAAATGCCTGGCATCTGGTGACAAACAGGTAAGTTAGCTGAAGGGCCTTGGTGGGAAATATAGTCTGCAGCTTCCAAATGAAAGCAAGAGGTATTTGTGCAGAAAACACAAGGAGAGGCCGCAGAGGGCTGGCCACCACTCTTGATGCAGCCCAGAATACAGTTGGCCTTATAGGCTGCAAGCGTACACTTCTGGCTCACATTCAGCTTATTGTCAACAAGGATACCCAGGTCTTCCTCTGCAATGAAGTATATGCCTGGTAAGGGTTGTGAATACAGAATCCCACGTTAGTATTGTTAATCTTCACGAACTTTGATCTCTATTTAATCTTCAGCATGGTGCTCTTTTTCTTCCTAACAAAGGTTAAGGTAAGCCACAGTAACTGATGTAGACAAATCGTTGTATGGATATAACACTTGGCAACAAGTTTTTGTATCACTGGATTATAATGACAACTTTTAAAAAGTCCTCAAAGCCTTAATACGATCAGGCAAGCCATCAACTTTCCAATCACACGTGGATATTGATTTCAAGTTTCAAACCAATCCATGTTTCAAGACTAATTTAGGAACTATTACACTTGAAAAACAACAAATTGGGTAGAAGTACCCTAAGCCCCAGTTTGCTTATTTAACTAGGCACTCATGCATTCCTGCCAAATCTGGTTTTCATGAAAGTCAATTTATTTGTTCATTATGTGACATTTGAAACCATTCAAGCAATTGTGATGTGGGATTAAAGTCTCTGATGTAGTATTTCACTGATTGAAATGTTTTGGCCATTTTTGGAGGAAACTTAAGATTTGAGGATAGGGTATGAAAATGCACAGAAATATCAAAGCCACCTTATTGATAACATTGTAATTTTGTTGTGTTGATACACTGTAAGGATTTCTGGGGGGTGTGGTCCTGATGTACTTAGAACTGGAGGATCTGAAAGACTGAAATTTAAGACATTTTCAAAGAAAATTATCTGATAGCATTAGCTCTGTTCCCCTGCCAAACAAAATTCCATTAACCAGCTGAAATGGGACTTAATAACAATCATGTAAACCAATTAGCCTCAATTTATAACTCCATTAGGAGCTTTATTCATCACCACATGGCTTTATAGAACTGTGCTTCCTTCTGACATTTGGCGATTAAATAACAAATAAGGCCCGGGGTACAAAACAAAAAATGTAAATGCAGATCACCTAAGTAAGACTTACATCTCTGAAAAGAGATAAATTTGAAATCTCATACTTTTTACACATTCCAGAGAGCTATTCTAGACTTAAAAACTAAAATGTCTATATCTAAAAGCATATACTGTAGCTGGATTAGTATTTTCACAATGTTTGAGATCAGAGGGAAACCTAAACCATCTGAACCTTTATCTGAACTACAGGTCACTCACTTTGCTACCAATATACTTATCCTTGCAACATTAGTAAGATCAAGACTTTTCAGTCTTCAGCAGAATAATCATTTTTTGCTTTATGTATCAAGACAACCACCACCATTCCCCCTTGGAATTGATATCTTATTCCAGGGTGATCCCACTTAATGGTTTGTGATCCACATTGCATTAGAAGGTGAAAAATTACACTTTATGGAGTCCTGCTAAACTATTTTTAAGACCTAGTTTGATCTGGTGATGAATTTGATTCTGACCATATGATTTAGATATCTAGAAGTAGCAAATATACAATATTCCACAGCAGAAAATTAGAAAGAGGTAGAGAGACTGAGAGAAGACTTCTTCTTGGGTGGTCAGTTGTTGCCCTTGTTGCCTTGAAGCACAACAGTTATTTGCAGTTACTTTCTAAATACAGATATTAAGAGTGGTTTGAATACAAGTCAGAATGTTCTATTTCCTTACTCCTCGGAGTATAGACATAGCAATAGCAGATCAGAGACTCAGAACCAGGTCAAATGAACAGCTGAATGCTGAGACCTTTAAGCACAAATCCTAAAGTTTTTCTTCAGCCTAGTGATCATTTCTATGATGGTTCTCAGTATATATTTTTCACGAAGAACAGGAACAAAAACTGCACAATTGAACATAGTTTGATACTGTTGTTAGCAATGCTTTGCATATAATCAAATTATTTTCCCAGTGGCATATTTTTGCACTGAGAATCCATTTTTGAGTGTTTACCTACAATGATTTATAAATTATTTTCTAACCCATTATTCTACAGAAGTGTCATTCTATAGACAAAGGCTGCTTCTTTCAATTTCAGATAATGTGGCATATTGCATTTGAACAAGTTATTTTTGGTTCTGTTGACCTATGATTTGTTAACTAAGCAAGGGACACCATCTGTCACATGGCAACAACGTGTAATGGAATATTGCTGGGAAGGTTCAACTTCTACTGCCATACCAACAACATCTAGCTCTGATGTCAAGGGCCAACATAATAAAATAGGAGGCATTCATTTCAGAGCAGTCTTCATAGAGGTAGCAATCTAGTATAAAAATGAGGTATTTAAATTAGGCAAATATATTCTTCCCATTTCAGCTGCACAAGAGTAATAAATGATTAGCAAAGAGCAGACAGTGAAAGAATCCCAAAAATTTTACACTGTAATTAAATTCATACCAGAATTGGTATGATATTTCACAATTGACTTGTTCCTGCCAGTTCCATCATCCTCTCACGTGTTTTTCTATAAGCAATGTGTCCTTTTATCAAAGTAGATAGTTTTACTCCAAAAGACCTATTCTTTAGATCTTTTAATTACTCTGTAGAACCTTGCATTTACTTAAGAATCTGATTCTTAAGAACAAGTAAGGACTGATAAGAGATCATGACAGAGTTTTTCCTGATTTATGATACAACCATGCACTTGTAGAAGAACTTGATACATTCATCCTCAATTTAATTCTTGTCTGATGGGGAACAAATATTCAAGTCTACCTCCCATCTCCTTCTCCTCACAGTTCCTATTCAGTTCTCAGTAGTTCTCAGTTTAAACTATAAAGAATTGATGTCACAGTTGCATTTATTTGTAAATACTGCACTTCTGAATGTGAATTCAGGAATACAGTTCATATTATTATTCAAATCTGAAACGTTCACTTTACTTTTGACTGCTTTTTGCAATATTACTTTTAATGAGTAATCACTATTCTTTTGAAGTAACATAAGGTTACCACCTTAATTAGTACATTTTCTGGACTTTGTCAAGAAAAAAACAAGACAGTTTTGGCAAATTACTAGTTACTGTAATCAATAGCAGCTTGAACAGAGTAAGCTGCAAACACAGTATTTTTTCTAATTATTACCTAAATTATAGATACAAATAATGATATACTTAAAGTGAAAACAGCTCTTTGGGCTTGATCCCAAAGTGAGTGACACCAATTAAAACACTCTTTTGCTTTATATCATGCTTTGGAATAGGCCTAATGGCATCAATTAGCAGACTCATTTCCCTTATATTATGCATGGGAGCAAGTCTTAAATTATAAAAATGTAATTACTCCAGCTTTAATTTGACAATATTGAGAGAAATATCAGACCTAACATGTTAGCAAACAGTCTGCATTTCCGGATCTAAGAAACAGGTGGGCACATCCCAACCATTCATCAGCCAGTGAAAGAAGTAGTCCAATAATTTTTATTTTTCCCTCTCACAGGAAAAAGATGATAAAAGTTAACACTAATGTGAAGTGAGAATTATTAAATATATATTATATATATATATATATTTTTTTTACAGATAAATCAGAGGCCTAATAAAACAATCAATTTTAGTTTGATTGGATGTTTAACTGGACTGGTGACAAAAACTGCGTAGTTTAAATGGGCTCATCAGTGATTATTGCTTAGCACTGATCAGTGATCTGAGAATTACACATATCACAGTTTGACATTTATATGCTGATAATGTGGTAAGACTTCCATGTCTCATTTCAAGACAAATTATTGCAATGCTTTCCTTTATAATACTGTTATAATTCCTGACAAGGTTGGTAATGTCCTTGTCTCAAGGTGACTCATTTCCTTCTTGTCTGATGATGGAAATAGGCTACATAGACACAGTACCAGGAAGCAGATTTTAAACCACTGATGTATCCACATGGGATACAGTGTGTGTAAGCCACATTTTTCCAGCTTCACACTCTTTCAAAAAACGTGCTCATGTAACATGAGGTCTTTAGGTCTTTTCTGAATTTCAGTAATTGCCTCTCCCTGGCAGACAGAAGGACCTATTTTCTTTCAGACACCTGAACACAACTCTTTGCAAACCACAGGTGTTCAGTATGCACTTGTTACATAAACATCTTTTTCCATAACAATTTGAAATTGGTAGCATAAGCCCAGGTGAAAACAACCCCTAAAGAGAACAAGGAACGAGTCTGGGGCTCCCAACGTGTAGAATAACGTCAAGAAAGCCTTTTTCATTGTTTCCTTAGCTCAGATATCAATGATGAGAAAGAAATACATCAAGAGAGCATCAGTTACAGGAATCAGCTATGGAGTGACAGGGAATTCAGCAGCCTGTGGGGATATTTAAGGAAAAAGTCATGATCTGCACCATACAGGCTATTATTGGTTCTTCTCATTGAAGTTAAATGAATGAAGTTATGTCTTAAGCTCATGCCTTGATTGTTAGCTTTCTTCCCGTGCATCCAGGAATGTGTCTTGTGGAACAGTAAGGCCACATCTGACCTGACCATAGACTTAAAATCTTAAAATTGAATTTAGGAGGACCACTTGTCAAAAATAGTTTACCTGCAAAACAAATGGGTTTTGTCCTTAGTTGCATTCAAAATAATGCAAGGGTGAAATGACTTGCATAGGAATTCTTGTGGTGAATATTATCTTGTTCCTCTGAATCAGTGTGCTCCCAGACTGTGAGCCAGCAGCCATTGAAGCATGTGGACCTCCTCCATTGGGAATTATTTTTCTGGGCTCTTTGAATGTTCCTACCTCATTCCTGTGGTGGATGTAAACATAAATAATGCAGCA
The DNA here is from genome assembly GCA_016647715.1 of Pavo muticus. NCBI lineage: Eukaryota > Metazoa > Chordata > Aves > Galliformes > Phasianidae > Pavo > Pavo muticus. The sequence goes on along the minus strand of JACDJE010000238.1, from coordinate 381,884 downwards.
ATAGCCGCTGAGAAATCAACACTGAAATACTTCCTAAAGGTGACACAAAATGAAGACTTACCTGATTTATCCACTTTATTCTGACAAACTCTGGGAAAATATTAGTAAGCACTTTTTTAGACATCACTTTGAAGCAATGCTGGGGTTTTTTTTGTTTGTTTGTTTGTTTTTTTTTTGCATATAGCTAGAAATAGAAAGGAATACTTTAATCCTAGGAAAAGCAAATAATCTGATTATGACGAGCAAGATTTTTTTTAGCAACAAAGTCTAAAACAAACTTCTCTATCCCATATTTGCCATAAAGTTTATGAAACTGCTGAGCATATTTTTTGCTAAGCAGTAATTAACTACTCAGACAACACCCTATAATGTTCTGTACAGGCTATTAAACTGTTTGGTAATTCTAACTTATTTTTGTTGTTTTATTTATTTTCCCCCAACAAAGCATTTCCAAAGATGATATTAAGATGGATTTTAATCTTTATTAGAATGACTTTTGTTGTGCACAGTGAATTTCTAACAATTACTATTCCCACTAAGATGATTTAAAAAAGAAAACAAAACAGTTCTGCGTATTTTATTTTGCTTTATGTGCAAAAGTAGTCAAAGAATTTGATGACCTTTGATATTAAGGACTAATTCCTCAGCAGCTTTTGGGGATATTGCAGTAAGTAGAACTTCAGTGCTGACAGTACTAATATATGGTTTCTTCTTCAGGGTACAGCTATTCAGTCTAGATCATAGGTGTTGCTGCTAAACTCTGGTACAAATATCTTAAATAACCTTCACCTGGTTTGATCAGTAATCTTAAAAATGTACTTACTATATCTTTAACAAAAGCATATAAACCCCATGAGCCCTTGCAGACTCAGTTACTCCTTTCTGTCAGAACTGTAATGGTTATGTTATTATTCACATCCCAGGCACCAACTACAAGAGCCAGACAAGTTATAGTTACCACCTGCACTGTCATACACATATTTGAAATTAAAATGATCCGTAAATAACAAAAAAATAAGGATACTTATGTCTTTAATTCATAACTCTAACATGCAATGTAACTTGCTAAGTACGCTTGGCAAGGTTATTTCCTAATAATTTAATTCATTTATGATTTACTGTAAATAAAAAGAGAAACTAAGGATGGTAATAGGGAAAGCCACAACTGCTGAGACTCATTCAAAAGAAAATTCACAAACAGTTAATTATTAATTTCAAACAAATTAAGGCTAAACTGATTATTACTGTTTAGAAGAAAAGATAAAATAAAGGATGACAAATGAATAAAAGAATTTGGTTAGCAAAGCCAAGTAAGGAGTTTACTTAGCTTATAAAATGAAACAAATGTATATCTGTACTCTTATTCGACTGTCAATAACACCTGTGAGAAGGATATAATATAGCTATTTCCTTGTTATCCTTGTTGAAAGTGTACGAGCATATGTGACATCACAGTTCTCATTCCAATCTTTCTGAATTTGGACTGGTTCATGCTGGCAGATTTGTGATTTTGTATTTGTACTAAAAAGCTAAACTAAGAAACAGGATTACTGTGGATTGTGCAGTGATATTGGTAAGATATGACTTCTTAATTGAAAATACAGCTGAATAATAAAAAGGGAGACAAAGGAGACAAAAAAAGAAGAGGGAAAAAAGAAAAAGAAAAAATGCAAGTGAACAAAAAAGCTAAAGAAGCAAAAGAAAAACCTTAAAAGAATCAAAAATGATAAAAAAGGGAAAGAAAAATTAAAACAAGGGAAAAAAACAACTAAAAACTAAGAATTTTCAACTCAAAAATTTTCTTTTTGAAGTTATTTTTCTAAAGTAGATCTTTGTTCAAAAAATAATACTTTAACTATATATTAATACAGTTATATTTACTATATGTGTGTTAACCAAGCACTTGATCTTAGCCTCTCCTTAGTTACTCTTTATACCCATTTCCCAGGGATGCACATGAGAGACAGGAGAATATGCCAGGTGGGCAGTGGCTGTAACCATGATACAGCATTGCTGGTAGCAGCTGGCCAGGCAAGATATCACTGTCAGTGATATGACACTGGATATCACTAAAATTCTACTGTACTGCTTGGAGGGGGCATGTTTTGGCTTTTCACACGTCATAGCATGATTTCAGAGCAGCCAGTTCCTCCTAGGATCTGTTACTACTGGAATGTTCTTCATACTTGCAAACAATAAAACATTCCTAAAGCTAAACAATCACTGTTAAAAAAAAAAATAAATTATGTGACTGGAAAACCTGAAATTCTTTCTGTTTTGGCTGTTCAAGCTGTCTGAAGTGTTTGCAACAAAACAGATCTATTATAAACTTGGCATTCAGAAAAGGGTAATACAAACACTCATGAATGTTTAAGAAAACCTGGAAGGTATTTATCATTTTAAAATCCAAACTATATGGCTACGTAATTTTGTATTGTTTTGACTCAAAACCATGTGGAACTTTATAATTATTACTGAATTTGATAAACTCACCAAATTCAAACATATAAATTGAACCTGAATGCTTTGGGGAAGAATTAATTCTCTGAACTCTAAAAGTAAATGGTGCTTAAAAGGGCTTGGCATAGGAAGAGCTATACTTAATGGTCTTTAAATGCAGAAAGTACAAAACTTGCCCAACATCCTTGAAGTTTCTCCATTTCTTCTGTGGAGAAATGTAAATACTACCACAATAAAAATAAGAATTCCGATTTCTTATTCTGTGCTTAGTGATACTTCACACAGCAGAACATAGATACGTACAGATATATAGTTTACTTTATGTTAGACTTGTCATTCTAAAAGAAATGTCAATCTACTTATTACCTGAATACAGGAATTAGTATCTAGTGTATTTATGCTGTACAAATACTTGTAATCATACACAAAAAAGGCTTTTATTTATAATCCTAAGCAAATTTTTCTCAAAAACAGCGCTAAATCTACTCTGCTGATAAAATACAATAGAAAATTAAATTTAATTTAATCGGTTGGAATAAGTTCTTTTTTGTTTATAGTATTAAACCTTTTCTTTTGGGGAGAAGGAAGAGAAAATAGCACTGTACAACTGCATCCATAGCAATTAAGTAATACCTCCATTTTATTACTATTTATTTTAGTATTACTCTTTATAATCATTTCTTTGCATGGCTCTCTTTCTACTTACCTAGCCTGTTGAACTGATATACCTTCTTGCTCTTTCCTAGTTACCCTTCTGGTAACTTGAATTTGATACTTTCTAGTTTTCCAATATTTTGTGACTTGTTTTTATCCCCTTTTTATTTTGTTACTGTTTTGAAGACACTATCTCACTGAGACGTCCATAAAGAAACTTATTTTCTAATTTAAAATTTAATGAAATTCAATATAATTTAGGTTTCATTAATGTCAGAGAAGCTTAGTATTTCCTTCCAGTGAACACTGATATTAACTTCATCTTCTTAGTTCTGCTAATTGAGCAAGTCAGCAAAGTATCCTGATTTTTTCAATCTTTCTTGCCTTAGTTTTTATATCTCAGCAATGACTTTCATTAATTCATCTCAGTTTCTTACAGATAAACAACTAATTGTTATAACTACCCCATTGGTACCTTCATGGTTCTTTTTCCCATTGAAGCTTAGTTCCCACTATGTTCTTCCTATATCTTAATATTTCTGATGATGGAAATTTTCCATCATTTTTGTGAAAGTTAACTAGAAAGATAAACCTTGAGCAGTTTTTACAAAAGGATTTAAAAATATATTAATACATTGTAACTACTTATGTTAATTATCTACCATAGCTTTTTATTTCCTTAAAAGAGCTCATTGAACAGAAATGACTTTCCTTTAGTTTTTACACTCTTCTGCAAACCTTTTGTTCACTCCAAAAGTGGTTGCTTCCTTATGAAATGAATGTTATTCACCTTAGTGCAATTTTCAGTTTCATAAAGCGAGATTCTTACCTTACACTACTGCTCTTGATCGTAAAAGCATAGGAATCCCCACAACTATCAGATGAATTATAGAGAAGACTATGTGACTCACAGCAACAACTCACTACTGCTTTTACAATACCATTCCTTATATTAAAAAAAAAAAAAAAAAGAAAAAAACCAAACAAACAAAAAAAACCCCAAACCTGTTTTTTAGCTGTTGCTGAGTAACAGAAGGACACACACAGACAAATCAGACCAACCAGTAGCAAAGAGCTGCTGCATTTATGATGTGGCAGTAGGGGTGGGGTGGGACCAGGACAAGTGCCTGAATGAGGCCAGGTGTTATTCTGTATCACATGGCACCATGTAGTAGGCTACAAGTAAGCTATGGGAGAAGACTATAGGCAGCTGCTGCTTGGAGGGTGCTATTGGGTGTTGGTTGGCAGGTGATAAGGTCTTACCTTGCTGGTAGTTAGACTGTGTGGTTGTATTGATAGCTGGCTGACGATCAGCAAGTGTTGAGTAATTGCCTTGCAGCTACATATATATTGCTATTTTCTGCCTTAGTAAATAACTTTTATTTTGGTCTAGCAGCTCTATTTTGTTTCCAATTCTCTTCCTTCTTCTGTTTGAAGGGGAATGAGCTAAAGCAGCCTGCCAGGTTAAACTGTAAGCATGTAGCATAAAAATATTCAAGGATATAGGCATGTAGTACCAAAAGGTGTGTGAGGTCAGGGCTTTCCATATGATGCAGTATTTTGTAGAGTTAAATTAAAGTAACGCTTGAGTGAATGATGTAATATAGATGTATCTGACAAAGAAAGATGCCTGTGTTTATTTTTGAGTTTGGCATTGTTGCTGACTTCTGGCTTTGCGTATCTTAATGCTGGTATAAAAGGCTATGCTATCACATTTGTTCTGTGTGTCAATCCAAAATCGAAGTAAATAAAAGGCTATTTGGCTTTGTAAAATACATTGCTAACAACTAGCTATGAAAAAAAAAAATTGCTAATGAGAATACTATTAGCACACAATGTAAATAGTATGTTAGAAAGTAAATAAATAAATAAATAATCATATGCCCCCAAAATGACAGAAAGCAGTAAGTATATTGAGAGTTAAACAACATCTTCAGATAGATAGTAAAATTAAGGTTAATGTAATAGCTTATAGAGGATTCAACCATTGTAACGCTTTGACTATAGAGGCTAATTAAACTGCCATGCTCTTATGAATGTGAGAGCTGGAAAAAAAAAATCCAAATCAGAACTTTCCTCAAGTTCAAGATTTTTAGTTGTTTTTGTCAATGTTCATGAACTACGAGGTTCTGGCGGGGGCTGTATCAAAAATACCACAAAATATATCTGTTCTCACAGTATTGCCAGACTAGTTTTCAAGCCAAAGAGGCTTGGCTAAGTTCAAATAAATTTTGCATGACTGTTCTAATTTATAGGTTTGATGAGTAAGAAGAACAAACAATACTGCTTAAACTCGAGCTCACCCATCCTATGTAGCTTTTATTACAGCTTGTTTCCTGATACTGTAATATATTAGAAAGCAAGAGAAATAGAGCAAAGTTGAGAGATGTGTGTTATTTTCCCATTTGAAACTGACTTTGCAAAATTATATAAAAATAGGTACTTTGGATTACCCAATCCAGAAGGAATATATAGGAGGAGAAATAACTTTTCCTTGCTATAGTTCTCTTGCAGACGCATGGGAATAATTAAATGATAAGCACTATGGTGTTGTATGCAATTCATGTTGGCAATGGAGGATAGGGTGATGAAGTACGGGACTGACTTTCCTCTATTTTATTAGTATTATGACATGATGCTCAACAGCAACTGTGATTTCTTCTCAGTATCAAGATGGAATAACAGCTTTAATCCTACTGCTTTCTTTTTTCTTAAAAAAAAAAAAAAAAAAAAAAAAAAAAAAACCAAATGTGATGACATACATTTTTGCTGTCTGTTGCAATACAGTTGTTGCCCAACCATACCACAGCTTGTAGGTGCAGAGAGCAGGAAATAATCAGTGGGTCCCAGCACATACTTAGACAGCATTCTGCCTATTAAGGCCTTCTGTGTAATTTTAGAGACCTAGCTAGATAATTGCAATCATCCACCATGGTTTATGCTTGTAAAATGTATAATGTATAATTGTAATAATGTATAATGTAATGTAAAATGCATAAAGCAATCTCTTTTCCAAATCAAGACCTGAGACTGTTCACATGGATTTACTTTGCAAACTCTGTATATAGAGAGGTCTACTTTTAGAGCTACCTCAGAATTTTTCTTCAACAAGGGGAATGCTCAAATAGCTATGAAAACTGCCAGGTGGGATAAGCAACTACAGCATGTGTCAAGGCCCGAATATCAAAGAGGACCAGAGGGAAACCTGTTCCTCCCTGTTTGACTACTGAATGTTAACGTTGGTTTGAGGCAGATGACTCATGCCCTTCAACTATGGAATCTTCTAATTCTAAAATTGCATCTGAACCACACCAACCAAAAAGTCTCCTTTGTCTGGGCCTTGAACCATACTTCATTTTCCTGTAGCAGTGCACTCAGTCACCACTGTTTCCACCTCTAGGTTAACCATACTGGCTATAATACCAAGTGAATTTGAGGTGATCCAATTCCCATCATATTTTCAGCCCAGGCACTCTCTTCCTATATCACTACTTGGAGTTTTCCAAATTACATATAGGAAGAAATCACAGGGTTTATTTTCTAGTCTTATAGAAAATGTTCATTGTGGTTATATTTTAGTGTGTGTACTTCTGTCACAACAAAATTGGAAAAAATGCTAAAATAAATCTAAGGTCAAATGATAAACCAGTTTAATTATTAACGAAAGAGGAAAATGTCAAAATTAAAAGCAAGTAAACAAAACTTTCAGTGTGGTTCTGTGGTTCAGACAGGAGATGAGGAGTTGTTTTTGGCACTGTTGTGTTGTTTTTTTTTTTAAGGGTTGTTTTTTTTCTGAGCTCTTGGTTGGGAAACATATCTCAGCTATGCATTTAAGTCACAACACATTGCAGAGGATGCAGAGATGAGTCATTTCTTCAGCTTCAGCCTTGGATTAAAGTAACCACATGCTGGGTTTGTGAGGTCAATTTCAGTCTTTTTTTCTCAAATTTCAGTGTCCTAGGAATGCCCGAAAACATCTTGTTTTTCCATTTTGTCAGTGAAAACACTTGGATTTTACTAAAAAACAAACCATTTACTTAAGATGTATTGCTACTTTGAGAATTAGCTTTGGACAAGATTATCTAAAGCTAGTTAGTGAATTATGGGTACTCATTTTTATAAGGGCCTTTTTCCTTCTTTTCCAGAGCATATTTAGGCGTCTTTGAAGGATTTAAAGTGGGAAACCAAATAGCTTTGGCTAATTTCTAAGATCTTGGCATTGTTTTCACCAACTGCAATCATCTGTGAGGAATAAATAGTCAATGCAATGAATACCTCCTGGCCGCCAGAGAAAACGTTGAATGTATGTAGGTTGCTCCAAAAGCAATGCCTCTTATTTATTTTAATGGAAACAATGATAGATACAAAGAGCACAATAACACTATTTGATAGAGCGAATTCTCAGCTACAGAACATTTTTTCAACATAGTCACCACCATTAGCTATGCATTTTTGCTAGTGATGAACAAGAAACTTCATACCGTACTTGTAGAAACGTGTGTGGCTGTCCAGAGCGTGACTTGTCTTTCGCATAGCAGTTGCCACTGCTGAAACGCACCACCTACTGCCTCACTGTGTTCACATCCACTGTTTGGTCTACATAAATATTCAGCACTCATCAATGAATGTCAGTGGGTGCCCATTTCTCCACATGAAAGTATTCAACTCCATACCATTGCTTCATGTGCACTTCCATGTCAGATGACGTTCTGTCAGCCTGCCGCTCAATACTGGTGGGATAGTTCAACCTTTGCTGCCAGAACACCAACATCTACCTTTGATGTAATGTGCCGACATAATAAAATAGGAGGCATTATCTTTGAAGCTGCTTTCATATCTGTATTCTCTTGAATGTGTTCTTTTTCTTTCTTTTTCCACACAAGGTGAACGCATGAGAGAGTCACTTATTCAGTGCATCTTGGAAAAATAAATTGCTATCACTGAGTGCTGTTTTTTTCATTGCAGCAGTGTCGAGATCCTATTCAGGAATCAGCATGGAATATAACAGGTGGCTACTAACAGATGGGGAAAATACTGAGTAACAACAAGACAATTAAGCTTGAAGGTTTCCTATGTAGGACATAATTCAGTGTAAGCTGAGCTTGTGATAAATGCTAATATACTTTAAAGAAATTAGGAATTAATGGTTACCAAGTTAAGGATATGCCAGTGTGACTTTTCTGATGTGCCTACACTGTGAATTGGCTCCACTTCCTCTCTCTGCATGAGTGTCTGTAGCACATGAAAGAACTAACCTGACTGCTTACACGTTTTCACAGTTTGTCACAGCTTAAGTAGTAACAGCCCTTTGGTTGAGCCATGGAAACTGCCCATTCATACTGTTTTCACTTGAGACGGAAGTGCGATGCTATGATATGACTCAGCATAAGGTATATATATTTTTTCTGAATTAGAGTAAATAAAATTATTTCATCATTTCTGTTGACTGACAGAGCAAAAACATATTGTTAAGGTTATTCAGTGCATGGAAATTTGGCAAACAACAGAAATGTAATCATTAAGTTTGAACCCTTAGTTCAATTGAGTTCAGAAAAGATTGGCTTAATATTCCTTTATGCTCCATCATTACTTTATTTTTAATCAATAAACATCAGCTGTTAACTATCTTACCTCATAGAATCATAGAATCATAGAATGGCCTGGGTTGAAAAGGACTGCAATGATCATCTAGTTTCAACCCCCCTGCTATGTGCAGGGTCACCAACTACTAGACCAGTCTGCTCAGAGCCACATCCAGCCTGGCCTTGAATGCCTCCAGGGATAGGGAATCCACAGTCTCCTTGGGCAACCTGTTCCAGTATGTCACCACCCTCTGTGTGAAAAACTTCCTCCTAATATCTAACCTAAACCTCTCCTGTCTCAGTTTAAAACCATTCCCCCTTGTCCTATCTATATCCACTGTTCCCCCTCCTGTTTATATGCTCCCTTCAAATATTGAAAGGCCACAATGAGGTCTCCCCAGAGCCTTCTCTTCTCCAAGCTAAACAATCCGAGTTCCCTCAACCTTTCTTCACAGGAGAGGTGCTCCAGCCCTCTGATCCTCTTAGTGGCCCTCCTCATTCTACTCATCCTATTCTACTTTTCTCATACTACTCCATACCACTTCTACCTAAAACACTCCATGTAATATATGATTAAGATCAGTCTCTTTTTCTTCTCTGGCTGATATGTGGTCTGGTGGTCTTCATTCTGTCCCTCTCAGCAGATCGGAATATTTAATACAAGAAAGATCTAACGTAAAGTAAAGAAAGGCAAGCTGGTCAAGGAAAATTAAACTAGACCAGAGAGTATATCTTGTCAGGTCTGCCTCTGGAAAAGGGAAAGCAAGCATTTTCAAGGGGACACAGCAAAAGCAGAGCAATTATTTTAATTACTTAGATATGATTACCAGTGATAAATATTGTAAGCCGAAATTAGTTTGCTTTCACTGAAAGTTAACTTTAAAGTCTAGTAAGCATGCTCATATATAACAATAAACAATGAACATTTTCCATCTAATTCTGAAAATTTCACAAATACGTTTTGAAGTCCTAATATGAGAGACTTCAGAGAAAATGAGAATTAATTCAAGGTCATAGGGTAATATAGGCATTCATCAATGTAAAAATGGTTAGGTGCTCACGTACACACCAAGATAATTTAAATTATTATTGCTTTGTTTTGTTTATGGTTGTTCATATTGCTTCTTATTTCCCTACTTCCAAGCTTCTTGGAAGTCTTAAATCATATTATATTGTGTTTTTCTCTATTAGAGAAGGAGAAGTGGTAGGGAGGTAGTATGTTCCATTCTGTTTACAACTGTATTTTGGATGTCAGTCACATTACTGAATATCAAACTGTGGAAGATATTTTTGCAGCAGCATCTGGCTTTTCACAGATCTCCAGATGCTGCTATATTGGTGGGTTTGGAGTTGTTTCTGGGTCAGTTATTTTGAGACATGAATTGTCTGACTGTTTTGTCCTCTCAGAAGCTGTTTTCTTTTGATATAAGCTATGATACTTGAGATTTATACATACCATTCCATGTAGAATTGTTTTATGTTATAAGAAGTATTTAAGAAGGCACATAAAGCAATGTGGTGCGTATAACCAGTTCAGAATCCTTTTTTCTTAGAGAGATAGCCCATTGTATTCCTGGATCATTTTAGAAAACAGGGATCTATAACTATTAAACAGCAGCAGCAATGTGCTAAAACAGGAATGAGACTTAAACAGGAATTAGTGTAAAAGCCATTGTGGTAATGCTGCTGGCAAAAATATTGCTAATCTTAGTAAGAGAAAAACAGATGATGCTTTAAAATGCCAGGAAAAAAAAAAGTAAAATAAGGTGTTCAGACTCATCTGTAAATTTAGTTCTCAGCAAAGGGCTGTGAGCAATCGTATTTTCGTATTTCCTAAGAAAAAGAACATTTGGAATAAAGGAAGTAAAATTTATTTGAAGTGTTAATTGTTAGAAGTAGTACTTCTTAATTCAGAATACGGCCAGAAACTAGAACATAGGAAGTTCCGCACCAATGTGCGCAAGAACTTCTTTATGGTGAGGATGATGGAGCACTGGAACAGGCTGCCCAGGGAGGTTGTAGAGTCTCCTTCTCTGGAGATATTCAAGACCCGCCTGGACACCCACCTGTGCGACCTGGTGTAGGGAACCTGCTTTGTCAGAGGGGTTGGACTCGATGATCTCTGGAGGTCCCTTCCAACCCCTATGATTCTGTGATTCTGTAATACTATAATTGTCTCAGAAACTTGTGCTTGCAGAACAGTTATTTCAGTCAAAGATATATGAGGAAATCCCCAAATGTCAACATGAGCTTCTAGTTCACAAATTTAAATAAAAAATGTTTCAGAAGTTCATTACAGTGATCAGCAGAGCTCTATTTTCATGCTTTTAACTGCTTTGAATTCTGTCATACTGTTGACCCACAGCATGTACTTGCATGTATGTGCTTCCATCCATGCATGTATATATGCCATTTGATTATATTCATTTACAGCTTGGAATTTACTGTTTAATTCACTGAAGATTGCAGGTGAAAGGAGACATGTTGGCTCATGGCAATTAGTGCAAGAATATCCAAATTATGCAGCAACAGAGCATCCTGAATTTCAAAAATAGCCTTTAACTACACCAAAAGCATAATTCAAATCGCAATCTTGAATTTGCCAATCACATATTATTTCCCAAGAAGGAAACAGCTCAGGACAAATGTAACAAGAAAGATATTTTCAGAATACCAGACAGAAATAGTACTGCAAAAACATTTAGACTCACGGTTTAATCAATAGCCATTACAAATACTGGACAGACTCCTACAGTTTTCCAACTAGCTTTAAGTCAGGACATCAGTGAAACCCAATCAGCATAACGTATTTTTAACAGACTTGAAGATTACAATCAGATGTTTTGCCTTTTGCTTTGGGGATAAAAAAAAATAATAACAGTTTATTTTTCTCTTCTCCTTCTCACAGCCTGTCACCTAATTTCATTTGCATAATACTGTCATCACACCAACTACAGACAGGAGAATTTAAGATCATGCTTTATATTAAGAAAATTATTTAATTCCAAAGAGTAAAGCAGCCGCCTATCTGTTGATGGATTAAAATTCATACTTAATAAAAACATCAGGGAACATGGAAGCACAAAATTGTTCAGAAAATAATGTGAAAATATACATGAAGTACTTAGAAAATGGTACAGTGACTGTTAATACTGTTATTTTAATTTACATCAAATGGCCACGCTTTTATGATAGCACAAATTAAAACTTATTCCTAATGTCAGAAACCAACAGACTATGGACAAAGTAATTCTTTTGAAATAATTTGTAAAGGCACTCACAGACACAGCTTTAGTCTGCAAGGAGGCAAGCTGATAGTTTCACTTCTGGATTAGGTTTACAGGAATAATTTGAAAGAAGAAAGTAGCTGTGAAATTTTTACTTCTAAGCAGAAGACTACTGTACATGCAAACACCAAACATGCATCACATTTGTACATTCAGAAAACCACCTACCTATACACTTTAGGCTAAGAATGTATTCCATGCATCTCTGGTCATTGAGACATACGCTTCCAATCAATGTCTTCGCTGAATGGTGTGGGAGAAAAATGAGTAGAAAAGTCATGTTATGTCACAAGTAGAAGAAAGCTACAGAACTAATGGTAACTTACAGAATTTGAAGTAAAATAAAACAAAAATTTAAGCATGTACATTAAGAAAAAACAGTAAAAAACATATGATGACATATTTGTTCTATACGTATAAATTCTGACTCACATACAAGTATCTCTCTTATCCCTATGTCTGTACTTCATTTTGTTTTATAAAATGAGCAATAAAAAGATATCTAAAAGGAAAAAGAGAGGTCAGTTAAAGTCCAATGTGTCAGACACTTAAGAAAATCATACAATAATTTTAAAAAAAATTGCTCTTCTATAATTTGCACAAAACTAGCAAATTTAAGACAGCTTATTATTAAGGAGAGGTGATACTGAAGTAATTATACAAGCATTTAAAACATCTAAATTAAGACGTGATTATCAAAAGTTTCCCTTTCTTTTTCACCTGCTACTTCCAATGCTAAGCTAACAAGCAAAATACTTCACTTTGGTTTGCCTTAATTTTCCCATCTGCATGAGAAGTCCTGTGCTATTCATAACCCTGGAAAGTCCTTTATGATCAGCTGATGACAAGATGTTAGATAGCTGCTAGACATTCTCAGTATGGCTTCCCCCTATGTGATATTCACTACAGAGAACATCTGTAGTCTTAATCATAATGATAAATGCAACATTTTGAGATGCTGAGCAAAAGCAGCGCTATATACAATAGAATCGGTGTCATTTGTATTCCAGTGACACCCACAATGTGCTAGCCACTGTTCCTACACAAACACACACACAAATACAGTCAGACAGGCCCTGAAGATCACATTTCCAGGAAGTGATAGAAGTGCTCTAATGACACATCAGTAATTTAGAGCAACGGTGACAACAGATACATGCAGTTAGGCATAATATATCCTAAGCATGCTTCATCCACTCAGAAATGAGATTAGAAAAACATTTTCATTTATGGGGATGCAAAAGAACTGTGTTTAATTGTAAGTGCTTGTAAATATGCAATTGTTAATACAATTAAATATTAATTAATAATACTGATCCCTAAATAGCCTAGTCAGATAAAGTCTCCATTATATGAGCTACTATATAAATATATAATTGTAAATAACCAAGTTTTAAAAACTTACCTGGTAAGTGAAGATAATAGAGGAGAGGCAGTATTGAGGGTATAGTGACACAGCTTTCTTTTTCATGTTTTCTTGTTTTAGATGAACTGTATCATGAGTTTGCAAACAGAAAGCTGTTTTGCTAAAGGGAGGCAAAGAGAAAGATTGGTAGTGTTATCTCAACTGTTGTCAGTTTACAGACAGTGTTTTGTGAACCCTTCAGTTCTAGTGATTTTTATAGAGGACTGTAAAGGCTCCTTGTTAAAGTTTACTTTCTATTGCTCATAGTTATTCTGTCTTTAAATCAAGGGCATGTTCTGCCTAAGGGGAAAACAGGCCTTGTGTACATACTGTCTAACATCCTCTCCATTACTAATTAGAGATTTGATTCTCTCCAAACAATACAGAGTAAAGTGCAACTTCCAAACACAGGAAGATTTTTGTTGTTTTTTTTAATGAAATATTAATAGAGTCTGGGGGNTCAAAATGACACAGGAGCTCCAATTTCTCAACACTAATTGCAAAATGTTCTCTTAGAACTGATGGAAACATGAGGCATTGAAGAACAACTGGAATTCTTAATGATGGAAAGCTCTGAGCAGAAACAGAGTATCTGGGAGAAAAGGTTGTCAAAAAGTATGAAAAGCTCATCTTTGAAAATATACTTCGAAAAGAAAATGAGGAGGGAAAACAGAATTCAGTAAAGTAAATCTATGTGAGAGAAAAGAGTGCTGTTATAGAGATTTGTAAACCCTTTCTTAACCCTGTTTTGTATATAATTCCTCCACTAGGAATTCCCATTTTTACTCTCTTGCATTTTCAAAACATCAGGTGGCCTGTTAACTCTAATTAAAAAAAAAAAAACAAAAACAGCTGCAAATACCTTGCTGTTGGTTTTTACGTAGCACTTCCTTTTCTCTCCTTCCCTCTTCCATTTTGTACAGCACAAAGAGTTTCCATTAGGCTTAATGTTGACTTTGTGGCATTGATTTTTTTTTTCTTGATCGAGCTGTATTTAGATGCAGAATATAGCTAATATTATATTTTTACCTTAAAATATAAAAAGTAAAATTCTGACTACTCGGGGTTTTTGTTGCTGTTGTTGATTGTTTTTTGGTTTTTTTTTTTTATTTGTTTGTTTTTGGTTTTCATTTTTATTGAAACTTTCTACTTCCCTATTCCCACTAAAAGTTTTAACAGTGAGTTCGTGCATGGGAAACTTGCAGTGGTTTACCACTGACCCTGAAGTAAATGGATTTCACTATTGATTTAACTGAAGTCAGCTTTAATCTTTATGCATAAACTATTACACACTCTCAATGGGTAATTTATCCTCTTTTGTGCCTATTAAGGTGTGAATCTGTTACATTTCTATGGAGAGCAGTGAGTTTTAACTTTGGAATTGACCACTTAAACCTTAATCATGAATAAGTTAGTAGAAGTCTCTTGAACTTTTTGTAATAATGATCTCTTTTCCTCTATTTGTAAAAAGAAGAATGGAAGGATTCTGAGCATCACTTGACATTAATAACTTCTTTTTTAAGTTATTATTGGGTAAAGTTAATACAAAAATGTATAAGGAAAAAAAAAAAACAGTCTAAAAATGAACTAAAATGCACTTCTCACATTTTTATTCCACAATCACAATTTTTCTTTTTTCTGTTATATGAAATACCCTGCAGCCATTGAATATACAGTAAAGGCAATTTATAGATTGCCATTAAAATAGCAGCTGTAAAATGGTTATCTGTACTAGTTAAACATGCTTTCTGAAAAAGAAAAATTGCACCTATTTTCCTGTTAGAGAACTAAAAATATTTAGGAACAAAATAGTATAGCATAGCTTTCATTGATTATGAATTATACAGAAAGCAATGGTACGAGGTGGAAGACTTGTAAGATTCCGCTGTTTTATTTTTGAAACAGAATCATATTCCTTTGCTATATTACCTTATTTTTTCATGATTTTTGATTGAAAAAAAAATAAATGCGACTCTTCACCTGAGTGTGGTCCAGACTCCACTGAAAAGGAAACCATCCATTGAATTCTGTAGGCGTTAATCCTGGATCAACCCTTAGCAACACATTGGTTTTAAGTTTTTCTCAGATTTTGTACTGCCAAATGGAAAACTAAATCCACTCTCAATGAGGAAAAAAAGAACAACAAAACACATTTTTAACATATGTAACGAATCAAATTAAAACAGGAAGAAAAAAAATTATCTGGAAACTATCAATTTCTTATTGCCAAAAATCAAATTCCAATCCTGACTCTTTTTTGTGTTCCAAGATAGAAGACCTAAGTCTATGTCACCATTTTCTTAGCAGAAGACCTTTTCTAATCTCCTGTCCATTCTCTCATTTTGTCTAATGTTTTCTGATTATTTTTTCATCTTTGAAGAAATGTTGTTATACACAGAGGCTTATTTGCACACTGAACTTGAAAGCAATAATGCTGATGCTAACACTGTAAGCACAGTTTAACTATCTTTATCTTGTTTTCACATTGAGTCCAGCGTGTTTAGGGCATCTTTGTCTTTGGCTGTATCCATTGCTTACCTTGATTTGTATGTAAGTTATGGCGAATAGAAACCAAAGTGAAGGGTGATAGACTAAACCCAAAATGAGTAGAAGTTAGTTTTATTGCTATTAATATGAATTACAGGCTTTATAAAAGTTGCAATAGTTACTTGCTGTGGTGTATGGATGGAAGCCAAATACTGGAGTGAAAGCAAAGCAAGTATTTTAACACCTGGCTTGTTTAGAAGACCCATTCAAAGCTTCCCTTGCATTTACTTGTGAGCAGCTACCTTAAATGAATCATTAACTTGAAATCAATTTGCTGAAACAAAATGAGCACACACACACACACAGAATTAAAAGTTATTAGAAGAATGCCTGAAGTAAAAGGTGCCTTTTCGCTCTCTCTCCTGCTGGGGATGAATCACTGGCCAAAGAAGAAGTGAGTGTAAATGTTATATAATAAACCACATATAATGAGAAATCAAGGTATCATTTTGTTTTATCCATTGGCAATCTGGTGTAGTTCTTCTCTGTACAGCGTTGACTCAGTGTTGATGGAAGAAAATCCACTGTCCTACATCACTGCTACCATGAGAAGAGAGGGTTTCTCTTGCATTTTATACAAATTCTGGGGCGCATTATGATTTTTGAATAACTTTGCCCACTTCCTTTTACATATTTCTTCAACATGTATACATCAAATTAGGATTATTTTCATGTCATTTTCTCAAAAAGTTTCAATTAGTTTTTAGTGTAACTTCAGTATTTTTGCACTCTGCTAAAACATATTTTTGCCTCAAAGTTCTCCACATTATATTTAAGTCATGGCCACAAATTCAATGGTCCCTGTCCTGTGATACCACTGGTTTCTAGATAAATTCCTACCTTGTCTATCCTGTGTGTAGATTTAAAGTTTGTTAGTACAGGTGAATTTGCTTAATGCCTGGAGTAAAACAACAAATCCTCACATGAAAAGTACTATGAAGTCAAAGAGTGTAAAAATTAACAGCAGTTTGTAACCTGTGTTGCCAACCAAGTTTGTGAAGATTATAGTCTAAACATCCCTTTGCCTGCACTGTTTTATCCAAATCTCTTCATTTGGCCTGGGACTGCTTCATGCTGTATTTAGATATAATTGGCTCTTTATAGAATTTTCTCAAGAAGATTGTTAAAAAAAAAAAAAGGCTTGTGTATGCTGTCCAGTAACTGCACTTCATCTTCAAATAGCATAGTGATTTGTCATCTGCAACTAATGAAAGATATAAGGATGTTTAACAAAAGAAAAAGAGATAAAAACAACAGCAATGCACAGTGTCTACTTTCATTTCCAGAGTGATTGTTGACAGGAGCAAACCAGGGTGCATTGATAATGACAGTCCTTGCTGATTTTTGCAGAAAGTAAAACGAATCATAGAATCACAGAATGGCTTGGCTTGGAAGGGATCTCAGAGTGAGCAGGGTTGCCAGCCTCCAGATCAGGCTGCCCAGGAGCTCATCAAGTCTGTCTTGAATACCTCCAGAGATGGGGCATCACTAGCTTCTCTGGGCAGCCTGTGCCAGTACCTCACCACACAGAGTAAATTATTTCTTCCTAACAACTAACCTAACCTCCGGTATTTCAGCTTAAATCCATTCCCCCATGTTCTATCACTATCTACCTGTGTAAAAAGTTGGTCCTCCTTCTGCTTGTAAGCTCCTTTCAAGTACTGGAAGGTCACAATGAGATCTCCCCAGAGCCTTCTCTTCTCCAATAACTCCCTCAGCCTTCGATCACTGGAAAGGCTAGCTCAAGGCTGGTGAGTATAATTTCAAAGGTTACTTATTGTTTTTCCAGCTAATAAAATAAGTAATCCTTTGGAAATCTTACATGTACACCAATTTCTATGTTAAGCACATCACCATATTTTAACTGATTTTCAATGTTTTTTTTTTGTTGTTGTTGTTTTTCAGTAGAAGTTTGATGTTCCTGTTCTAATTCTTTTTGTGCTTGGAAAAATACTTAAGACAATCCCATGAAAAAGTACCAAGACAAAAAGTTTTTGGAGATACAGGACCAGGTTAGATGACTTTACACAGATGTATGAAATTCCTATTTTGGGCAAAACAAGACCCTCTGAAGTAAATAGAAGGAATTTATCTGACCTTAATCTTGGACTCTGTTTTAAAAGAGAACCCAACAAAAATGAGTCAGTATAATAAAGCATTCTGTAACATGTATTTCTGCCATTTTATGTGATCCTCCTAATACCTATAGTTTTTATTTTAATATTACCATGAACAAAACATTTTTTTTTTGTCTGTTAATAAAAACCCTTGCAGAATTGTTTATTAAGCAAAATTTACTTTAGAGTAAAACTATCCACACTCTTTCCTGCCAAATTCAGAAATAAGTAATGTGGTGACAGTTGTAAGGCAGTCCTATAAAAACCAAAAAACATCAGAGAAAAAGAAAAGGTTTTCAAGAAAGAAATCTTATGCAATAGTGTGTGGCTTGCTTTCTTAACAAGTCTCTCCTATAAGATGGACTTTTTAGTAATAAGCATTGCCAGATATTCGACACTGTATAGGAACATTTCTTCCTTACTTAGCCTCAGTCATGAAAAGAAAGATGATTAACAGACATGAAACTAATCTTTTTTGAAAATGCCTTAAAAGGATATTGCAGCACAGATCACAGAATCATAGAACTGTGGAGTTTGGGAGAGGCCTCTGGGAGTCATCTAGTCCAACCCCACTTCTAAAGCAGGTCTCTAAAGTAGGTTGCAGAGGAAAACATCCAGGCAGATTTTGAATATCTCCAGTGAAGGAGACTCCACAACCAAGATAGTATAAATACAAATATATAAAGTACAAAATCACAGATTTCACAAATTTGAAATGCTGGAAAGCACAATCATTCAAGAGGAGGTTTCCACTTAAGTAAACAAATGTTGGAAGAAAAGGAAATATAAAATTAATGTAATACAGACAACATACATCTGCTGTCATAGTTCTATAGCCAAAGAAAAGATGAAACAGTCTGCCACTCCTTTTCAACACTGAATTTAATTTTTTAACCTTATAGACTGCAAATAAAAAGGACTATTGACTTGTTTTCCAGGTTAAATACTGAATATTGACTGTCTTTCATCTTGGCTGCATAATAAGCTGAGAGGAATAAGCATAATGCAAGTATATTCCTAGCAAGTTTCTGGAAGCAGCATAAAAGTCTAATATCTTCTGTGATCAGGAGGTGTTAGGTAACTGAACAATGTGCAGGCCCAACTGCACCCTCCCATCTGAAATGGCTCACCACCATGAAGAATGGGAGTTATAGTAAGATCATTATAGTTTGTCTTTGCTGCTCCTTCCTAACAATTTTCCCCAGCTCCAGCATGGGTTCCCTCCTATACTCATGAACTGCTCCAGTGCAGGTCCTTCCCACAGGCTGTAATTCTCCAAGAACTTTTCCATCTTGCCCATGTCTAAGTGTCTAGTCCTTCAGGAACTGAGTTGCCCAGCATGAGTTCCGCATGGGCCACAGTTCATGTCAGATGACCTTCTCCTGTGTGGGCTCTCCACAGGCTGTGGCTTCTTTAAGGGAATGTCCACCTGCTTCAGCATGGGTTAATGTTGCAGGGTAGATATTTGCTCCAACACCCTCTTTCATGAACTGTGGGAGGACAACCTCCTTCACAGCGCTGCAGAGGAGCATCTGCTCTGCCATCTGGAGCATCTCTTCCCTCCTTCTTGGATATTGGTGTTGCAAAGTTGTTTCTCTTGCAACTTCCTTAGTCTTGTCTCTCATAGCTGTTGCATGGTATTTTTTACCTTTTCTTAATTACATCATCTCAGAGATGCAACCAGCATCGCTAATGGGTTCAGCTTCAGGCAGCGGCAGGACTATTTTGGAGCTGTCTGGAAATGGCTCTGTCCCACGTGGAAGCAGCCCCTGATCTTTTCTTACAGAGGCCACCCTACAGCCTCCCCCTGTCAATACCTTGTCATGCAAACCAAACACAAGAAGCAGGACAAATGGAAGTTAGTTGAACACTGATACCATATCATTATCAAAAATAAAGCATCTAAGATCTGGAATTCTCACAGGACAGCTTAGAGTAAGTTACTACCTACACATTAGGAGAAAAAAAAACTCATTTGATAGTAGTTGCACAATTCTCATACAATTTAAGAAGTAACATTGTTCAAAATGAGGAAAATTAATAAGTAGCATACTCCTTCTTAGCCTGCAAAATTGTACAGCTTACTAGATTGGGTTTGTGATGCAAATTATACTTGAAAGCCTTTGTAATGAAGAACACTTGTTTATGTCATGTGTATTTGATTTACTCTTCAGCTATAGTCCCAAGTGGAAACTTGTGATTTTGGATTAGCCTATAACTAGTGGTTTTGGATACCAGTTGAATAAATAAAGTTTCTCACTTTTAGAAAGCTAATTAAGTACTGAAAAGAAGAGAATACTTTTCCTCAGTTTTTCATTAAAAATAGAAAGACTCCAGTTCTGTCTGCGTATGACATGTTGTAAACATTATCCTAGTGTTGCAATAATTTAGATGGGTGCTTAGGATGGTGAATAAAGACATCATGTTTTACTGCGGACAATGAACATCTCCAGTTTTTCATTTCAAAGAGGTGTAGATGTTTTGTGTGTTGTTATTGCTATTATGAGATCTCTATGAACATTTAGAAATCTTACAGTTTATACTTACAAAAAAAAATAAAAATTGAAATAAATAGAAACAAAGTTGAATACAAAAGCTTCCCCTCCCCATATACACACACTTTATGAATTGAATTTTGTTCTCAGATATTTTTTCATGATCTGCTTGGCAAAATCTTGAAGAATATCTTGACTAAGATCTTGAAACTGGCCTTAGGTTTGACTTGTTTACACAAAAGATGTAGGCATTTTATTTATTCTTTCTACCTATATTGAGTTAATTCCAGCCTTTGGACTGATGGCACATTTTTTTGTAGCTGGTTGATTTAGTAAAGCTCTTTAGAAAAGTGATCCCTGTTGCTTCTGGGTACTTTTATTTCTTCCACACCAGAAATTAACTGTGAAAATGGAACACAATGTGCACTGTTTGTTAATACTGAAGGAGTAAGAGGTGGGACAGAGAAAGATGAAAGGTTGCAATCTGGAAAGATGAAAGGTACAGAATTGCATGGTACCACTAAACTTTGCTGTACAAATCTTTCTCTCTGCGTCTTAGCTCTTGCCAATGAACACAATTTAAACCATGCATTTTAAAAAATTGTTTATTTGTTGACTTAGAATTAAGTTGTGGAGTACTCTATTTGGGTACTTGTTTGCATTCTTTCCAACTTTCCTACTGTGGAATAATGTTTTCATCATCACGCCTCTAAAATCTTTATAGACATAGTCAGCAATACAGGGCCGTGTACCTCACTCATACTTCAGCTTAATCCCTTTGAATTCATGATAAAATATATTCTTCACTGAACATGGACACACAGCCTTATTTTGATCCTAGTCAGATTCTACCTGTGTAAGAGCAGTTCTTCTCTCTCAAAATAAAAACAACGCAAATGTAAGATGGAAGACAATAGGAAGACAAACTGTGCGATTATACAGTAACAGTGGAGAATAGTGTTCAAAATGTTTGAGGTGAGTTGTTTATTGAAAACATTCTGGAACTATAAACATTCAGATCAAAAACTTATTTTTCTGCTCTGCTTATGAGAATGATCTAAAGAGGCTAAAGGTCCGGAAGCCACTGGAAAACAAATACTTAACCTTAAATTCTTCCATATAGTCTATCAATCATTTTACTAACTTGCTGCAGGAAAGGTCCTTGAATGGCTACATAAGTAGTCAAAAGATAAGAATTGAAAAGCAGGTAAAAAACATTAAGGCAAGAGGTGACAAGTATCACTCATTCTATGCACACCCGTGTTCATAGATCAGAGCTGGGTGACTACTGCCAAATAAGTAGTTTGCCTACTAAAGCAGTTTTGCATAGTATTAGTACTACTACTATTACTGCCACCACTTCTGCTACTATTAGTACTATTTTTAGACTTCATGTGACCACTGCTACAAAATGCCTTCTGTTAGTTTGTGCTAGCTAAAGATAAAATTTTAATTCATAAGAGAAGCAGGAAAACAATAAGGCAAAGATCTTCTGGTCAAACAGAGTTTTTGAATTTACACGGACATGTATAGCTTTTGGAATCATAATCCAAATGCAAAGTACCTAACCTGGTCATTAAGACATCATTTTGGTGAGCTTTTTTCAGTTTCTGTCTCAATAAAAACAAATAAATGGCATCAAATATAACATTATTAGGACAGTGTTTTGCTTTACATACATAGTTCTAAATATAAAAACACAATGTTAAATTTACTTGTGTTAAAATATCCATATCCCTATCGACGAAGTAGATAACAGACACAGACCTAGAAATTTAGATGTTTGGGTTACAGAAACATATTTTAAAATAGAAATGTAATCTTTAATGATGGTGAAATCAATCAGAAGTGGATATTCATCCATATTGCATTGAAAGCAAGAGTGTTGAACTGGAGATATACGCAATCTTGTTTTTTAGCGGCGCATTATTAACTGTATTAAACACAAAAATCTCTTTTATTCTCCAAATTATAATGTGAAAATGCAGACAAGCTTAGCAAACAGAGACTTTGAAGTCATAAACAGAGGAAAGTTATAAAATATCCATGGGAAAATGACAAACTATTTACTGTAGTGTATTGCTCGAACTTGCATTACTTTTACAGGCCAGAAGGCAACAGTAATTTTTTAAAGAACTTGTTGCAGTAGCAGAACATGTTCATGCTTTCACAGCCTCCTTTCTCAGGTGGTTGCCACATGTTTGACTTCTGTGCAAAGGTATATTATTTCATGTCTTACCTCTCTGGCATACATTCTGTTTTAGAACAGAGATTTCTTTTAGAAGTGGACCGTTTAACCATTCTGCAGAGTAAATATAAACCAGCAAGGCAGAGGCTAAACCATGGATTATAGATTAGTGAGGAAATTATTAAAAAATCAGCTCAGGTATAGATCCTGACCACTGCTCAAACACTCTATATCCTTCTTGATTGTGAAAGATGCTATCAAAATGCATTAAGGGACTGTCCCCAAACTACTTTTCTAGAAAGAAATTTTTAGTTGTAAAGATGATTTTTGAGAAACTTGGGCACTCATGTGAGTGAAATCACAAGACCCATTACTAGCTAACCCCAAGCCTTTAGAACCAGTCCTAGGAATGCCAGAGTCAGCAAATTGACCTAATGACCACTAGAGCCAAAACAGCAACTTACCCTCTGCACACTAAATATCTCTCCTAAATTAATTTAATGGAAATCTTCCCTAAGATCTAAACATTTCACTCAGCTTGTTGATTCATTTTGCTCTTTTGTGACCTATCTGGAACTCATAAGCAAACAAGGCCAGAAAAACACCACGAGAGGCTGTTTTTGTGGTATTTACCATTTGACCAGAAAGAATTATAGAAATCTCCTAGAGATGTTTACATTCAAGAGTTTTGCATAGGAAGAGAGCTTTTGAGTGCTTTCTCTGAAACAGTTTATATGCCAACTTTTTTTTATATTTCGTCCCCATTAGAATAGAAACTATCTCAATTCATACCAAGAACAAAATTAAAGAAGTAAACCATTGCTAATATTGTATGGAGTTACAGTGACATTAAAAAGTCCTTCCTCTCAAAGTATGAGCAGGTAGAATGTTGGAGTAATATATGCTTCGGCAGAATAAGCACAGTTACACATAATCACAGAATCACAGAACTGTAGGTGTTGGAAAGGACCTCTGGAGATCACCTGGTCCAACTCTGTTGCCTTTCCTTTATTTTCCACTCCTGTATTTTTTACAGTTTTTTCAAAGTAACTAAAAAACAATACTTTTTACTGAGAAATTCAAAGACAATATATTAACAAACTCTATTTGTCTTCAGTTTTTCATTTCCTAACCATGCTGCTGCGTAAATCAAGTTACTTTATATCATCCTGTTCAGAAAGAACGAATCAGAAACTTGAGAGAAGACGTCAGTATGCATCATATTCTCTGCTGGTTTTGACTTGCTGCTCTACCAGCTTCCTCCAATGGCTCTATTACTGAAGTCTGAGAGCCACACACACAGAGGTCAGTTGTACTAACCTCCTCTGCGGGATAGATTTTATCTATTATGGCAGTGCAGACCCAAAAGCAGCTGCTAGTTCATGTCATCAGCACATCTGGCTCTATATATCCTGAATTTTCCCTATAGCAATGTCATTCACTGGGTGTATGTGTAAGAATTAACATGGGGTCATCTGCTCTGTGGCAATGGCTAGCATCCTTCACAACCTAATGAGAGACTCTGAAGAAAATAAGGAAAATATTCCCTATTTTCCTGTCCCAGAGACAGAACTTTGTATAGGGGAGCAGTTTTTAATCTAGAGCAAAATCCTGTCTCCATTGCTATCAATTAGCACTTTTCTTTTGATTTCAGTGAAAGCGAAACATTTTCCTAGTTGCACTCTGTGGAGCTGGGAGTCCCTGAGAAAATTAGTCTATTTTCAATTGTATACTTTATTTTAGAAAATACGTAATTTATCCTAAATTTAAAATAAATTAAAAGCTCTTTTGACATTACCAGTGTCGTTATCTGTAAGAGTCAGGAACATATGCTCTTCTTTGATAATATTTTCATTAACAGTATTCTTCTACTGCATATTTCTGGAAGTGAAAAGGTTATATTCATAGTAATAATACTTGAATGGAGTACCAGTCTTTTTTTGAGTAATCAGACTTTAACTCCCTAAATGGGTTTACATCATCATCTTCCAAATACATATATGAGTAATTTCTTATTTATATGTGCAGTTTTGTTCATTTGAAAAAATACTCCTGTGAGGAAAAATTTTTGAATATATAAGCACTTGTGAAAGAAGGGCCGCAGATCCTATTTAAAAATAAATAAATAAAGTGATAATAAAACCTTAGCATCAAACTGGTTGTGGAAAATAAAGAAATAAAACTATTATTTATCACCTTTGTCAATATAACAGGATTCCGCATTATGCTGTTATGGTTTAGCTCACTAAAGAATTTAAAATGAATTGAATTCATGCTGAAATGCTTTACTGAGTCAAGGTCTAAGCGAATAGCCTGTAACTCACAGATACAGTGAAAGGTTAGGTAATGGAGGTCACTTTGATCTCCAGATTTGGGAATTTCTTGTGAAAAGTTTACTTACAAGACATAAAAGTTTTAAGTATTCAGAAGAGTACTTCTTTATTAAGTTTATAATAAATTCACTTTTCAATGTACTGTATTCATGAGAGATTCGTATTCTCCTCATAAACCCTGTAATAAATTTTTTACTTCCGATTTCAAATGCTGTGATACTTTTTGTAATAATAAATGTTGTCCCAAAGGGACTGTGAATGTGGTGATCACAAAAGCATCGCATGCGATCTTCCCTAGAAATGAAAAAAAAGACTTTCTGGCTTGTCAAAAAGAAGTGAAGAGAATGGGTCTTTAATAACTACGTCTTCCCCCTCTCTCTCTCTTCTATTTATTTTCTTTTTACAAAATATAGTGAATTATCTAGTTTCATAAAAGAGGGATTTTTTTCTATGCTATAAAGGAAATTTCCGCCTGTGGTGTGTACAGTTTTAGTACTTGGTATATTTAGTATTTAGTATTTTAGTATTAAGCAATTAAAGAACACATTATTTTGAAATATACTGAAATGCCTCCTCTACATAATTTTCCTTCATATTCTCCCTCAAATGAGGCATCTTGAAAAACCTAGCTGTTTTTCAGTGTAAAATTTTGTGTTAATATCTCATTCCTGTACTATCTCTGATCTTTTCAACCACACTTTGCTTCAGTCTCATATTACCCAACTAGATGCAATAGTGTTGCTAAATTTGGCTTGGAAATAGAATGGCAAGTTGGTTTTCACTTCAAGCTCTGCTCGTGAATCTCTTTCTTCAATGGAAAAAATTTACTCAGGTTGTCCCTTCAACAGCATATCTAACTGCCTTATAGACTTCATTGTATTTATCCCACAGTTCTGCAGAAAGATAACAATGTAGTACACATTTCTGGTACAAAGAAATACAGCACAAAGAAACCAAAGCAATCTCGGGTCATAAAATACGTTGCAGAATACAACGAGTGGAAACGATCTTTAACTCTGTCCTTTTTTATCACTGAAGACTAGCATTGTGATTATAGTGTTTTTTCATTCTCACTTTGCTTTCTGAATTCCATTCCTATTTTAACTCCTGAAAATTTTTAGACTTTACTTCTTCTTTCTTCTTCTCAGTTACACACTCTATCTGGCAACCTGCCCTGTCCCTGAAACCAGAACTATTCTTCTCTCAACATGCACTTGGCTTAATCCTTTCCTAACTAAAAGCGCCTGCCATTCCTTTCCCTTGTTCTGGATAGTATTTCTTAAGGTCTGAATACAGCTCTGCTTAGTCCCAAGATGTTACTTGTTTTTCAGAAGATAACAATTTGCTTCAAGATAGGCAGTAAAAGCAGTCTGTTTGCTAAAAATCACTAGCAAGAAAGCTGTTTTTGAGGAATAGCTATACTATTCTTAAAACACAAGGAGAAGAGAAGGAATAAGAATACACTGCAATGACTGGGATAGCCATAGACTCAAGGAGATTTTACACATCTGGGGTCATTTTTCTCATTAGTGTTGTAGAGGCTCCCTGAATATGCATGTTGATGCAATGCAGGGGAAGGTTTGCTGCCTTTTAAGTAGCCAGGCAAGAAGAAACAACAACACAAACAATGACAACTCTAACAAATCTGTGGAGGCAGATGGTGAAAGGCAAGTTTTCAACTCACATTTTTAAGGCTGAGCAGATTAATAGTTAAACCTGCAGTATTGAGAGGGAAGCGTCTTCTGGCTTAACCCAGATCTGCTGCATTTTGCTGTCCATGCCCTAATTGGATGCACAGGGAATAACACCTACAAGTGTCTACACATTGAAATAGGAAAGTACTCCTGGCATTTTGGAATTTCAGACTTAACTGTGTTCTTATCAGTGCACAAACTATATTTACCTAACTGCTGATGTTTTGGGATGATAGTCTACTTTGCCATTAAGTTTCTATCCTTTAAGCTCCTACGTTGTGTAAAATCTGTGCTAGAATAGAGTTGCCTATGCTCAAGCCATTTTTATGTGCTTTGGAATAGAGAGAAAAATGCCTATGGCAAGTCATTGAAGGAACTCGCATTTTCTGAATTCATCTTTACTTAGGTAAAATTGGAATTACTGTTCTCTTAAAATGGTATAGTTGTTCAAATTATATTATGAATACATTAGTGGTTATATATTTAGGTGAAGTTTTCCAGATAATAGCAGAAGAGACCTAAAGAGACTCATAGAATCTCAGAATCACTGAACGATTTGGGTTGGAAGGGACCTTTAAGATCATCTAGTTCTAACCCCCTGCTATAGGCAAGGACACCTCCCACTAGACCAGGTTGCTCAAAGCCCCATCCAGCCTGGCCTTGAATGCTTCTAGAGTGGGAGCAACCACAACCTGTCTGGGCATCCTGTTCCAGTGTCTGACCACCGCCACAGTAAAGAATTTCTTCTTAATACGTGGACTAAATCTACCCTCTTCCAGTTTAAACCCATTTCCCCCTGTCCTGTCACTACATGCCCTTCTAAGTCCCTCCCCAGCTTTCCTGTGGGCCCTCTTCAGGTACTGGAGGGCCTCTGTAAGGTTCCCCTGGAGTCTTCTCCAGGCTGAAAAGCTCCAACTCTTTCTGCCACTCCATCCGTGAGCACCTAGTTGCGCAGAAGCGTTCTGAGTACTCAGCTTTGAAAAGCAAGATAGGCTAAAAGTGCTTGTTACTGCCCTTCCAGCATTTCTGATTTGTAGGAATAATCATAGAATCATAAAATCATATAGCATGGCGTGGGTTGGATCATTTAGTTTCAACCCCCCCTGCTATGTGCAGGGTCGCCAACCACTAGACCCGTCTGCTCAGAGCCACATCCAGCCTGGCCTTGAATGCCTCCAGGGATAGGGAATCCACAACCTCCTTGGGCAACCTGTTCCAGTGTGTCACCACCCTCTGTGTGAAAAACTTCCTCCTAATATCTAACCTAAACCTCCCCTGTCTCAGTTTAAGACCATTCCCCCTTGTCCAATCACTATCCACCCTCATAAACAGCTGTTCCCCCTCCTGTTTATATGATCCCTTCAAGTATTGAAAGGCCACAATGAGGTCTCCCCAGAGCCTTCTCTTCTCCAAGCTAAACAATCCGAGTTCCCTCAACCTTTCTTCATAGGAGAGGAGCTCCATCCGTCTGATCCTCTTTGTGGCCCTCCTGTGGACCCACTCCAACATCCCAATGTACTTCTTGTGTTGGGGGCCTCAGCACTAGATGCAGTACTCCAGATCTGGATCTCTCTGTTATTATTTTACCAGGAAAACATCATATATTATAGATGTTCATGTATGGAACTGCCAGAATCTTTATTTATTTAAAGTGGCATATATTTCCTTTGATAAGAATCATGGGATATTTCTGTAGAACATTCACATCTTAATTGTATGGCTCTAGGATTCAGAAATATCCTAGTTATCTTGAAGTAATTAGTCATTTGAGATTATTGATTAAATGTATTTATATTGCATAGGTCCCTTAAGAAGGTCTCAGCTGTGTGAGTTGAAGGTAGAATACAAAAGATCATAAAATTAAACATCTGAACAAATTATAGGGTTTTGTTGTGATTATTGAGTGTATGGAAATATGATTTTAAACAGAAATTGTGGGTCATTATTAAATACTAGGTATAAGAAGTGCTACAGGCATTTATTTTAAAAAGCAGGGCCACTAAAATGATCAGAGGGCTGGAGCACCTCTCCTATGAAGAAAGGTTGAGGGAACTCAGATTGTTTAGCTTGGAGAAGAGAAGGCTCTGGGGAGACCTCATTGTGGCCTTTAAATATTTGAAGGGAAATATAAACAGGAGGGGGAACAGCTGTTTATGAGGGTGGATAGTGACTGGACAAGGGGGAATGGTCTTAAACTGAGACAGGGGAGGTTTAGGTTAGATATTAGGAGGAAGTTTTTCACACAGAGGGTGGTGACACACTGGAACAGGTTGCCCAAGGAGGTTGTGGATTCCCTATCCCTGGAGGCATTCAAGGCCAGGCTGGATGTGGCTCTGAGCAGACTGGTCTAGTGGTTGGCGACCCTGCACATAGCAGGGGGGTTGAAATTAAATGATCCAACCCACGCCATGCTATATGATTTTATGATTCTATGATTATTCCTACAAATCAGAAATGCTGGAAGGGCAGTAACAAGCACTTTTAGCCTATCTTGCTTTTCAAAGCTGAGTACTCAGAACGCTTCTGCGCAACTAGGTGTACTAATTTTTTTTTAGATTGATGGCTTATTTTCTTACATTCATCATAAGATTCAATAAGGTCTGCCACCAGTGGTTTTTTTTTTTTTCTGATGCATATGGAAGATCTACTTCTTTTGCTTTTGTTTTCTTTATCAGTTCTGAGTAATTTAAATCTAGAGAGAGGCTTAAGGACTGAAGGAAATCAGAAGAGAGAAATCAGGGCTTAAAAAAGAAATAGAAAATGACTGGGCTATATCCACTAAACACATATGGTAGCTTATATTATGCAAATCCTAAAGGAACAAACAAATCTTACAAAAATTAACAGGGTGGCTACAAAACAGGAATCCAAATAGACTGGAAGGAAAAAGCATTAGTTATGACAAATAAACTTATACATATTGTTATTTTTAATTATGATCTCTCTAGTAAACTGCTAATGCAGCAAAGATCCTGGAATGTATGTTGTTTTATTTATTTTTTAAAATATTTCACAATAAATGTATAAATACAGAATTTAAAAGATCCAACTGAATAGTATTAGCTACTCCATGGGCTGATTTACTTCTAGTGCCTAGGCACAGAGGAATTCTTCTAATGCATTTACATATATTTCATATCAAATAACTGATTAAATGAAATATTATAAAAGCCCAAGATACCTGTTTCCAAGTGGAACCATTAAGACTATTTGCATAGAAAGTGTGATTTCAAAAGACAGACAAGCTAATTTGTGGCTGCTGCATTGTTAGGTAGGAGGAACAGAGAGAATCCAGGACTGAGGACTCTTATGACAAGAGTACTCCGTGAAAACGCTTTCCTTAGATCTCAAATTTAGCACATCCTAAACCTGAAGAGTAAATTGTAGAACTACAAA
Organism: Pavo muticus; assembly: GCA_016647715.1. Lineage (NCBI taxonomy): Eukaryota > Metazoa > Chordata > Aves > Galliformes > Phasianidae > Pavo > Pavo muticus. The sequence continues at coordinate 351,726 of JACDJE010000238.1, read as the reverse complement.
TAATACTTGAGAGACCAAATGCTGATTTCAGTATTTTGTGCCTAAGCCTCTCTGGATCAGTCCTGGGAACCATCAGCGTGCTGATTTCACCGTGGCTTGAGAAACTATGTAGGTGCCTTCCCTTCTGCCTCAGCTGAAGGCTCTCACCCCTTTCCTTGTGCAGTGAACTCACTGCACCCTCATGCGCTTGTTCAACCTGCTTAGAAGATTTTCCATCATTTCACCCATATAGAAAATGTTTTATTTCTTTTTTTCATCTGTGGCCGGTAGCTTCCAAACTCATTTGTTGAGCCCTGCTGAATAAATCTCTCTACTTTTTGCTTCATCTGGTGAAGAAGTTCACAATTTAATTAATTATTCTGATAATTTTTCAGCAGAGATGGAAAGATAACATGCTGCATAAATCTAATACAAATGCATGATTAAGGTCATCCAGCCTTGCTATGCATATGAACTTGTCTGCAGTACACAGATACCTTTATTATGCCAGTTAATTTACTGACAGAGCAACACAATTATGAGTGAACCAGGACATCTGCTGATAACATTTCTGAACAATGATGAAAGGGACAAAATGTCTGGGATTTCAACAACCAGCCTCAATGCAGTGCAACTCACTGGAGAGTGAGAAGACAATGGTAAGATGAAGGTCAGTGAACACTGAAGAAAGTGTTGCCTACGCACTTTCACAAATAATTATAATACTACCTTGATGATGTTTGCAATACTAAGCATACTTTACATTGATAGATATTTGTGCTACTAATTTTTTTCTAATTTGCAATAAATTGTACAGAAAGGTGTCAAGAAAATCACATGACTAAGAGTCTCCAAAAAGTTTTAGTTAATGCTGTTCAAACTTGTCTGTTTTCAGCCTCCCCTTAGGAAGCAGAAGTTATATTATGCTAAAAACAGCAGCCAATTGTAGCAGGTTATAAAGGATGGTAAAGGGGATTGAGTGCACCCTCAGTAAGTCTGCAGATGACACCAAGCTTGGAAGGAGTGCTGATCTGCCAGAGGGGAAAAAAGCATTACAGAGGGTCCTGGATAGACTGGATCGATGGAAAGAAATGTTTGCCAAAGCTGGTGAAGAAATGTGTAAATGTGGGGGAAAGAACCTTTGAAAAAAATCCAAATATCAATGAATCAGATAATGAGTTTCTGTGGAAAGTAAGGGTCTTCATTTTAACCTAACTGTTGCAGTTGACAGCCGGAACTATTGCTTTTTGAATGAAGTAATAGAAGTTCAACTTCACACAAATATGTTGTGCAGAAATAAAATGGTCTTTTGGAGTTGAAGATGTCCAGCACCTGTGGGCCACAGGCAAATTGGGCCATGCTGTTTGTAAACGGAAGTACGGAATTGAACAGCCTAAATTCCATGGTGAGACTGATCCAGACCCTCCAAACACTTCTCAAGCTGCTGCTACAAATTTAAATGCATAAATTAATCTCCTAATAAAATAATGACATGCCAGTAAACTTGAAATCTTCTAACAGCTAATATTTCTTATTTACTTAATTCTTCTCCTACACTGTGTATGCACCAATAATCCCACCCCCAGCTGTTCCTGTTGGGGAAAAAGACAACTGAATTGATAAGCCAAATCCCTATCTTGATTTCTTGTCCACATAGGGATTTAATTTTACTGCTTTTCTGTTCTCATTCTGCCTGAAGATTTGGCTAAACAAACGTTGAGTTTGTGTAATAATATTCATAGTATTTTTTTTAGTAATATGTAGGCTTGCAGCTTTTACAAATAATTCTCACCACTGCAAGCATCAAATCAATGTTAATTTGACAGTCAACAGTTTCAGAAGCTAATTTTCCAAATAATACAGAGGTATGCTCATGGATTTACTTTTTCTAACCTTTTGAAAGCTCTTTTTTTTTTTTTTTTTTTTTGACACATATGATTGATTTTTAAGTAGTAAGTCTCAACTTGATAACAGTGATTAAAGTAAACTTATATGAATTGATCGACAGGGCATCCATTCAGCACAGGCAGATTATTTTAATAAACATAAAAATCCCTTTGGCTTAGTTTGTCCTAAGTGAATCAGTTCAACATACATCCACCTAAAGAGATGGAGTCATGATTAGTGAGGTCTTCTTTCCATTTCTTCTGGTTCTCCTTCTTAGCTGATAGCACTTGCCGGATATGGTAATGCTGTCATCATCACACAGCCTCTGACTCTGATTTCAGTGAATAAAAAACAAAAGCTGGAGTAAAAGATTTCTCCTTGAAAGCCCATTTGAGAGTTCACTCGAGACTAACAAACAGAACTCCACTGTGTTTTCTGGCTTTGAGTATTTACAAGCTTATGAAAGGACCATGGAGATGTACAGTAGTGTATGGTTGAGCCATTGCTTTTCCACTGGTAAACATAGGAGGGTCTAGGGAGTTAAATTCAAGGGCTGAATAGAAGTCAGTTAAAGGAAAGTAAAAAGCGTCTGGAGCTGGGCTGGCTTCCAATGGCAAAGCAGTGGTGAATGATGATTAGAAAGACCATACAATATCCTTGCATTTGTCTGAGGATTTTGTGATAGGATATTAATTAACTCTATATTGTGTCTAAAGTCTACATGTGAAAAAAAAATGCTTGGATAGCATAGATTATTTTTCTTTATACATTGTGCAGTTTCCCAGGTTCTTATTGGGTGATGACTCTTCAACAGTCTTCCAAACACCAGATGTACTCATAAAGGCAATATGTCAGTAACATTGACAAAATACCCCAAACAGAAGTTAGGCATGTCAGCATTTCAGTGGTGGGCAGCAGGCATCCCTGTAGTGCAGCGTATTGCTGCCTGGAAGCCACCTACCTGACTTCTAACAAGAAGTACATGGGCACTCACTAGCACATTAAAGAAATGAACATGACAGGGGACTGCCTGGGGGGATACAAGCTATTGACAAGGTGTTCTACCAAACCTTTTGCAATCACTAAGGAATTCAAAGACTGTGGTGGGATAACCTCTGACTTCTGATTGCCTAGAGCTATTCTATTTGTTCCTGTCTTGAAACGTCACAAGCATGATGTCTCAAGTCATTTCCTAGCATGTGCTACATCTTCTTCTTACAATGCAGCTTTGGCCCTAAAAGCATTAATTGAACTATCTCTCAGTAGCGATTAATGAAAAGCTCCTTCACAGTAACTCAATGCATTCGATTTATTTTATAAGCACATAATCTCTTTATAGCTTCATTTGACGTTAACAAAAGTATATTTGTGACAAATATTGTATTGCAACCAAAAACACATTTCCAAGTAAGTGCAAATTTGGAGAAGAGAATGGAGTGAATACAGTGGTATTCATAACTTAATGTCATTGCAATGGGTTTGTAAACATACTTCTAGCTTTACAATGCTGTCAGCTCAGTGGATTTGTAGGATATTGGAATGTGAGACACCAGAACACTTCAAGCATGCAGACAGGTTGCAGATGATTCACATTTTGCTGTGTTTTAAGAAGCTTTGTCAAATTCCTTTCCATGCTACCTGGGCTCTCCTATTTTGGATTCAACTCAGAAAATGCCTGCTGTATGTCCTCGACATCCTCTCTTGCTTCAAAACAGGCTCAGGCTAAGGCATTTGCTGAATCAGATCCAATGTTTTGTGCAAGGGAAATCCTTTTTTCTTGTTGTTCCCTGTTTTTTCCAAAGAGAAGTTTTCATTTTTCAGGGCTTTTTATTATTAACATTATGGGAGAATGGAGACAACAACAGAAAAATACCTGTTTTAATTCTGGCTTTGCTACTAACTCAAAATGTGTCCTTTCCATAAAAGCTATTGATTGCTTTTCTAGAGTCAGAAGGGTGGGCTCTGCAGGATTATTGGTTTGGAAAGCCCTTCTTAGAACACCTTTTCCAGGAAAACAAGCACTTAAGGAAATTGCTCTAATTTACAGGATGAAATTTATACTCTGAACTCAAGTTGAAATTTTTTTGAAGAAAATAAAATTCAAACTTCAGGGTATAATTAAATGGCTTTGATCGGGATAAATAGCATCCCATGGCAATTCTACTGTTAATGAATTTCACTAACCCCTGAAGATTTTCACAGCAGAGCTGGGTCAGTTGGCTGGGTCGAGATCATTTCTAGTCATTTCTCTTCTTTCTTGCTGTATCAACTGGAAGAAACTGTACAGAAAATATAACATTATTTAACAGATATTGTTAACATTCTAAACATTTTCAAAATTTAACAGATCTCTCTGCAAATTGATACCCATTCACAATGTCTTTTGAGGGTATTGTATTCACAATAGCAAGAAATTGAAAACAACCCTTGCTCATGTGCAATCACATCACATGATGTAATGACATTCTGAAAATACTCATTAGGAAATGAAATGGCAGAACAAATATGCTATACTGTATCGTGCATTTCATGATTGTATTTATGGTTATATTAACTCCTGAACAAATATTGCCTATAAAAGTGGCAAAAAGGACATAGAGGAGCTGTGCTTACTATTGCTAGGGAGGAATGGTAAGAGCCTTACACCCTCAAGAATATCACACCTTTAAGCAGAATAAAACAAAAAAATCTTCCACAAATATTACAGTTATACTTTGTTACTGCATACTGAAAATTACAGTTCGGAAAATATTCTTCTATGTATCATTGTCAAAATTATTATAGAAATTATTATAGAAATTATAGAAAAACCTTACTACAAACTAATACCTGCCAATATTGTTTTCTTTCAATAATGATTTTCTGAAAACATATTTTCAGGATTTATTAACAGAATTGATTTATCTTCATTCATAAATGAGACATGATCAAGTAATACAAATAGATGGACAATGTATAGTAGTTCAATGGTAGAAGTTAAAACGGAATCCAATAGAGCATAATAATTTGGCTGGTGGTTTCAGAGTTTCCCTCAGTTTTCTAGAATTTCACTTTAAACAGTCAAGAATCTAAGTTAAATTTGGATGTCATCCTCTTGCATTAACCTTTAGCAAGAGATATTCAAAGTCTCTAAGATTCATCTTTTTGAATGTTAGTTTTCTTTTAGAAGGTAAATTATAAAGGCTAATCTGGAATGATAATTTAACGTTGCCTGAGCCTGTTGTAAACATTACTCTATCTCTATTAACAGCGGTGTTACTGATGTAGAAAGCCTCTTGCCTTCTCTGCATCTCAGGTAAGCTGCTCTTATTCTAAGATAATTTATTTGTACTGTATTTTAGGCCACTCTCTTCCTAAAACTCTTACTCATAACAGTTAAAATATGGTAGTGTCTCCAGTTAGGTTTGGTAATGATGTTTTGGTAAGTAGTACATTTATTTATTAGCAAGCTTACATGTTGTTCTGCCTTTAAGTCACCTAAGAAAACTGTGAAGATGAAGTATTTTCTTCTCCCTTCTAAAAGTACAACATTGGAAGAGGATAATGTGAATTAGATTCATAAAATGAGGGCATTTATGTATAGAGGGAGAGACATTTATATGCTTACTAGTTCTTGTGTTAAATCTCTGAAACTCATTTCCCTGCTTTTAAAGTAAAGAAATTGGAAGCTTAGTTTCAGGAAGTTCTAAGAATGAACTTCCTAGCCTGCCTGGTAATAATATCTGGTAATTGTGGAAAAATATAGCTTCTACTGTCACAGGCAGGAGTTGCGTCTGCAGATCCCACCCACACAGGCCATATTTATTTGCATATTTATTTCACAGAATCACAGAATCAGTAAGGTTGGAAAGGACCTATAAGATCATCTAGTCCAACCATCCACCTATCACCAATGGTTCTCGCTAAACCATATCCCTCATCACAGCATCCAAACGTTCCTTGAACACCTCCAGGGTCGGTGACTCCACCACCTCCCTGGGCAGCCCATTCCAGTGCCTGACCACTCTTTCAGAGAAGTAGTATTTCCTAATATCCAGCCTGAATCTTCCCTGGCACAGCTTGAAACCATTCCCTCTAGTCCTATCACCAGTTGCACGAGAGAAGAGGCCGACCCCCAGCTCACTACAACCTCCCTTCAGGTAGTTATAGAGAGCAATAAGGTCTCCCCTGAGCCTCCTCTTCTCCAGACTGAACAATCCCAGCTCCCTCAGCCGCTCCTCATAAGGCCTGTGCTCCAGACCCCTCACCAGCTTTGTTGCCCTTCTTTGAACACGTTCCAGGGCCTCGATGTCTTTCTTGCAGTGAGGGGCCCAGAACTGGACACAGTACTCAAGGTGCGGCCTCACCAGAGCTGAGTACAGGGGGACAATTACTTCCCTGCTCCTGCTGGTCACACTACTTCTGATACAAGCCAGGATGCCATTGGCCTTCTTGGCCACCCAGGCACACTGCTGGCTCATGTTCAGCCGAGCGTCAACCAACACCCCCAGGTCCATTTCCTCTACACAGTCTTCTAGCCACTCCGCCCCAAGCCTGTAGCGTTGCTTGGGGTTGCTGTGGCCAAAGTGTAGGACCCGACATTTGGTCTTATTAAACCTCATCCCATTGGCTTCAGCCCAGCTATCCAGCCTGTCCAGATCCCTCTGTAGGGCCTCGCTACCCCCAGGCAGATCGACACTTCCAGCCAACTTGGTGTCATCTGCAAACTTACTGAGGGTGCACTCAATGCCCTCATCCAGGTCATCAATAAAGATATTGAAGAGGACAGGCCCCAGCACCGACCCCTGGGGAACTCCACTCGTGACCGGTCGCCAGCTGGATTTAGCTCCATTGACCACCACTCTCTGGGCCCGGCCCTCCAGCCAGTTCCTTACCCAGCCAAGAGTGTACCTGTCCAAGCCACGGACTGCCAGCTTCTGCAGGAGAATAGTGTGGGAGACAGTGTCAAAGGCTTTGCTGAAGTCTAGGTAGACTACATCAACAGCCTTTCCCTCATCCACCAGGCGGGTCACTAGATCATAGAAGGAGATCAGGTTGGTCAAGCAGGACCTGCCCTTCGTGAACCCATGCTGGCTAGGCCTGATCCCCCGGTTGTCCCGCACTTGCCGCATGATCTCCCTCAAGACAATCTGTTCCATAACCTTCCCTGGCACCGAGGTCAGGCTAACAGGCCTGTAGTTCCCCGGGTCCTCCTTACAGCCCTTCTTGTAGATGGGAGTCACATTTGCATATATAACCTGACTCCTTTAAGATTCCTAACATAAATCTTTCTTAACAATTTACATACAGAATCTGAAGAAGTATTAGGAACATATGTAATGCAGATTCTTTCCAAAACTATGAAAAATCTTCACATCTTGTTAGCGGTAATGTCTATGACAAAGTTCAGTTCAGTTGCTTTTCCAAATACATACGGTTTGTGTACACATCGCACCTTGGCTGTAACTGCTTTTTCTCAGAGAAATAGAGAATTGTAAAGCAGATGTAGTTCTAGTTTATATGACACAGTGCTTTCCCATGCAGTACCTGATACGGAGATGGACAGAAATGCTTGCAACTCAAGCAGCAGCATCTCTAAGAATTTTTAGCTGATGAGCATGTCCACAAAAAGTTTTGGAGTAGATGTGTGTGTCTGTGTGCATCTTTACAATATAGCCAATGTTTAAGAAAATTTTAACTATAAAGGCCAAGTTCTTCATTACTAAGGATAATGTTAAGAATAGTCCTTGATAGTATGATTATCAAGAAAATACTGAGAATTTAAAACATTCTGTAGTTACACACACTGGAAAAGAGGAAAACGGGCAAAAGAACTGCTTTTGCAGGGCCACATATCAATCTGTATTTTTTGGGAGTAATCCCAGGGAAATTCCCTGTGTGCTCTTGTGTAGCCACAAGGTATTTCTTCTTGGAGGCTGAACTGTGACTGATACTGTGTATCTCTTTCTACTATGGTTATGAAGGACATTAAAAGCGAAAAGAAGGAATTCGTGTTTTAACTACTATTTACTGGCCTGTATTCTGGCAGGATAGACTTCCAGTTACATAACACTGTACTCCTCCAAGTAAACTGGATACTCTTGGCCAGTCAATGAGCTTTTGTTTGCTTTTCTGCAAGAATTGAGATTTCTGTAATCAGTATTTTGTGATAAAAGGCTCTTACCTCAGCAATGGGTTCTTTGATCTCGTAATATATTTACTGAGGCACTACTCAGACTGTTTCAAGCAGGATATCTGGTTGATTCAGCAGTGAAGGCGCTAAGCCTATTGCCTGAGAAGGCTGACTTCGAGCCACTGCTATGTGACCTTAGATAAGTCACCAATCCTCTGAGTCCTGTTTCCTCATCTCATAAAATTGGAATAAGTGTTCTTTTTCTGTCTCACAGGGTAATTTGGTGGCTGAATACATAAAAAATGGTTGGAAGAGCTATAATAATAGAGGCCACGTAAGTACATAATGCTTCAGTGGGGAAATAGAAATGTTAGCACTAAGAAGTATTGTGCTGAAGTAATGACTATTTGGAGTTAATGTACCTACTGCTTGTCTTTTTCAATGGAGGAAGATCTGTGTAATATTACAGTGACAAAGTTCTGTTTTAAATTCCATGTGCCTCAGGTTTAAGCTGTGAAATTACTGTAGCCACATCTGCAGAGCATTTAAGTTTAAAAATGTCACTGAATATCTGCTGTTCTAAAATAATGTTTTAAGAATTTACATGGATGTAAAAGGATTTACACAGTGCCATTGATGTCCAAAATTTAATACCCACTTTTCATTTTATACTATTATTACTTTTTGTTTATTTTAACTAGATTAGACAGGACTAAAAAATGCTTAAGCACATGTATGTTAGTAGCTTGTGTTTCTGTGCACTGCTGTTTCTTTCACCTTTTTTTCACCTCCCCACAACTTTTAAAGTTCTAAATAGTCTGCTGCAGACAAGAGCTTTTCCAGTTGTGATCAGGTGATGATCTGACCGTTTTCTCTTTAGCTCAGCTCTCTAATTCTCTCTGAATCTGTCTAAGCACTCTTGAGGATGAAGTGGTGGGTGCAGAGGCAATATCTTATCATTGCTCCTGTTGCGCAAGGCTCTCAAGTAAGGATAAGTCATTTAAAAACAGCCAATTAGGATATTGAAAGAACTTCATGAATCTAAAATCTGTGTGCATTCACAGATGGACAGAATTAATCCACTGGCTGTTCTTCTCTTGCCCTCTTTATATATCATGCCCCAAACTGCGCTTAAGAAACATCTTACTCTGGTACTAAGGATATGTCTAAGGGAATGTAAATTTTGTGAACAGAAAACATAGCAGCATTCTCCTTGTTGGCTCCTGTGTCGCTTGGATAAAGAAGGTGAGAACCACTCACTTCCCTGCCCGTCCTTCCTGAGGAGATTTATCTTTCCAATACAACACTCCAAACTCAGAAACCAGCCCACCACAGTTCCATGATGCCAGTAAGACAATAGCCTTACAGGCATGTGTGCATCTCTAACTCCTCTTGTTTATTCCCCATATTGTACACATCTGCACAGAGGAAGTTGGGCCCTGGCTGAAATTGTTTTGTTGGCTGAAGTGGCTGGTATTTTCATCACAAAAATAATTTTGCTTTAGAATTTATTTATTTATTTATTTTAAAGTAAAGAACTTTAAGAACAGTTCTAAGTTTCACACAGAATGACAGAAGTAGTAAGGATCTCTGGAAGTCATCTGATTCTACCCCAGTGCTCAACCACAGCCAGCTAGAGCTAGCTCTCCGGGACCACGGCCAAATGCATATTGAACAAGAGCTCCTTGAGAGTTTCACTCTTGCTGAAAAGGTTACTTCTGAAGTAAGAAAATGTTTTGCTTCATTTTTCACACTGGAGAAAATAAGTAAAAAATAATATGGAAGGAAAAATATTTCTCAGTATTATAAATCAGTGGCTAACCAATTTGAAGACATAGAAAATTGTATATGTGGGCATAGCCAACAGTAGAAAAGGTAAAGAAGATAATTTCCGTAATGAAAAACCTTCTGACAAGAAATCATGACAAGTTACAGAATTGTCTTCCAAAGGAGTGAACTCATTACTGAGTTGAAAGAAGATGGAAGAGAAATGAACTTGAGTTACTGGTACCTTTCTCCCCTCTGTGATAAGATAGACAGGATGATTTCATGTGTCCTTTGCATCTCTGAATTCCGTTACTCCAACATGAACTGTCACCGGAGATTGGTGACTGCCTCCTCATAGCTGTGTTGTTTTCTGAAGAAACTCTCTGATGTATCCTGGATAGACTGCAAAGACTCTGAAGCAGAGAGATCAGGACTGAAATGCCAAGTAACTCCACTTTCTGGTAAGGAGCCAGATTTGATTCCTGGTAATTTTTCTGCAACTCCGTGGCTCTTGAGAATTGTTTTCACCAAATCAACTTGCTCTGCTAGCAGCTCTCTGTTCTGTACCATTGTCAGCATGTTGTCTAAACAGACTATTATCCTTAGCCCTTGCTCACAGAAGGCTGCTACCATGGAGCTGAGAAGAGGCCAAATGGTAGTCTGGAGAGCTGCCAAAGTTCTCCTTCCCAGCAAAGTCTGGAGGAACCTTTGACATTTTTTCACCAGCAGGATAGTAAGACATCCTTCAGGTCTAATCTCCTCATAAAGTCATCCCTCGTTGAGGTGTCTCTTAGGAGACTGAGCCCTTCATCTTGCAATGTGTGTACTGGTACAGGGCTCCAGCACTCCGTCTGTTCAGATTTATCACAGGTTAATATTCCTTCTTCTGTCCTTATGGGTATCAGGAACAAATTCTTTGTAAAAGTTTGTTCTGAGAGAATTTTTACTCTTGCTTGCTTTTTTTGTAAGGGAAATCACCTTTTTCTTGTATCAGATATTTATTTGCAGGTAACAAAACCACTGAACTGAATATGTTTAAAGAGATCTGAGAAGTGAGAAAGTATCTGCCAGTGTTAAAATTGTAGACTTTAAATTTTGCCAGAGATCTTGCTTTTGTGGATATGGTTTTCCAAATATCGTTCTTTTTCCTTGCTCATTTGAGGGGCAGACCATCTCCTTGTACTAACCAGAAAGTTTACTGTTGCATTGATCATGACATCAAGTTGTGAGCCTGTGATTTTTTGCACAGAGCAGAATGCAGTTTCTGATGACCAAAAGAAAAGCAGTCAGCTTCTCAAGTGAAAGTCTCAGCATTATTTGGCTTGATAAACAAGCTGTATGTTGGTTGTTCACTTTCCCGAAGCTCGAGAGTAAAAAAGATCAGGTTTAAAGAAAAGGATCCAAAATCAGGACAAAAGAGTTGTATGCAGTATTTTGCATATGACTGTATTCAAATAACCCTATTGTTTTGGCCCAGTTAGACTGTTTCATATAATCTTTGAGCCTCTTTACTTTTTATTATGAAAGAAGGTAAATGGCTGCATAGATTTTTGGACAGGAAATTTGAAGTCAGTTTCAAAACACACTTTGGGATTTGATTTGTAAAAAGTATTAATGTTATCATGGATCTTTTCCAATGTGATGTAGTCTCCCTGAAAAGTTTTTGATCATTCTCGCTACAGAGTGATTTAATAGCCCCCTTCTAGAATGTTAGCTGCATCCGTAAGATCTGAGTGGTATTTTCTTTTTATGTAGACTACAAAGCATTTTCATAAATTTGGTATTTACTTACTCATTAAACCTAGTGGCTTTGGAGGGCTGGACCCTACCCTTCCCCCTGTGTAACAGGCAAGGGTCATGACTTTGTGAAAATCCATCACCTCCTCTTTCATTTTTTCCAGGAGGTCTGAACTGGGCTATTTATGTTACATTACTGGCTATCTAAGAAAGCCAATACCCAAATGCTGAATGCTACTGCTGTTCCCTTACTTTCTACACTTCAAATGCAGAACAATTTTTTTATGTGTCATCTCCCCAGCTCTTAATTCCATGTAGTAGATGAGATAGAAAAGTATTTCCACCTCTTTTTCCCTGAAAAAAAAACATTCCAGGAGTGCAAATTTTGGTAGCAACCTTTTGAATCCTTGTTCTCTTTTGCACAGTGATTCAGTTATAATGTACATAAAATGCAGCATTAAATAAAGAACATTTTTGATCATCTAAGTGAAGCACACAGTAAGAATCAGCACACACCCATGCTAAGTATTTATACTCGCAGCTTGTCAGTGTCTAAAATGGTATATCCAAATTTTTGTAAATCAAGACTGAAAACACGCTGCATATGAGTCTGATAAGAGGCACTGTGTAATAAATGAAGATTATTTAAACTTCTTTCTAGTCCTGTTCTTTTTTTCTCTCATCCTTTGGCTCTTTCTGACCCCTATCTTATCTTGGACATCCTCTGAGAAATAAACCTGGTCTTAGGTTAATTTGTAGAATTCCTGATTTTTTTTGTATTTTGTATCTATTTAGTACATCTGGATTCTCAAAAATTTTTTTTTTTAGATCTCAAATAATGATAAGCATGTTGAAATTACTTCATGACTCCCTTCTCTGATCCACTGCTTGAACTAAAATTTTTCCTGGACAATTTCTATTCAACAGATCTACTGCATCAGCCATTCCCAGCTCTGATTGTTTTGAACATGACCTTCATTCTTCTTAACTTTACAACAAAGAACTCTCAATAATATGAGAAGTTTACCTAGCAGAATTGATTATCTCAGAGGTCTGCTTTCTTAAACACAGCTGCAGTTTCCAGCCCTGTCTGAAACAGAGCTTGACAACAGCAAAGCAGAATGTGAACTTATAGTACCTGGTTAACACATGTGCAAACAGTGATTCTGATCTTCATGGACAACCTTCTGTTTTTAACATGGAAGAAACTTTCAAGTCCTCTGTATGATTTTACATCCTACTCATTTCACCAACCTTGTCTTGCTTGTAAATTAGGTATATCTTCACAAAGATAAAATAACACACAGCTTCCATCTTTTTAAGTTTTATTTTTATTGCCTATATATTTCATGGTTCTTCTATAGGTTACTATGTGTAAAAATTTGCTCCTACTACAATACATATAGAAAATAATCCAGTTTTCAGTAATTAGAGGTAATTTTATTCCTGTGTATGGTAAGTCTCCTTTACCTAGGGGATGCTTATCTTTTTGATATCTAAACTATGCTAAGTGTGCAGACCTATCAGAACAGCCTGTGTGTGTACCAGATGAGTCCCATGAGGTATTATTACATTCTGGTCTAGTACAGGACCAGAAAACACAGATAAACTCCTCCCAGGGCCGGTTCCATTTTGGAAATAGTTTTGCCAATTTCATGCAGCTGTTTACCCAGCACAATTAAATGATCCTACACCACATTCTCATGGGAGAAAAAAGAAGGGAAAAGAAAAAGTAAAGAAATACAAGTTCCAACAAAAAAGGTTTGAAAAAGTAATTGATTGTTATGTAGGATACAAATCTTTGTATATTAAAAGGAAATGCTAACCTCTTCCTTTGGTAGTGGCTTTTGAATGAATTTTATGAAATAGGAACTGTTTTCAAGGAATGGAAAATAGGCTCTTGCCAATTATTTCTGGCTGCTGTTTCTCTCAGTGTGGGTGTGGTGAAGTTTGTAAAGTGATCTCCTTTTACTAAAGAGTTATGGCAGCAAGTATTTTGAGTTATGGTCAGAGAAAAGACTTCTTTGGGATCTATCATAGGATTCTAAAGGTGGTGCCAAGTAAGCGGACAAACAAGGTTCATGTCCCCGTAGCACAGGTGAATTTTAGGAACAGAAATGAGGAAAGAGAGAAAGTGTCAAGGAGAAATGAAAATTGAAAAAATTTTTTTATAGCAGTTGCCCTGAGGAGCTTAAATATATGGGGACAAAAAAAAAAAAAAAAAAAAAAAAGAGCGAGGCTGAAGACAATGTTTTGAGGCACATTAGCCTAAAAGTCTGGGAATGGTAAAGGATATGTTCTTGAGCTCCACTAAGCTCAATAACAGGGGTTGTGATGTGAATCATGTATCATGCTCACATCTATCTGAAGTTCAAAGTATTGCTGTGCTGTGCAAGGGTCTATCTCACCTCAGAGCTGTAGGAAAAGCAACAAAACAAGTACAGAACAGACAGGAGAGAAAGTAATGTTACTGATATCCCCAAGACAAAAAGAAGGAAAAGATTCCACAGGCATTTCTCTTTTTATCTACAATCACTTTTATCTTACGAACAGTTAAGATGATGTTTTGAGGCATGTCCTACTTCTGAATGTGAAAGAAGACATCAGGTGATTTGCATGTTCGCAAATTCATTTCAATACAAGTAAATAATCACCTTCCTTTCAAACAAAGTCTAACTTAAAATGCTATCAAAATTCATCAATATTTGATAAATTAATTTGTATATTTGTTTTTCATTTGTACCTCACCTACTGTTTTGAGCATTAAAGAAAGATACATATGCATTCTTATAATTTTCCTTAACATTTAGTAACTGATAAAGACATTGTTTTATAGAAGTTTCCATTTTTTTCTCACTAGAACAGTGGCAATTTTCACCACAAAACTGCCACATCAAAACCTCTATTTTTATGACAAACCCCAAAACTTTCTAAAATTCAGCCTAGTAAGAGCAACCTGAGATGGTGATAGAAGGCTTGTAAAATAAAGCATTGCCCAAGACTTTCAGAAATTCGAACTGAAACAGTCAGTCCACAAAGAGATTTCACAGTTTATCTGCACCTATTTATATAATTTCTTAATCTTTTCATATACAGTAGTAGATGTTCTCTATTTACATATGTATTCCACGTGTTTTCCTGTAGTTACACTGCTAACTTTAGTAATATCTTGTGAACTTGTTACACAGATGAATTACATAAAGTTCTCTTTTAAGTTTTTATTTGTCTTCCAATTCTATTGAATGTTTCCATTGCTCTCCTGTAGAAAAAGAAATAGGAAGCTACAGCACTTAAATTATGTACCATATAATACTGTCATGAAATATGTGAGTGTATTCTTCCCAGTTATCTATAACTGTATCTATAATGCCTATAATCCAATAGGCATCTGAGAAAAAAAGTTAGCATTATTCAGGCAACACTTTTTCATGTACATATAATAACTGATTTCATTCTTATATTTTCCAACTGAAAGGATTAAACACCTTGAAACTGAAGATCTTTGAAAAATAAAAAGGAAAATATGAATGAATGTAATGTATCAGATTTCTACTACTTAAGCCCTGTTTATACCATATACTTAATTACCCTATAAATTAAGGAATTTGAGGGTTTATTGAAATCTGTTAATCCATTTTGAGTTGAAAATAATGAGATTGTAAACATATAAAAAGGCTACTAATAAAGAAATACTCTGCTGGCTATGTTCATGTACAGTAGGAAAAAAAAGATTGGAAAAAGCTAAGGATTAATTTATTTTTTGTTAATTGAGAATCAGACAGTTCAGCTAACCCACTTCAACTAACCCAACATTAGGCAATTTAAATTCTTTGAGTTATCACTAAACAGTCTGAAGATAATATTAAGATAGTTGGCAGTTATTGGAGATTTTAAATACTTTCAAAGCTTTTGCTTTAGTTATTGTTTCCAAAGGAAGTAGTGAAATGCTTACCAGTGCTATAATCAGCCATACACTGAAAAGATTGGTATGAATGATATTCACTACACTAGAGGGATGTTAGGATATTCTTCAGGAGACACTGTATTGTAGTGTTTTACACAATGTTCTTCGTAGCAATTTAAGTGACAGGAGATGAGAGCATGTGGAAACAGTTTCCGAGTGCACCGATTTTGCACTGGTGTAATCCATGTGCACTTTAGTTTAAGCCATTAATCTGCCTGTCTCAAAATCAGTTGAGAAGTGTTTAAAATGGTGAAGAATTTGCCTGTTGTTGCATTATTGGTTAGAATAACCTGAGATTTAAAAGAAAATTTAGAAAAAGATTAGACAGTACTGCAAAATGGAGGGAAAAGAGTAGATTTAGACTAGATATTAGGAAGAAAATCTTTACTGTGAGGGTGATGAGACACTGGAACAGAATGCTCAGACAGGTTGTGGATGCCCCCTCCCTGGAAGCATTCAGGGCTTTGAGCAACCTGGTCTAGAGGAAGGTGTCCCTGCCTATAGCAAGGGGGGCTGGAACTAAATGATCTTAAAGGTCCTTTCCAACCCAAACCATTCTATGATTCTGTGAATGTTAGAAAGGCCGTAAGGTCATTAAAATATGTTACCAACCCTTTGCTTCAGACAAAAACAAAAGCAAAGTATTTTCTATCCTGGTGAGAAAACAGAGCTACATCTGCCATTGAAGAGATCCATCGTCCTTAGAGAAAGAGCATCCCAGAGTACAAGGCTGTTTATATGGGTTCCTGAAGCATGTCCTCTTAATTTTTCCAGCTTTGTGACAGATGTTGGAAATCAAAAAAATAGGATTTAGTTGTTACAAATGTGCAGGCATAGTGAAGATAGATACCTGCAATATGGAAGATATGAAACATTGTACTACGTTAAATGATTTAAAAAGAGATCAGTGGCCTTGCAGTTAAATGGCAATTTCTGAGAACAAACTTTGTATCATTTCAATGCCTTTCTCTGAGCTAATCTGCACAGACCTGGTATTGCAGAGCTCTACTTAGAGTCCTGCCCAGGACAAATTTTCCTTAGAGTGCAGAAATTCAGTTTTTTCAAAGCTGTGTTTGCTTCCAGAAGAAATAAGGTAGTTTCAGAATTTTCCTAATCAGTTTCTGATGTCAATTGAGTAATTCCTATTGACATTACACTGTTTTGTATCAGATGATTATTAAAATTAACAAAACAGAAAGTAGTATATATTGTAGGAATAGAGAAACAGGCTTCAAATTCTCCTTTTCATTATAGTCTTTACTTTAAGAATTTCTGTAAGTCATATGTGTTGATACCCTAAGAATACATTCAATGAAGACTTGGTTCATGACATCATGCAAAACATTCTACAAAGGAGAGTATAACATGTAGAGATCTTGCATTTAAGGCATCCTTATAAGTTTGCGTACCAGTACACAAACAGAGACAATATCTTTTCATATGGCTAATAAAACAAATTTTGCATTAAATGCATCAGAATATTATTTTTTTTTTTTAGATGGACCGCTATTTTCAGTCTCTACAAGGAAAAAGTAGCATTGGACTAAACAAAATTCATATTTTAGATCTTCCTCTTGTTTAGATTCCTAACAAAATGATAATTGATTGACTAAGTATATTCCTTTAATGACCTTTTCCTAATGCTAATGCAGCTTCTAATAATCCAAAAGATAGAAAACTAAAGACTTAGCAAAATTTCTATTGAACAATGAAAATAAACCTAATATTCAGCTGCTCATAGCTTGTCAATCAATTATCATTTTGTTTCTGTTTCTTTCTCCTGTTGTCATGACTGCTTAAATGTCTCATGACTGCAGCTTCTTTCAAGCATTTGAAAGGATGTCTCTGCTCTAAGGTATCTTGGATAAACTCCTTGAGTTACTTCTGAACCTAGGTAAGTAACAGGAAGTATATGATAGCCTGGCTTACTACAGTATAATTGACTAGTGTGTTATTTTTTCCCTTCTGTAATTAGCAGTGAGTCCATGATAGAATATACAATTTTTGCAAGGGTTTAGGGTTCCTTTGAGATGTTGTTAGCCCTACCTACTACAAAAGACAGGGCAGTGAAGTATGGCTATTTTCAGCTGACATCTGTGAAATAAGATGAACTCAGTTTTAAAGCTCTGACTGTGCGCACAATAAAGTGCACTCAGGAAAAGGGAAATCACTTTTCCTCCCCTACCATTTTTCTACGTAATTGTTGCTGGGAAGTTTCCAAACAGATAGCGATTTTTTGTTTTTCTCTTGGCTCATCAGAAAAGTTATTTTTCTTCTTTTTTTACAACTCCCTTCTTTCACTGGAAGATAAAAACAGTTGTATAAGGACAAACCAAATATCCATCTCTGCTATGCTGAGACCCTCTCCAATGCTGAGCAGTGACAGGTGCCTGAGGAAGAGCAATGAGGAGAGGATGAGCAGTCAGTGAGACTTCCCTGGGATGTTCCCACATCCCTTCTCCCCTTTTGATGTTATGATGGCTTCATGTTAGCTTATTTTCATGACTAACGACTATAATCAAACTTCAAGGATATCCTTTTCAGAAGTCTTAAGTGAAACAATTCACCAGAAAATACCACAGCTCTCTGGCCATGAGTTTCCCTAAAAAAGGAACTAGACTTTGGGGATGACCTCACGGAACAAGAGGCAGTGACAGGATCACATTAAGAGGCTGGCTGATCACACAGTGCTGTAAGAAATTGGAACTGAAAGTCCACCTCTATTCCAGTAGAGAGTGGAGAACAAAGTCATTTCACAGTGGAAGCCATGAAGTTAGCAATGGCTTGTCCTCAGCTCACACACAGACAATTACATGGAAAGACGTGTGAAGAACTGGAGGAGCCTGGCAGCTGCTCTCTCTAGCCCATTTTTCATAGGAACACAAGCAGCGTGGAACAGACTGCAACAAAATGGAGCAGCCAATCTGTGGCTGTGGGCTGGGATTTTAATGGGGAGACTAGGAAGTGGTTGGGTGGTTTGAAGGATTCAGAATGAAACAGCAGTCAGAGATCCTCCTTGGGAAGTCTTCAGTCAGTTGAATAGTGTGATTGGAGATGAAAGAAGCATGTGGAAAGGAGTGTGAATGAGTCTCTTTCCCCTTGTGAGTATCATTTGAAGGGGGAAAGAAAAATGAAAAGCAAGAGAAGTTAAACTGACTGTTAAATAGAAGCATATTTCTTGCACATAAAGTTTTATTGTGAGGGTTGTGTTTATGGGCCTATTGAGAAGGGCTGATTAAATGGCAGGTTAATAAAAGGACAGCATGTGGTTTCTGACCTAGGTGGAGAAAAAGTTATAAGGTGGGAGAGAAAAAAGTCTGACTGAGGGCCAAGTATGGAAAGAGGAAATCTTACATCTACACAGCTCATAATCAGTTCTCCGTATTTAATATGGAGGAAGCTATTGCAGAGAGGAAGAGAAATATGGAATGTACCATTATTTTACCATCAAGGTCAGTAAATTCCTGATGAGAATCTGTTATCAGACTATTATCTGCAACTTCTATGCCTATAAGATTTAATACTACTAACTCAGCAGAAAGAAAACATGTTATGATACCATCAAAGTCTGTCGTGGTCAAATCCAAGGAGGCTATAAACAGCTGAAAGTTTTGTATGTAATATTGTATGTTAAAACAAAACAAAATTAAAAGAAAGAAATCAGCAAACAATTTACTGTGATACCATTAGTATAACTCTATACACTGATACAATATTGCGATAGATGCTGTAGAATCTCCAAGCATCTAAGAACCATATTGCGTGACAATAAGTAATTGTCGAACTTCCACACCTATAGGAATACTGAAGACCCTAACTAAGCAAAGGGGTTCCTATTATCATATTAGTACAGCTTAGAGTCATCTTCAGCTTGAAAACCCTGTACTCATTCTTGTTACTGAAAGCCAAAATGTGCATGAATTAACAAGAATGGAGGTAAATCCATCATCTGTCTGTGCATGCAACTTGGTCAAATCATCTCACTCTGATGTGATCAAGTTTTGGCAAAGCGTGTAGACATTTGTGAAAACTGCACTGGCATCTGCAAAGCAAATTCCATCTTCTTGCATCTGTGATACTTTTCCTTCTCTGTTGACTTAGCATTTCCTGAAATTCAATCCTGTTTGACCTATGCTCTTGGAAATGCTTGTTTTGTATGGTAAACTATCACTTCCGCTGCTTCATCAGCACTTTGGGCAAATACCACTCTTTCGGCAGAAGTCCATTATTTTTGTGGAATGTAGACATGTTGCTCTATTACAGAACATAATGACAGGATGCCCTCAAGTGGCAAAATATAAACTCCACCCAGTAAAAATTTAAGTGGTTAGTATATAAATATTCACTGCTAGGGGAGACCTCCTTGGTTCAGGTATAGGCTAAATGGACTTAAACATCCCCTGCACCTGAGAAGGTATAAGCAAATGAATTAAAATCACCTTGTGTAACCTTCTCAACACACAATAATTGGGGCTAGAAAAACGTTCCCAAACATTATCTGGCTTTTAGCCTGTGTGGATTGATTAATTTCTTGCCTACAGTACTAACCCCGATCTCTTTCTCAAGACTTGGAATATATCCATGCTTTTTCCAATATTCCTAGATAGGGGCTATCAATAGATGGTGCATAACTTCTCATATATTTGCATTAATCCAGGCATGAGACTACTATTTCCAAATCCTACTGCAGAAGAACCTATGAAAGTGACAGATTAATGTATTCATAAGGAATCACAGATGATGTTGTATCACTGTTCTTAGTACAGCACACATTTAGACCGATCATTTTCCAAATCTGTAAGAAGCTGGTTTACACCGAGCTACAATCTTGGCAAAAACAACAAAAAGAAATATTTATCAGTTGTATAAATTTGTTTTTTAAAAGTTCTTCAATTCATTAAGAGTTTTCACCCCCATCTATAAATAAATAAATAAACAAAATATTTGAGCAATCTAATTTTTTTTTTCAGACATTGAACCATGTTTCTGCAGATAGTCATATAAAAACTCTAGGTTTTGTAAATAAGCCAGAATATGCAAGGTTGGAATATTTATTAATTATTCAAGTAATTCCACAATGACTCTACTTAATAGAACACAACTTTGCAGTTGCTATTACTATCCCTTTAAAACAGCATTTTTAAATAAACAGATCTCATCCAAAAAAATAGTAACAGCAAATTGAAAAATAATTGACAAATGATCCGGCTAATCCTAAACTCTTCCTCTTTAAAGTTACTGTTTTATTTAACACTTGAGGTTTCTCTTCATTAGATCCATAATCTTACAACCTCTCATTTCCATGAGACCCACACTTATTTCCATATACCTTTTAAGTAGGTAGTTCTACATACATTCATGAGGTTGATGTGACATCATCCGCACTGCTTAAGAACAAAGGACTTGTCTCTATTAAAACATCATGCTTTTCAGTCTTCTTTTGCTAGTCTAAGGCCAATAGCATTTCTAAAAGTACTGCATGGAACGTTTTCACTGCAGGCTAAGAGGTTTCAAAAAATATAGATAACTTTATTCTCATTTTTGAGGAAGCAGAAAAGCTGTGAAAAATTGTTAACGTTACTACAGGTGTGGGAAATGATGCTGGAATAATACACATTCTGCACAGCATTTATTTCCCTGACTCCCTGCTCAGGCAGCTACGTGCCCACATAATGTGGGCCTTGCCCTCTTACTCTCCCCTTCTGACTGCCTGGGTCAGTCTTTACATAAAAGAAATCAAGTTCCACCTACAAAGCCGTCTCTCTGTCTTTATTTTCATGGCAGACACTTTTATATCAGAGTACTTTCATCACAGTGGCACCCATACCAGAGCCACAATACTGTAGTTAAGGGTCTGTTCTTTGGCATTTCTATTCTAAAGCACTATTGTATGAGGTTGCTCAGCAGCTAAAATTCCTTCCATGCTGGGACTTGGCATACATGTGCTTAGCTCAAAAGCAATTTAATTTTTTTTAAATTTTGTTTTTAACTCTCAGTTGTCCCTCCAGAAAATGTAAAGGCGAAAAACAGTAAATGCTGGCTATCTTTGAGTGATTGCTGGATTTATGACACTGTGCATGATTTTTACAGTGAAATATTGTAAGCTGTTTGTCAGTAATGCAGATTAAATAGTTTTCAGAGACCATCTGAGATCCTTGAATTGCTCTCTCTGAAATAGGTAAAGCAAGGTATGATAGTAATTTTGTCATTTGAATGAATGCTATCTTCACTAGAGATTAAAGGTACTCTCCTGTAATGATATATTTTGAACATTATAGTCATGGTTATCTTAGATAAATAGGTAAAAAGCAGTAGAGAATAATCAGAATATCTTCACTGTCAGAACAGCTTTATCCAGAAGATAGAGGAGATAAAATATTTGCCACGTAGAATATAACAATCTTCTGGTCCCCAAGTTGAAACAGTCTTTGTAGCAAGGTTCCGTCTGAGGATTTTATACCATCCTTTGAAGTTATTGTTAGAGGTTGCTGATAGTGGCAAGTTGCCAGCCTGATGGACTTTTGGTCTGTTTATGTGTGATTAAGAATGAAAGGGTGTCTACCAGCTTAATACGGATTAATGGTGCCACTTTAAATTATATCACTCTTGTTTCAGAAAAGTTAGGAAAATGCTGAACCATATTACATCAGAATATTGATTTACAGTTCTGAAATGCTCACATTGTTTTTCATCAGAAAAAAAATAATTAATTAAATATTAAAGGGTTTTCATTTCATCTTTTAAGAAATGACCAGGACCCTGGTGTTTTATTTTAAGAATCGCTGGCAGATGATATAGATTTCCAGAGATAGAGACAGGCACTGACTGAACTATGCATTTAAATAGATTAGATGACTCAACTGTCCATTCCCACACTAGAGACAAGGTGAAGCTTTAACATCCCAGCAGGACACTCTCCTTGTGTACAAAACATGACTGAGGGCAGAATATGTCCACTGCAGGAAGGGGTACACGGGAAGCCATTTCATTCCATTTAAACATCATATTTTGGCTTGCAAACTGACATAGGAACCAATTCTTTAACAGTGTACTGGCCAGGATCTTTAATTTCCTCCTGAGAGTTAAATGACAAATGTAGATGATGCACACATTTTCCAGAAGTTTCCTCATTGATCATATCTGAATTATCTAAACCGGCTTTTAATACATCTGTTAGTCTGTTTGCATCCTAGAAGAATGATTTACAAGCATATAGAGCTCTCAGTCCTTTTCACCTGTCATGTAAGTTTTCCAGTATGCATTGTGGTCCAATAAAATAAGCTGTCCAGAAAAAAACTATTCATGATCCAAAACTATTATTTAGATATTTTCTTTGATAAGCTGTGCTTATTCAATCCAATTTACTGCTGAAGGTATAAAGTAAGCATTCAGTACCAAACGTTGTGTATTCTGAAAAATGGTTGCGTTCATATGACATTTTTCTTTCCCATTTTCTTGTTCTTTTGGGAACACTTCACTTCCAAAGGCATCATTTTCGCCTACTAGAGAAACAAGCCAATAAATTGAAATATCATGTCCTGCTTGCTGCTGCAGTATTACAGGTAGGAAGAAAAACTATGGGCAAGCATAAAACAACAGAAATTAAGAGTGGCTTATTCTCAGAATCAGGATATGATTGCTAACATGCTGTTTTTTCTAAGCTTCTTCTGAGAATATTAGCAAAGACAACTTCTCCCAATGTTTAAACAAGATACTGTTTTCCAAGAAAGAACATCATATGAGAAATAAAGGCAAAAAAAAGGTATATTTTTATTGGTAGAAATTATCAGTTCCGCTACCTTCCATTTTGTTAGAAAGTCTCAGAGAAATATTAATTGGAATAGCAATAGAACTCCAATGCAAAATCAATTGTGTATGAGAATAATAAAGGAAATCTTTTGAATATCAGCCAACTATGCGTTTTCTTTTCTTTTCTTTTTTTTTTTTTTTTTGTGCACATATCCTCTTTTTCAAGCTCAGTCTAGTGTGATAATCAGCTCTCTTTTTTTAACAAAATGTACAAAATATCTGAAGCAATTAGACGGCATTACTGTCTAATTACACCAAATGGTAATTTTCAAATCAGAGCTACTGTATTTTCTTTAGCTATACAATCACAAATTAGTAAGCTTTCAAATTAGCGGGCTTCTGTTGGAATCACTAGCAAGGTCTTTAACAGCAACGTGAACACATTTCTGTAATACACTCAATTAGGAAATAATTCTGTTCCTTATTACCCAGTTAAAGATTGCTTTTTTTTTTTTTTTTACAATTTTTTACACTTTTCTGTGAGTTTAGGTGTTTATGAACATGCATAACCTATAGAAGTAAAATAAGTATTCATTTATGAGGTATTATTTCTGAATTATGAAACTGAAAAGCTCTTCTTCACACAGTAGATCTTTATGAGGTTCTTAATTGCGTAGCGAATGCAGGTGATGGATATGCAGAGATTAAAGCCAGATGTCTTAGTCTCTTGATCTTTAAATTGTCAGCTAGTGGTACTCTTTTTTTTTTTTTTTTTTTTTTTAAAAAAAACTAAGTTGGTTTAATCATTTCTTCTTTCAAAAGAATGTTCCATGTTTTGCTTTAATGATGGACACTATTTCCTTCTGCCTTACAAAGTGTGAAGATTGATGAGAAATTTTAACAAATTAAAAGAGAGAAAAAGAACATTTTGATTAAACATTGTAAATGTTCAAAGAGGAAAAGAAGTGAATAAATACATCACAAAATGACAGGATAGGGCCACTTTAGATATGGCTGGAAAAAAAACTAATGACGTTTTTGTAAAGAAGTAATTACACTAAATGAGTCATTAAGAACATCCAAATTCATATGAGTTGCTGTAAGCACAGAATAAAATAAGGAAGAAAATCCATATAAGAAATTTTGTATAATGTGTGTTCTTAATCTCTAGTTATGTTTTATGTTAATAAAACTCAATTTCAGTTTTAGAAATATTTCAATACATTCGTAAACATACTGTAGAATACACAGGACTAGGTCCTAACTTAGTTTCTCTCCAAGTAAAGAAATAACACTCTGAAGGGAAAATTATTTATATACTTGCTATTATTATTAGTTATTTATCTCTCCTTTATAAAAATCCATTTTATCTTTGGAAATAAAAAAGAACAAAAACAGAAGTGAAAGTGAAAGCCTTTTTCCTCATGTTTTAGACATTAGGAAGCACACACAAAATTATGCAAAGTTCTCATCAGTTGCAAACAAGAAGAAATATTTAGGAGTATCGATTTTAAGACCACTGTGACTCATTAACAGGCTGCGGCTGAAGAAACCCACCTGAATATTATCTGAGAAAAGTGTCTTGTAAAGCACTTCAAGTATATACAGTGAAATACTGTTGCTATAGTATTGATTTCTCATCTGGAATTCTATGGACATTTTGAAAGATTCTATGTGACAAAAATAGATTCAAACTTGAATGAATTTAAGGAAGGGTCATTAAGATAATCAGATGAATAAATCATGAGAAGACAATTCTTTAAAAATCAAAACTTTGTCCAGCAGATAGAACACCGTGAGGGACAGCATTGCTATCTGCCAATACCATGGACATGGACAGCTCTTTTGGTTTTGGTTTTGTTTTGTTTTTTTTTTTTGGAGGTAAGACCCAAAGCAAAAGGCTCATGAGAAGTTTGAATCTGGAAGTTCTGAATAAAACCTTTCAGTATGAATATAGGGAAGTAATGCAGTACTTTTAAGTGCAATTTGAATTTATGAACAGGATACAGTTTGTGTCATGGCTTCATGTGGTGGGATGAGAGGATGAGATAGGATTCAGTGGCAATGAGGTATGTGCAGCAGTTGGCAGAGAATCTGTGTTAGGTCCAGGTCCCCTCATGTGTTAACTTCACACTAACAGACTTGGAAAGGCTTATCGTGTTGCTCTTCATTTATTCCTACCAGTGTTCGTGCCCATGAAGTTGCTTGCAGTCCTGTGCCCTGTAGAACAATCTACTATCTAAATTTCAGTTAAGAGAACATAAAACCTGTAAAAATCCCTTTGGTCATGGATTTTAAAATCCTAGGAGTCCTTCTAATGTGTGAAATCTAGCCATTGCTTGAACTGCTTATATCCCATCTACAATTTAAAATCAATAGCAGGGATATAAGCTACATAAAAAGGATATCCAATAGCGTTAGCTTTAGTTTTAGAGGCATAAATACATTCAGTCAGAAACAGAAAACCCATGGAATAAGTGTAGGACTGAAATGGAACCAGTAGGCCAGTTAGAAAGATTACTTTATTTTTAAAGTTCATAAAATTGCTATCATTCCATATCAAAATCTGTAAAATAGTTAAGACAGTAGTCATCTCTGATACCTAGCTTTCTGTTGAATTACTTTGCCACTAGCAGATGGTTTTGCATACATATACATTTTTGACACCGTTTGTAGCTTTTTATTGGGAGGAAGGGCATGGGGAAATACCTCAAAAATTATAAGTGAATGTTAAGTTTAATAGCAATGACTACATATAAAGTACAAAAAAATACACAAAAAATAAGCAAAGAAAATTAAGGATTTTCATTTCTTTTATGCGGGAATCCTATATTTTACTTATTACTATTTCTTCTGTCTCTAGATGCTGTAAGTTCTCTCTGTTTCTCTGTTATGTCATCTCATTTAAAGTAAAATTGACTAAAATATTATGCACTATAAATCTGGCATGGTTTTGACTGGGGTAGGGTAATTTTTTTTTTTTTTTTTTTTTTTTTTGTAGAGGCTTGTATGGTGCCATGTTTTGGATTTTTGATTACAATAGTTGTGATAACACACCAATGTTTCAGTTGTTGCATGGCAGTGCTCACACAGAGCCAAGGACACTTCTATTTCTTGTGCTGTGCCACTGAGAAGCTGAAGATGCACAAGGAGTAGGGAGGAGACAGAACCAGGACAGATGACATAAACTGGCCAAAGGGATGTCATACACCTTATGGCATCATGCTGGGAGAAAGGAGAAAGGGGGGCGATTTTTAGAGTGATTATATTTGTCCTTCCAAGCAACTGTTATGTGCTTTCCTCAAAGTGGCTGAACAAGTTTTAAAGAAATGGTCCCTGTGACAATTCTGGGAATATTTCTCCTAACTCAAGAAATTTTGCATTGGTATCTACAAACTCCATGACTGTAAGCCAGGTGTAAGACTTCTATTCGGCCACTACTATAGCTATTGCAGCACTAAGTTCTGTACAATGGATATAAATTAGGTTTTGCTAAACTCTGTTATTCCCTGGCTGGACTATGACCAATTCCCTTGCTTACTATCTAGTAGTCAGTGACAACTCTGTAGACACAACTCACAGATAAAGAACAGCAGTTAAACTGCAGTTTAGTGTGGCTGTTGGAAAATTAATTGCTCCAGTATACTTATTCTCCCAAGATGTCTGGTGCCTATTAACAAATATCTTTAAGAAGGTACTCATTAGGTATGTATCTTCTTAAAATACAAAAATGATGAATTACAGACTAGCTTAATTTTTTTCCTGTAAAATATTAAAAATAAATTATTTCTAACCGCCTAGAAGATAACAAGTAAATAAGGAAATAAACTACCAAGCATTTGTTATAATGAAGTGCTGTCTATTTGTTTTAATGAGGTTTTGTAGTGTCATACATTTTGGCTTCACTAATATTTCTAACTGGCTTGCATGACTACTTGAAACTACCAGAAGATCAGCATGCAGGTGGATAAAAATAAGTTCTGAAATTCATTGTCAACTTAGAAGGATATATTAAGTAGGATTTCACAAAGATCTGGATTGGAGCTATATCATTAGTAGCTGTTTCATAGAATGCAGACTGCTGACACACCCTCCATTAATTGGGGTTACATCCAAATACTGTGCTGGGATTCAGCACAACCTTAGTAAGACAGATACCTTTCAACAAGGACAAATGCAGCTCTCTGCAGGTAGGAATACACAACTGCCTATCATAGGTCTGGAAGTGAGGGTCTAAGTTACAGTTATGCGGAAGAGGACGTAAAATTTTTAGCAGATCAAAAGCTGAACATGAACCACAGATGCAGCACTGCTGAGAAAACACAAATAAAACAAGCACATGCAAATAATGTAACACAAATTAAGTGGTCCTTTCCATGTAGTACTCATCATGCCAGTACTTGTCCTGTCTTAAATACAACAGCTCAAAAAAAAATTTTAACCAGACAGGAAAATCTAGAGGAGAGCAAAGACAAGGCTCAAAGTTCATAATAGTGGCCCTGTTTGAATCTTTGTGTCGTCAAACAAGCTGTAAAGAGGAGGAAAACAAATCATTCTCATGTCCACGATGGACAAAGCGCTGTGGTATCACAGAATAAAAGCTGAAAGGGTCTTTAAAATATCCTTTCGAGAATCACCATCCCTTCTAAATACATTCTGATTTAGACCTTGAACCATCAGCCTTAATAGAAAACTATATCTAAAAGCCACTTCAGTGATATTTAGAAGCCTCTTTCTCAAGGAATCAGATCAAGCAAAACTCACAGAATAAATTCTTTTTGCAAAATGAGAATATCCTACAACGTGTTACCATTTCTTGTTTCTCATATCAGTGCAGATAGCATGTGATGCTTGACAGGCAAAGTAGCCAAACCAAGAGAATTTTCAAGAAACTTTCAAGAGAATTTAATTTTCCAATCACAGTTTCTTCTAGAAAATAATGCTTATGGAAGTTGTCTGTCTCTACTCAATAGTCACTTATTGTTATTACAAAATTTAGCAATTGGAAATTAGCCTTCTAAGTCTGAAATCTGAAAATAAATTTTATCTTATACATATGTTTAAAAGAAAATATAACCGTTTAGATTCCTCTTGATAAAATTAGGTTAAGCTAGTTAACCTTTAAAAATGAAGAACAAGATAAACAATACGATCATGAGAGCTTGCCAGAGAAGCACAATTTATTCTTACAATATTATCATTACTGCCAGCGCAGTCAGTCACAGTCTGATCTTCACTCTGTGGAAGGAGTGTTACTTTATATGAAATTCTAAAAATTATACATGTCAAATTACATAAGGCAATGAAGAGAAAATTCAAAACTGTGAATGAAGCAAACAAAGAAATTACTCAGTAGGCTAGAAAAATATTTTATTTCTGCTATTTAAATTCTGAAGCTCATACAACAAAATGCATGTTTTGTTTTTTTTTTCCTAGAACAAACTTTGCAACTTGACCAAAAAAAAGAAAAAAAAAGAAAAGGCTTGGTCTGTCCTTTGTTTTTACCTTCTCCTATTTTTGCCTCATTATAGAGAAGGAAATTAGCAAGATATTGCCATCTGTGTTCACTAAACGTTTAAAAAACAGTCTCTCACTTTCTGTAACATATGCAGAAAATCCTCAGACCCTCAATTCCACCTCCCTAGGAAAATTTACATCAAACAGACAGACCTCTTAAATCAAAAGAACTGTTTGGTCTACTGTACAATAATGAGCAATATTTTACAATTTTAAAAGTCTTAATTTTCTTTCAAAATTTTTTTTTTTTAAAGTTTCAAAGTTTAACATCCTCTGAGAAGAATAAATCCACCATTCTAGACAGCTTCATTAATTGGTTTTAATTGAAAAGTAATTTGATAAAGATAAGTAATTCGATAAAGTGAAAAAGAGCAGTAGTAATACGTCAGGCAATCTAGGAAAAAACACTTATTGGAAAGTCTACTCTGTGCTCTTTTGAACCTTTTTAAGAAGTGATCTTAAAAAGAGCTGCACTAAGCTTTTGTTAAAGACACAAACTACAGAGAAAGATTTTCTTTAGGTGAATATCTTTTGAACTTTATATGCTTGAATCATCTGTTTTATCTGGAAAATGTGTAATAATATATTTGCTAAATTAATTTAGAATATTAATAATATTTAATTTAGTATATTTACGTTGTTAAAGGAGCATTTCTGAAATGACTTTTCTTAAACTCTCTAATCTTTCAAAGCTTTTGGGACTTTAAAAAGTAGTTCACGTTCCTGAAATTTTAATAAACCTGTATGTGCAGTTTTATAAAAAAAGGAGAATTTTGGAAATATTTTTCAGCGTCCTGTGTATTAAAGGTAGTCAGATAAAATTTTAAGATTAGCAGGGAATAACAGATCAAAATAGAAGTACCCTAGAGAGAGAAGGCATCATATAATGTTTTTCCTGTTGAAAAAAATAGCTCTGTATTCCATTCACAAATAAACATCATTAGAATGTTTCTACGCATTTACACCATATCCACTTTTTAACACATATTCTAACTATATACTAGTTCAGATTATAAGAATAGAAATATACACTCTAATCTTCTATTCCACTCTTCTATGTAATACAGACCCTACTCAGCTCTGTATTAACCACTGTTTTAACTAGTAGATGACTTCTAAAATCAAAGTGTTTTAGGAAATTAAGAACTCACAGTACTCCTAGTAGTCCGTACCAGTGGTTTATTAATCCTTATTTTTCAAAATTCTTAACATACTTCTAATTTTAAGTTTCCTAACAATATCTTTT
Organism: Pavo muticus; assembly: GCA_016647715.1. Lineage (NCBI taxonomy): Eukaryota > Metazoa > Chordata > Aves > Galliformes > Phasianidae > Pavo > Pavo muticus. Next base: position 321,768 of record JACDJE010000238.1, on the reverse strand, counting down.
AGCCCTTATTACATCTTTAGGTGAAACGTTGAAGAGCTTTTCATTAAGAAATTTGTTAGTCTCTTATGGTTCACTGTGATTAAATCTCTCCATAAGCTTCTATTTAATAGTCTAAACATATAGATTTTGAGCCGTTTACTATAAGGCATGCTTTCCAATACTTTGATCATTCTCCTGGCATCATTTTTAGTCATATTCTGTTGGTGCAGTTGCATTCACTTTAGAGAATTGAGTTTATTCTGAAACAAACATGCCTGATGTTTAACTTAAACTACTAATTATGTCTATGATAGTAACAGAAGACCCTTAATTCTGGCTAGACTGGTGGATGTCATTTGTCAGTTTGATAACAGTGCTGGTCTTTAGTTTTATGGGAAAAAAGAAAAAAGAAAAAAATAGTTTATTGGAACTCTTTTGAGTAGAATTTGCTTCATTCTTTTTTCCACGCACAGCTGTGTCCCACTATGCACTTCATACTGTTTTTCTGCCCAATCTTTGACAATTATTCTTTTGTCACTTCCCTTTCTTGACTAATGTATGTTCCAATACAGCTGAGACACATTTTTCAAAAGAATCATGTCTTGGTGAGATGTTTATCTCCCATAAGAAATAGAGAGCAAAGGTCCTCTTGACTACCATCAGCATGGAGGAGGCAGTGCTAAAACTTCTGGAAGATCTTAGATTAAATTCTTATAATTCATAATAATTTTATTGGACTCTTCCTTTTAAATCTTTCTTTTAAATATGATTCAAACAAAGTATTGCTATATTTTTGTCTGCAAAACATTCACTTAGCTTTTCAATCACTCAGACAGTACCAGGGACTCATATACCAATACGACTAAAGCAGCAGCCTTTCAAATCACCATGAGCTTTTAATCCCTCTATCTTGCCAGGAACAACTGAAGTTTCAAACTTTCTTTGGAACCTTTCAGAAGAATAATTTCTATGGCAGACAGCATAATATAAGATTTTTTAAGTAAAATTTAAATTTGCTATTAATTGAAAGCCATTTTTCATAAATCATATCAGGTATCTGCAGTTCATGGTTATGCCTTTAAATTTCCTTTTGCTTCCTCATTGATTATAGACAAATATATTCTCCATGTAGAATGGAAAAGAAAATTGTGCTTTAAATATTCTAATCTCACGCTAGAAAATGAGGCATCTGGTCAGTGCAAATGCACTTTTCTTATGGAAATAAGTAAATGATGAAAAACTTCTATTGGGATTCCAATTTCCATTTCTTTGGAGGATACATTACCAGATAAGGGACAAGGTGATAGTTACTTGTTATTGAGGAAGCAGGTCAGGAAAGTCTAACAGATTTTGCTGTGCATCATTTTATGATTTAAAATTCTTACATTATTTTGCAGGAAAATTATTCAGAGGATGTAGATAATGAGGAACAATCTGTCATCTTGTTAATTGCCATTCAAACAGTTTCAGGCTGCTATTAGGCTGCCCTTACCCTCATCTTCACTTGACTAAATGAGCTCAGCTATCTCAAGGTCTCCTCACATGTACTGTGCTCCAGGCTCAAAACAGGGAGAGATCTCATATGACATCATCAGTCCACTATTGTTGTAGTCAGTATGCACTTTTTATTATTCCACACTCTCTCTTTTAAAATTACTTGCAGCATTACTTCCAGAATTCTTCTTATTATGTGTATTACAAACTAAAAACTCACAGATATCCACAGCCAAAAAAGCAGTGGTGTAGTTTGATGGTTACTACAGAGATCCATCACTTCTATGTTGGTGCCATTTAATTTGAATCAGTGGTGCAATATCCTGGAGAATCAGGACACAAAGGGTTAGCACGGAATCCAGCTTTATTTAATCTCCATTAGTGATCTGGAGGTGGAAGCAAACAGCTCATTAACAGAATTTGCAGATGCTAATAAATTGAGAGAAGTTATGTACCCAAGGGAAGACTGCAAAATAATAAGAGAGTATCCAACATAGGTTTAAAATGTGGACAGAAAATAATAATTTATCTTAAGAGATCCTATACTAATGCGATTCAGAAAATAATTAAAATAAAGAAAATAAGAATGCAAATTAATTTCATACCTTAAAGTAGAAAACAAGGCATTGCATCAGCAGAAGGATATCTTTTCTCTTAGATATTTGGGAAGAAAATAGGAAAGTTTGCTTAGAACTAGTCTGTCGTCAATGACAGCCAAAATAGGTAGACAAAATAGGTAGAGGCATAATGCAAGAGGCTTTCACTACAAGGCTTTTGGTGTTCTAAGGATTTAACACACTATATATTCTCAGTGATTTTTGGCCAGACATCATCCATCATCTCAGTCAGCTCTGAGGTTTGATGTTATCAGAGAACAAGGTATTCTCACTCTCTGATAATTCTGGGAGGTCTGTGACTGGATTTAACCCTGATGAAAATTTATATGATGATATGCAGTTTGGATTTTATATACACAAATTTGTGTATACCTGTTTACATTTATTAATTTTTACACATTTGTGAAGATCAGAAATATGTTAGACTAATTAAATACAGGAATTATTGGTAATGAATAGGGGATAAATATCAGAATCATTTTGCCTATCAGGAAATTCTCACAAAGCTAATTCAGTCTTTTAATAAGTTTATTTACAGAAATTATTAACTTTAATATTGTGTTTTAAACTCCAGTTGTGGATAAAATAATTCATTTTATTTTCTGTCCTCAGGCCTCAGTATCTGAAGGCATTTATGAGTTCAAGTAAAATTAGTAAAATAATGATTAGAAGAAAACCATGTCGGTTTTCATTTTTTATTCCTACATTAGGTTCTGTATTTCCTCACTGTAAGAAATAATATCTCAGACATGCAGAGAAATAAAAATTGTACTGCTTGCTTTGGCTAGCTGTAGAAATACAGTCATGAGCTCACTGGGAGATAATGTCATGCATATGCGAGCATGAGGTTTGCTAAACATTGTCAGTGATTTTGAAAGTTAATCCCTATTTTCTTTATATTTAGAAAATTAAAAGTATAATTAAAAACATTAGGGTTTTTTAGCTCATTGTCCTAATGCAATACAGGTCACTATATAACCAGCAAATTCTGAAGCAATGTCTTCTTTCTAGTAATTTCTTACACAAGGCCCTTTGTAATCTATTTGCCTTGTTTATTTGTTCAATATTCATAACAAACCTGGAAATATTATTTTTCTATTCTCAATACAGCCACTCGTTTTTTCTCTTCTACCTAGTTTTTATTAGAAAGATATTTACTCCAGTAGCCCTTCCCCTGTTTTTCCCTTTCTTCTGTAATTGCATTCAGAACTATTTGGAATGATTCCCTCTCTCTCTAAAGACTCTTTAAGATCAGATTAGTTGATCATCTCATCACTTTTGCAGCCCCTCAGTTGGAGATGGCCTAGAGCTTTTCATTTTGAGCTTGAGTTAATATGATGTTCTCCTGTCATTGCCACTCAAGCATATGTATCACAGCTGTGAAGCTGCAGAACATGCAAGATTTGGCAGTTATCAAGCTTGCTCTGCATTTGAGGATGATGTGATAAAAAAGAGCTGTAGTATCGAGAGACGCAAGTAATTGCATATGGGGAAGAAGGAAAGATAAAGATTGTGCAGGCTTTGTCCTCAAGAGCACATTTTTGTGTGTCTGGTTGCCTAATGATACATGTCTGTGAAATCAGCATTGCATGCCCTCTGAAAAAGGGCAGAACAATTTGTTGACGTTATTGATGAATGACAGACCATGATTTGATCAGCATTTGTACAGTATAATCGAACTCAAGAAAAATGAGGAATACTGAAAATATGTAGGCTTTGCAGACAGGCAGAGGAGGATGAGCAATGGAATGGAATTTCAGCTAATGTGTGGTATGTCCGGAATCTTTATCTGAGATATAGTATTGAAATTGAATTTCTCAGAAGAAATATAGGACTGTCAGAAAAACAACACTGGCAGCATTTAAAAATAAATAAATAAATAAAAATTGTTGCTTTCCCCCAACTATTTATCTGCTTTATATGCATAAATCAGTCATTATGCTGTATTAACAAAATAGTTAATACAACACTTTCCTCTCTGCAGTTCCATAGGTATCCAGTGAAACAATCTTTTGGCTGTCAAATACATGTACCTTGGAATTGCATACCCATACATTTAGGGCCAGGATCACTATCTTTCACCAACTGGAGTCTTCTCATTCATCACACTAGGTCAGGTCCCGAAAGTAGTGCTGGTGGGCTTGCTTGGCCAGCTTCCCAACATGGCAGCTGCAGAGTGCTGACCACAATTAATCATGTTGCGCTTACAGTACTATATTAATTGTATTGCTTCACTGATGAAAAAAACCTTTCAAAACTGTTAGGTCTCAAACAAGACACAAGTTGTAGATTTAATTTCCTTGTATAAAGAATCAAAACATCGCAAGAAGTAACACTGCATAGATTGTAGCAATTCAATATTCTAAATTAATAAAAAAATGCTTAGATGTCATTTTATATGGGTGTTATAACAGTTATAGCACTGAGAAATGGTATTGCTCTCTTATTTTCTTCTATGATTATGACTCATAATACTGAGGATCAAGAACGAAGAAGCATCTTCCTGCCAAATAACAGTGCTTTTAAGATCCTAAAATAAATGAATAATCAAAAAATTTCAAAGCTTATATTTAATCTAAGGCTTTGTATTTTCTCTAAAAAATGATTTTTTACATTTTAAGCACTTTTAGTCTATAGTTGTCAAAGTTTGTACAGTATCTGAAAATAAAGCAAAAAGTGAAGCCTCTTTTATTTTTTCTTTACGTTATCTGTAATTTAAAAAACTCATATTTTCTTAATTTTAAAATAAAAAGATAGTCTAGTATTTGAATACGATTCCACAGGACTTATTTTCTTACCATCACAGAGGTTGAGTCCAGTGTGGTGTTCCTTAAAGCTAAATGCAGAGACTGGATTATAGCCAGTGTTTATTACTTTACTGTTGTATCAAGTCCTACTTTGTTTATTCTTTTCCAAATCCTACCTAAAGATTTAAGCTGTGATTTCACATCACAAATGAGCCAGTCTAATAGATGTTTCCTACTAAAAAAGGCAACATTTTTCCTCTTTTTCCTTTCTCAGCTATAGAATCATCCCATCATCCTCACTGGTGTTCATCCTGATACAGGATGGATAAGATGATGATCATAAATTAGTAATTTGGGGGGTAGAAGGAGGAACAAGGGTTTATTTACTGATATCTTGATTAGTTCACTGTGGGGAAAGAGAAGCGCCTTCACTGACAGAAGGCAAAAAGGCATGTATGGGGGAAGGCTTTGGAGACGGGAGGACAGGCATCTGTTCTGGCAGCAGAGGAACTCACCTTTCGTGTCTGGTCAACAATTTGGTGGGTTAAATAATGGTGTTTCCATTAGGGGGAAATCACAGAGAATTTTGAACCATATCTTTAATGATTTTTTTTGTATGTGTGTCCTAATCATTATTAATGAAAATATTCATAGCTGAATGTCACATCTAGATGTGAAAATCCAACAATACAGAAAGAATATTATACTGTTTAATTCTACTTTTCGTTTATCACAGTCCAGGCAAAGTTCCACTAAATCTGATTCTAGTCACAAATATCTCTGCTGAAAACAACCAAATTGAGGTGTTGTGAAAGGAGAGTACCAGTGGTGCTTCTTGGTTGGACCAAGTACCCCCAGATCTGTCTGAGGTTGGGCTGACAGTCATGAAGAGCTACTCAGCTCCATTTTTCTTTCTATTTTGAAAGCTTCTAGACAAAACAAGTTGCCTGTTGCATAGGAAAGCTGTTCTCTATTTAAAATGAAAACAAATTAAATGCATACCCTGGCCTTCATATCATCTGTGAAAACTTATCTACTCCTGAAAAGCATCCTGATAAGAGAAGCAAGAGGCTCCATTAGATTTAGTTTCACCAGTTTACAATATTACTACTTTTGGCTGTGTTCCTTGTCTCTCTGCTCAGGCCGAATATACTAAAACAGATGCATGCCCATGCCTCAACTGTCTTTCTTCATGGGCTTGTTTTTCTACCATAAATCCACTGTCTTTCACTATTCAGATTTATGCTCTGAGCTGTGAACTTGAATGAGTCAGGTAACAAAGCATGTTTCTGTCTACCTCTCCTGCTATGGGCCAATAAATTCTGGCAGACAGGAGAACAGATAAGAAGTGAATATTATGTGTTATCATAGAGCAGTTAAATTCATTGGAGAACATCCGTCAGACTCCTAAGAAAAGGGCAAGAAGCCATACTTTCAACATATTTTGGAGGAAAGAGGGAATTCTGAGGCCAAATCTTATTCTTAGGACTCTGAAATAAGAACCATCCTACTCCTCCCAAAGTTCATGAAAACTATACAACATCCTTTTTGTTTTTTTTTTCCTGTAAAAAGCCAATATGTTGGAAGAAATCGGTCCATTCTCAATTAATTTATCCATATCAAGTCTTGAACTTCAGCTTTTAGGTCAAAGAAAGATAACAAAAATTATTTCCCATTAAAAAAGCACCATTGGACTAGAAGTCTCACTGACTGAGAGCTTATTAGATTATTCACATTTAAATATATGTGATTACATTTATTTCAATTCATCATATAGAAACAATGAGAACTAAAGCTTTATAGCATAGTGATCAAAATCTAATGTTACCTTTCATTACCCACAATTCACATTCTGTATTCAGCATCACTAGTACATGTAAGGTGTTGGAATGTTTTAACACATTCTTTTAGAAACTGAAATAAAAATAAAGAATATGCAGTCAGACGAAAGTGAGAAATAGAACAAACTAAGTTCTGCAGTACATTGGCTTTTCTCTGAACTATCAATGTCATCTGGTTTAAAGGCCAAATAATTAGGGAGGAGAAGAAGTATCTAAGAGTGATCTAAGAGGAACAGTGATCTCCTGATGGAATAGAAGTTCTTAATACATTTGGTGTCTCTATTGCTGACAGGGGAAATGGTGTGAAGATGAAAAACAGGGTATGTGGCTGCAACGGCAGCACTTTGATCTTAGGCTGCACTTTTAAACAGCTCTACATCCTTCAGAGTCTGGCATACATTAAATCTGCTCTTATATTTCTCCGAGTGTAGGGAGAATTGCTACTATAGAGGGGAACAGAGCTAAAAAGGCTCAATGGCAGGTTTCAAGCTGTATCCAGAGAGCATCCTGGCACCCACTCGCAGTATCTTGGTCATAATAAAATATCTGGCCCCATCCATCTTTATTGTTCTAAACAATCAATAGTTTCAACAAGTACAGAGTTGCATGTGCATGTTGAAACTACCCCCCTATGCATACACCCCCTGCCACATACATTGGTTGCTCCAAAAATAATGCTTCTTATTTATTTCCATGGAAAATACAACAGATAAAAAGAGTACAATAACACTACTTTATAGAGCAAATTCTCTATTAACAGTTTTTCAATACAGTTACCACCATTAGCTCTGCATTTTCCACCATCAGTGAACAAGGGCCTGTAAGCCATGCTCATAAACATCTGCACCAGTGGAGGTGACCACTGTCAGTGTCTCCACTGCTAAACACACCACCTATCACAACACTGTGCTCACATCCAATGTTTGGTCTCCATAAACATTCAGCAAGTTTTGATAAAGTCAGTGGATGCAATATTTTTCCGCATGGGTGAAATCAACAACACACCTTTGCTTCATATACACCTCCATGTCAGACACCATTTTGTCAGACAGCCCTCTGCTGCCATCTGTCACATGGCAACAAAATGTAACAGAATATTGGTGGGAAGGTTCAACCTCTACTGCCATGCCACCAACATCCACTTTAGATGTTGCAGGGCCAATGTAATAAAATAGGAGGCATTACTTTCACAGCAGCCCTTATATATCCAAGATTGATTAGAGAAATGAGCTGAATGTTTCCAGTTTCCAGTATTTTAGTTTTAGTGGAACATAGTCTGTGGGACTTACAAATCTATTGACTTTTTTCTTAATAACAAGTGTTTTTGTTTTTGTTTTTGGATTTTTTTTTTGTTTGTTTTGTTTTTGTAATGACAGATATATACAATAGAGACTGAAAAGGCACGTATCCCACCTGAAATTCAGTAACTTTGTTATAAGCTTTACTGTTTTGTTTTCATAGCACCATGCATTAGTACCCCAACCCTGTGGAGGAAACATAAGGAGTTAGCAAGCAATAAAGAAGGACAAAATTCCATAGATATCTTTTTTTTCCTAATGTTTAAAGGCTACTACAAAGTTTTATCCTGAGATCCTCACCAGCTAAAAATGTTCAGTTTTATTTTCTAAACCTTTAGGTTCATTTTCCAGCTAGTCTGCTTCACCTAGATCGTGCCATGCATGTAGGTGAATATAATCGCAATTCTGTAATTCTGCAGCCAAATTCAACTCTGCTTAGCGAAGCCAAACATTTTCCAGCTGACCTCATTCCTGAACTGTTCTACTGCATTTACCTTCTAGCATGGCCAAGCACATTTCCCTTCTGCATTTCCACATTTGACTGTATTCCAAGTTTTTCAAGAGCCGCACAGAAGTGGTTATTTCCTTTCTCTCCTATTTACATGTATATCTCTGTGTTGCTTATCCCATGTGTGCCATCATCATGTATTGACCCACATCCCTCCACACATCTTGCACTCTGGAGGAAGGCAAGTAAGGAAGGAAGACTGGTAAAGAACTAACACAGGTTTTCCTCTTTGGACTATTCTGCTTTCCTATTTATTTCCATTTTCATTTCTTTTCCTGTCAAAGAGATTGCATGTGCACAGTGTGAAGCAATAGTTCTTCCTGTTACGAAAGGCTGAAGTATTTTTCAGATATCTGTTCTGGGTTCATTTTTTGCCTGTTTTAGGAAAGTGAAGTTGCAATTGTGAAAGGAACCAATTACTTAACTGGTAGCTATGTGTCTGATTTTTCTCAGTGCTACTGAAAAGATGTTGAACACTAACTACTTAGTATACTGGTATTACTTTAGATTGTCTTAGCTATCAAAATTGGTTAAAAAATAAGACATTCTTTAACATATTGTACCCTCTCTCTGCTTTCATATTATTTGGGTCAGCAGTTCTGAAATAACTACAGCCTTGTTTATTAACGTGTTTGTTGTCATTTTGGCTGCACTAAACTTGGCATTGAATTACTCATCTGTGTACTGAAAAGATTACTCTGGTGATTGGAGGATAATCAAATTGTCAGCAAAGATCAGTAAATTAATGTGAGCATTTCCTATTTGAATTCTCTAGTTCTTCAAATCCTGTTCATAAAACAAGGAGAATGACTTAATGGGAAAAGTGCTAGAAGCCTGATTAGAATTTAAATATATGAAAAGTGCTCTTCATTGTAGCATGCTTAGAAAACTGGTCGGAAAATGAATTCCTAACTGTTTTCATATATTCCTGGACGCATTAACAATTAAGTTATTTCAGCTACTCATTCATACTACAAAATATGCCTTCCATCTCACTGGCCTGTTTTTCATGTCTGCTTTTTCCTCTCCTTCCTTTGCTTTTCTTTGCCTTCCCTTATGTCTCTCCTTATAATCTTATTTATTTATTTTAACCTTTTTTATTTAATTAGATGATGTCTCCAGATGAGATTTTCTTTTTCCTTTTTTATATGTTTTGAGGAGTAGCAAAAATAGAAGCAGTCATAATTTTTTGTAGAAATATTGAAATTAGAGAAAGAAGGAAGGGAGGAAGGGAGAGAGAAAGGAAGGATTTTTTTCTTAATATTTTTGATATGCCAAAAACATTTGTTGACATGAAAATTTGTTTCCATTTAAACACACACACAGCACTTAAGTGTATTTGTTCTGTATGCACTGGTTTTAAAGTAGTATTTCTAAGGTAAGACCAATGATGAGCTCTGCAGTTAAGTCAAAGATATAGATGTAATAAAATGTAACTGATTCTTAACTGGAAAAATGTCTTAGGCATGAATAGTGAAAATATTAAAATCCACCCATATTCTCCTTCTTTTCCTTTGACCTCTACTGAAAAATAGCATCCCTTCAAAGTGGGCATTACTCTACTGTGAAGCTGCACCTGGAACTGAATATGGAATAGAAGGGATAATGAAGTATTAACCATCCAGTTATTCATGATCCCCTTGAAAATAACTTTTCCTTACAAGTTATACAGATGCTTTTCAGTCAAGCAGATACTGTTAGTATAGAAGTTTACAATATCTACCCACGGAAAGAAAGTACAGGATTCCTTCAGAAGAATTAAGCAAGCTTAACTGTGAGGATGATTTTCATGATCATGGCTAATTACTTCATTTGTTTTTATTATTTCATACTGTAAAAGGAAACCCAGCGTAAACTGCTTTTTCGCTATACTAATTCCATTGAATTGTCTCAGCTTATATAGGCAATCAAGGGACCTGGATTTTTGCTTGAATATATTCTTTATGTTAAGTTTTGTTAGGGAATTGGTGAATTCATTTCATTTAATATTTTTCCTTTGGAGTATTTTATTCCCATCATTTTTGTTAGATTTTAATCAGACTTTGAATTAATGTAAAAGGAATTAAATGTAAGAAAAGAAAATATATATTCTTTATAATGTAAATCCACTTTCTGCTTATTTTCATGCATAAGTGTACGTCCATTAGGCTGTACATACTTCTGGCATAAATTAAGCCTCTTTATTCCATGCAGCATGGGCCAATAAATGTCTTATGGCAAGCAACTAAAATTAACATGCTTAATTTTGTCATTTTTTTAGATTGCTTATTTCTGCAACAACCTTTTGAAAGTAAGTAAGAGAAATTATGGAAACATAGAATGGTATGGGTTGGAAAGGTCCTTAAAGATCATCCAGTTGCAACTCCCATGGAGTGATTCCAACTACAAAGTATTGGCTGATACTAAATCAGCCAAAAAAAATTCACAGCAAACGTAGCTATAATTCTTTTCCAGTTCAATAGGTATAACTCAGTAGAAAAACATGGAAAAAGACAATTACATGTGTTTTCCAAGGAATGTGCCATGAAAATGAGCATGTTTAGTACTTTACCTTTTAACTACTCAAGAATTAAGTTTGAGGCTGCTGTAGGATATAGGGGCTCAGCATCCTTTTAAGAACTTTTTGCCTGCAAAGTGGGCTTTTTCTGGCTCTTATGACTGAAGAGCCAGAAGAGAGTGAATGGCAGTGTTTGTAACTAATCCTAGTATTAAGGGCTGGTGAAAGCCATCTTCTTTAAACACTTGCTCTCTTTAGAGACTTTCCCAGTGTATTGCATACTTGATGCATATGATCTTTCAGAAAAAAATGTGGAGATAGTAAGTGCAAGATGGATGGGCACACTGGCAAGGGGTCTTTTTGCCAAGAATTTTTCTACCTTTTTTGTCTAATGATGGTTCATAAGGGTCTTTATTTATAAAGAAATTCCGTCAACTGCATTACAACTTCCAGTCTCTTACCTCTGTTCTTTACTACTCTGTGGATGGTATTTATTCTAAATGATAGCAAATCCAGTCCTATGGCTGCAATTATTGTTTTCTGCTTCTTTTATTCAGGAAGAAATCTGAAGATCCTCTGAAAAACAAACAAACAAAAAAAAAACACAAAAGAAAGAACTGAGAGTGACTATGCATGGAAGAATGAAGTAATGAGAGGCATTCAGATGCAATTTAGAAGTCAACATCTTGTTGACAAACAGCATTGTCTGTAGAAAAAAACAGGATATCAAAAGCTGATGCTAAAAAGAATAATTTCTTAGAACATCTGGAAAAATATAATAAATGTTCAATTTAGAAAGTGGGGAAATACATTGTAAATCTTGCCCAGGTTTCTCTGTCAAATAGTGCTGTTAAGACTAATCTGCTGTGACCCTGATGTCACATTTACTCATTGGCTGCATAATGTCTTTCTCAGTTAGCAAGATGGTTAATGCCAAACTTGATCAATAAGGTGATAGGTACTTCTTCAGGTAGATATTTTGTCAAAAATTATTCAGTGTATATTTGTTATAAAAATGGGGATAGGAATGAGAGTTGAAGAGAAGTAATCGGTAATCATAAAATCTGCTGCAAAACAGAGACTGAAAAATAACTTTGATTTACATTGAAATGTGATATACCTCATATAGACAAAATAATACTATTATCTTTGGAAACCAGTTATGATATTCATGAAATATACAACAGTCTACATGAAAACAATGAATACAGGAATACTTGATTTTTCAGTGTGCTATTCCAATTATACTAAATCGCTTATAATAAACCTTTATAATGTTGCAGGTAATTTACCCATTAAAAGCACAGCATGTAAACAAAGCCTTCTTCTGAAAGTTTTGTACAGTTTGTCATCTTCAGTTCTTCCAGATCTGTACTGAAAATATTTCACCAACTACTGTCTGATGATTCCAATAAGCAAAATAATATTTTGCCTATTTAAATTCTGTAGAAATTGAGATGGCTTTTTAATCTGAAAGGATGTAATGACTATTGCAAAAAGTACTTGCTTGCGTTTTTTATACTCTCCACTGATCACACTATCATAGATCCACATGATATCTGTGACTCCGGATTGATCCATAGATCAATGTAGAAACTTTCTTGGGCATTTAGAACAATATATTCTTCAGTTGGCAGAATAACTATTTCCTATATGAAAGAAAGTATGTGAGGTACATGAGGTACATGAGGAAGTAGATAGGGAATTGGCCTACTTTCTTGTTTGGGAAGGCATGCTAATCTTTACGATTGCAGAAATTAGACAACATGTAAAAAAGAAATCATTTATATTTCCTCATTTGTGTAACTTAATAAATGTGAAACGAATGTTCTTATCATAAACATAATTGAGCTATTTAATACATCATTATATAAACTTAGTCAATGTTCATCTGAAAATTTGACATAAAATTATAGAAATCTCAACACACGTGAAAGGAAGGAGTTACTGTGATTTTATGAACAGGTTGAGACAGAATGCTCCGGTTAACCACAAGGTTCAGTCTAATGTCAAGCAATTTCTAATCTCCTATTGCCAAATAAAAGATATATATATATATATATGTATATATATATTATTTGCAGACAATAATTGTATCAATAGATTTAAATGAATATTGCATCATGTGTACATTTTAAAAATACATTTTACATAGCATACATATGCCTGCAAGTTTCACTTATAGAAAAATAATAATAATAGTTTTCAACCTGTGCAGAAAGACTTATAAATAACATTGGTATGAGTAATGTGTGTGATGGCAATACACTGGCAAAAACCACCAAGTTTTAAAACAAATCATTTTGGTTTAGTTATTGTCTAAAGAAACATTGTAATGTCATGAAGTTCAAGTGCTGTATAACAAGATGCCTGGGGTAAAACCCTGAACCCACTGAGATCAACAGGAATTTTGTCCTTAACCTCAGTGGTTTAAGCTTCTATTTGTTTATATGTCAGAACAGGGACTGGAAGCATAAAACCTCAATCCCATTTGGGAGTCATATCTGATATTACAAGCCTAAAAAATGACTCAACTAAATACAGGGGGAAAAAAGCTATGTAAGCTGCAAGGCCCAACAATCTAAACACTAATGATTTTCTTAGGTTTTTCCAGCCTCTATGCTATGTTCAAGTAGCAGAAATACAAGTAATTTACTTCTAAACAGGTCCAGTGAGAATATTAGCCTCTTATGGTGATTATTGCTGTAGATGCTGATTTTCTGCACTGATATTATGCTAATATTTTCTCTCCAGTATTCAAAATGTATTGTAATAATGTGAGTCAAAATCTCAACTTTTCACAATACTCTTTGTAAGAAACAATAGACAGATCCCTGAAGGCACAGCTGAAATTTACATATGGGTTGAAGGTACTTATGGATTGACTGGTACTTATGTTATCTGAAAACCCGTGGTAGAACCATCTCCTCAACGCTGTGGAAATGAATATTTAGTTTGGACTGTATAGATTTAAAAATTCAACACTAAGGTTTTATTTTAAAGGGTTTAAATATTAGTCTTCATATTCCATTAATAGAACATAGTATTTGCATAATAGTATTTCATTTAAAAAATGAAAAAAATTCTGCTCCATGGGAAGCATATTTCTCTGCAGCAAAAGACGTACCATAAGGGATTTATGTCCAATGCCTTGCACTATGAAGCAGTTTTTGACAGAGATAAATAAGCCTAAGAAAACAAAGTAAAAAAAAAAAAATCAAAAGGGAAAAGAGAGAAAGTATTAAGACCAGATAAGTACAAAAATAACTAAGTTAACTGAATAAACATTATGAAAACAAAATATGGCCAAGGGAATAGTAAGGAAGTAGCATAAATACTTCAAAGGAAGTCCTATTTTCATGAAAAACAATACTATGATTAGTCTCAGTTTTCTAGCCTAAAGGTATTTTTTAAAATTCTTGTGTACATTATTCATATTCTAAGCATAAAAAGCCATGTTGGCTCCACTACAATTGGTAGTAGGGTAGCAACAGAAAGAGCTGCTTTGCTTCTGTTTTGCATTCTTTCATTAAAGTGGTCTCAAATGATAAAGCGGCAATGGAATTTGGCACTCAAGTGTCTACCTTCGGTCTCACAGTTAGAATTTGATTCCCAGCATTCACAGTATCTTTTGAAAATGATGAGTCAGACAGATGCTGGCAGACTTCCAGATCTTGGTCGCATGTGTGAAAGGACACTGCTTTTCTTTTAAAGAAGGGAAACAGAAAGAAAAAAATATCCCAGATGAGCAGTCATAGTTCTGTGCCTAGAGAGAAGGAGGAACTGAATTTGCATTAGAAACCCCTGCACTCAATTAGGGAGTATAGGAATGTACAGTAGTCATAAGAAGACATCTCTTGCATTTCCAATTCTCAACATCAAAAGTGGAAACAGAGTGTAAAAGAATACTTATGTTTTATTTTTGTTTCAAAGAAAAGGTTTTAGTAAGGTTGAAAACAATGTTTAGTGGGGTTTTCCTGTTTGCTTTGTTTTGTTTTTTACAAAAAAAAAAAAAGTTGTATAATATATAGTAAAATGAATATATATGAGTATATGAAAATATATACCTTGAAGTACATACACTTGATTTTTACCTTTTTCTGACTGTATGTGTTGACCTCAGACACATTTTTCCTCATTTAAAATGATAGGAGCTAGAGATCTTATCACAGGGAGAAATATAGGCAGTGCTGGTGATTTAAAGCTACCAGTACCACCAGAACTGCTTTGCCTTGAAAACAAAGGATTGAGGTGTTGACCCTGGGTTCAACAGCTGTCCAAAATTCAAGAAAAGTCAGATATGATATTTTTCGTTCAAACCAAAGCCACTAATTTGCCATCAGTTAGAAGGGGTAAAGGATTTGGACTCATGCCACACACAAGGGTGACCTCTTCTGGGCGAGGACAGAACTTTAAAAAATTCTCCCCTGACTTTTCAACTTCAATTTTTCAGTCAAGTCATTCCCATCTGAAAATAAGCATCCTAAACTCCATTTCCTAAAACTGACTTTATTCATAAAAAAGAGGAAATTCCAAATGTGGTTGTAATTTAATCTATTTATTTTCTCATTCTTTAGTATGCCATGATTTATCTGGTATGTTCTGAGTTACTCTGACATAAGACTATCTGGCTCTATGATTTCTACTTTTAAAACTGAAAAAGATCAGAGTGAAAATCCAAAAGCAAAACTGTGTTGGATTGTCAACTGTATTTGCAGATGCAACTAGTACAATCAAATGCACTAATGTAAATTCCCTGCTGTGATTAAAAGGAAGATCATTTTGTCCCTAAACACTGCTGTCTGTGTCTGAAAAATATGGCAGGAGAATGTCCCCAAAGGGCAGAACAGGTCAAATTGGGCTGGATGAACATCCAGGAGATTAAACCTCAAAATAACTGAAATCCCAATCAGCACATAGATCAATGGAGTTTTTAATCAGACTGAGCAACACAATTCATCCCTAAGTCTTTGAACAATTTATTCATTTTTTAAACTATTCTGAAAGTACAATATTGCATAAGCTAAGAAATTATTTAATGTAAAACATTAAGGCAAGAATATTTACTGCATTTGTAGTAATAATTTATTCAGATATACTTAGCACAAATATCTTAAAAGTTTTTGCAAAGGAGAAATATGAATACACCCGTAAGTAATCAGATTCAAATCATTTTGAAAACTGACTGACTGCTTTTGCTATTCAGATGAGAATACAGATAAAAATTCTAAGTTATGTTTCTTGGTTACCATAAGACACTCAACAAAATATAAAATATATAAAGTGCTGCTTAAATATTTTCAGTGCAAGGGCTGAGGGCTCAAATATTGTGGCTGCTACAACAGATGAAGCTCCATCTGTGGTTGGTAGTAACGCATGTTTAATTTAGTATAATGTTAAAGTCATTCTCTGGTTGATGGAGTTTCAATCTATCAGGCACTAAAAGAGAGTCTCTTCTAAGGTAATGCTAAAAATTTTGTCTTGGGGATGATGAAGCCTGTGAATGACCTTGCTGGTAAACCTTGCCATCAGTACTCAGATCCCTAATTCTGAGATACTGATCCAGTTTGTGGCTTCATCAGTTCTTTATTCTTGATTTATTTTTGAGATATTCTTTATAAAAATACCTGTCCTTATGTCAGAAGGGAAAATAGAGTATTACTGTACATTCTGGACAAACATTCCGATTGATTATTTTTGGAATTTTATTTAATATTTCTTTTTTAAAAACTTAATTTAATAGGATAACGTATCATTTGGAAATATCTGTGCTATTTTGTTTGCTGAGGGTTTGAAATTGTGCTTGAGGCAAAGCACTATTTCTCTTCCCTGTCACCAGAGTTGAAGACTAATGAGAGAAGCCACTGAAGATACCTGAATTTCTAGTAGATACAAAAAGACAAGTTTGAGTTTAGATCCCAAAAGAAGGTTTGCTCTTAACATACTTTGATTATTCATTGCTGTGAAATTCAGCCTAACTTGGACACAGATAACAAGGCTGTCTAGATGTAATTTTATTAGCTTAATTCATCTAGGATTTCTCTTTGTGGTTGAGAAGGAGCTTTGAAAATATAGGGGAGAACTGGTCACTGAGGGCATAAATACATTATTTTATTGAGGAAACATCTGGAAAACTTAGGTACTTTCATATATGATATTGGCAACATCAAGAAAGCACTCCAATCATATTCAGATACAATTGAGAAGTCACTGAAAAATTTTCCATTATAACTTCTAAAGTTCCCCAGCTGTTAAGAAAAACACTGCCACACAGCCATTGGCAGCCCCAGGCAGACCTGTTAGAGGGCTCTACCCCATACAATTCAAGTGGCTGGGATTCTCGCAGCTACTACATAAATTGGGCAATTTCCAGGATACCTCTATTCAGGAGAAAAGCTTTTGTTAAACACTTAGCTTTTTGATTGAAAATATTGAGCATGGTGGGATGAAAGAAAATCAATTCAGTCCCCAAACTGTAGTCTTGCAAATTTGATGCTCGTTGCCCAATTCCTTCTGTTTCTCGAGGAGAGACAAGTATGTGCCACCACTGATGGCAGCTTTTGGCTTTGTTTTCTCATGTGAATTAATTCAACAAGTCTGACTCTGAGAACTAAGTCATGGGTGAGACAGGTGTATATGTGTAGCTTTTAAAATGAAATAATAGGCTGAAAACCTATTCTTTTTGGATATTCAACTCCTGAAATCCTAGGGAGCTCTCCATACCGGAGGGCTAAATAAAATTTTTGGCACATGTTCCAAAAAGTATTTGATGGTGCAGCTATGCCATTTGTTGCCTGGTTTTGATGTGTAGGTGTAAATTTATTTCTGACAAGCGTTACTATTTGGAGCTGGAAATTCAGTAGTATATTCAACCACAGGAGAAAGGAAAGAATGGGTAAATTTTATGGAGGAAATATGGTAAGAAATTTGGTACATCACAGAATTCATTAACCTTCTGGAAATTTTGTTTTACTTCAACCTTTACCATCTAGCAGCTTAATTTGTGATGCACTTTTTAATAAAAAAAAAAAAAAAAAGAACTATCATATTTAATGTAATATATTAATTTTAAAATACCAAATGCACACATGAAACTGGGAGGCATGCAACTGTATCTTCAAAGCTTAATGCTGTTTGTGTCACAGTATGGGTAACTTTACAGGGAAAATTTAGAACTTTCACTGAAGAAACTTCTTTCTCTTTACAAGATAGAGTATTAGGCAATTCACATTTCACTTTTCATCCACGAAGGGAGAATAGGTTCTCAGGGACTGGGTAGAAGACACTGTCAGGAAATGTTTCTTTTCTAAATCTTTTTTTTCTGCAATTTACAAGTTAATTTGTCTCACCTTCTGTTTCTGAATGCAAAATTGCCTAGTTAATCACTATAGATAAGAAAACACTGAACTCTTTTAAATAAGGCAGCATTGCCTTTTAGTCTCTTTAGGTGAGACACTAAGCCTTCTCATTACAAGGACACGCCCTTTGCTTCCTTCTTTCCTTCTTCCAGACTGGATTGTGCTAAAGCCAATGTCAAAAGCTATTTCAGTCTACAAAGAGAGCAGAAGTCTGTTAATCTGATGTTGTGCCTCCTGTAGCCTCTGTTGAGTTCACAGAGTATAAGGTTAAAAGTTACATTGAAATACACTCAAATTATATATGTACAAACTTCTACTTGCTATCTGCAATTAGATGGCTTTTTTTCTGTTCTCACACTACATCTTTCTTTCGCAGACAAATATGCCTAACATCTACAAACTTCTGTTGGGAGTCCAGTGACCAGCAGAGAATCATCTGCCTGTGGAATAAGATTTGGTGAAGGCTTTGGGAGAATACATTCATTAAGAATGCATTTCACATTATCATTTTCAGAGACTATTGCTATTTGTAACTTCTACACTAGCAGATTTCTCTCTTTCTCTACAATAATAAAAATATTTTATTAACATACCCAATACCATACTTCCCTGTTTTGCCTGTGAGACTCACTGCTGTGAACAAGTTAAATTTTCCTATCTTTTTTAATTTCCATTTATAAGATGCTAATGATCAATAAATGCATGCCTACAGCACAATTTAGTTCAGTGGATTAGTTTTAAATTGATACTACATTCAGTGTAGTTCAAATAGAGTATACCAAAACTAGAGCAGTTCACAAAAGGAAGAGGATAAGTCAGTTTTCAGGACTTAAGATGAGGACATTTAAGTAGCACCATCTCACTTTATGACAGTAGTGCATTTGGCTTTCAGACATGAGCAGAGAGGCTGATATACTGAAGACTTTTGTTCAAATAATCACAAATATCATTTGTCTATATTATGCAAATCTGCTGTCCTTTATTTCCCATGCTTCCGACTTTTTTATTCAATTGTCTATAGAATGGTTCTATACAGTTAATATTTACAGGTTTCAATCAAGAGCTGTTGAAACAAACTCATCATAAATTTTGTCTACCTAGTGTCTTCTCAGAATTCAGAACAAGAAAATCCCTAGAATTACTTGAGTGTGTGGAATCTGTGATGATCTGAAGGCAACAGCAGTTGTACCACATGGCTGAAGCCCATCCCTTGAGCCTTTCATGGTTTTAAACAAATCAGCATGAAAGGAAAGTGGCCCAAAGATCTGATACATCAGGATAACAATCTAGTCTGTCAAAACCTGTCTATCAACCTCAATTATTTTGCTATTTACCTCTGTGAAAAGAATTTCTGATTCGTATTCATCAGCATTTTTTTCCCATTCTAGGAATACTCTGCTGGCTAAAATACTCTTTGACAAAGCTATGTGGATTTTACCTCAAATCTTTATCTTTTCTCATAGCCAGGGAATACTAGGTCCTATTTAGACCAGTATTCTGTTCTTTGTGGTAGTTCTATTGAAAGAATTCTAGTTTTCCGTTAAGTAAATCTAGTATCTAAAAGCCAAAAAAGATCTCTGATATCTCTCTAAATTACAAAAGGTAATATGCTATCTCATATTTAAGATCCCATAAGTGTAAGTGTTGAAAATGTTCCCAGCAAATACCACTGAACCATTTTACAAAACTGTCAGGAGAGGATTTTACCAGATATTCCTTTAACTAGGCCCAGGGTTTCTGTTTCATGTAGGATAGGACTGCAAGCTTTTGAGTTCCTCTGCTAATATTATCACATTATAACCTCGATATATCAGCCTGGTCAGTCAATACTACACACCTAAAAGTGCCTTAGCTTTCAGAAGGCTGCAAGATCTGCATGAATCTCTCATATCAGTCATATGTTATAATAAAGAGAACTGTGGGTTTAGGTCATCACCTGACATTCTGGGCAACAGCTTTCAGGTCAGAAGCCAGGTCAGCATCCATTCTTCTGATCTACCCTCCCACAGATGGTTATATCTCACATGTCATAAATCAGGTACAAGAACAAATTCTAGTACATCCTGGAAACCAAGAGGTACATTTAAAATGCTTATATCATTATGTCCAGGATTTCTCTTACTCAAAGAAAGGCTTAACCTCTAGCTTCACATCTGTAAGCTACATCATCAATTTAACACCTCTGTCTTTGATTAACTGTTCATATAACAAAGTCAGTTCAGTCACAGGGTCATTGACTTTTCAAGATAAATAAGTGGACTTATAGTCATCTGCCTTTCTAGACCATCCTTTAACACCTTTTTAGAAGGGAACCTCCTAGTATTATTTTGTTCCTACAGTTCTTAAAGAGAATTTTAACTTTTTCTCTCTTCCTGTCCCTTGCTAACAAATGCAAATCACTGATGAAGCTACACAGAGAACATCTTAAGTGCCTTACCTCAAATGTGGCTGTCTATTAAATAAAAAAGACCAATCATAAGTGGTAATTACTGACCATTCCCAGAGGTCAGATAATGGCGCTGCTCTGACACTCGAAAGGAGCCCCTCCCATCTTATTTCCATCCCCAGTTCTCTTTATCAGTACTCACCTGCTTCAACTGTCCCTCAAGGCTGGAGAAAATATCCAAAAATTCTTCAACCACAAACATACACCTAAATTTCGATTTGTTTTGTGGGAATATAAATATTTGGGCTAGAAACATACTTACTTAAATCCACCAGCCCTGGATTTAACCTGTGCAAGATTTCCTTACAAAATGGGGAAAACTGCCTTTTTAAGGGCCACAAAAATCCTGTGGTCTGTAACATGGAGATGGGGGATGGTGGGAGGAGAGAAATTTATAAATACTACTTAAACAAGCACTAGAGTGGAAGACAGGTTAGAGCTTGTGGATTTATGGACAAGAGGTTAAGCTGAAAGCGAAAATAGAGTAACGGCAAAGTTGAGGGGAATAATGGGATCTGTTGTAAATCAGAAGGAACAGAAAAGAAAAAAAAGAGCAATAAGGCTGAAGAAAAAGTATTCTGGAGAAGATATAAAAAATAAGCTGAGAAGGAAATTGAGACTAAATAGGCATGAACAAGAGAAGAGGCATGAAGCATAGTGGAAAAGGGGAGACTAGAATGAGTATAAAGCTGTACAGAGTAGATATAAAAGTAGAAAGTCACCTGCACATACAATGGAAACAAAAAAAAACAACAAAAGTCGTATATGTTACGTTTTTTTGCTTTCTAGTGACAAGTGGAATAATTTGCTTGTAAAGAGAAACTATAGGAATTATTATAAAAGTGGAATTTTGACATGGTAGACCAGAACAGCTGTTCAAAAGACATTACAGTCCATTGTACAAATTTTTCTTAGTTCAGTGCTTATTGGCTTAATAAAGAGCTCAGCAGGAATCCTTAAAGTCCCCTCTATTAATCTTGCTGTCAGATTGCAGAAATTCCAAACTAAATAAATTACATCCTTAGCCCCCCTACACTTACAGCATGACAAAAATGCAGAGGGAGTCCAATCCACTCTTTCAAAAAGAGAAGGAGGATGAACAGTGAAGATATTGTGCAATACAGAGGTAACTGGGGAAAAGGAGGCACATTGCTGTGCCTGGCTTCCTCCCATTCCCTTCTCCTTTATCTAAGCTTTATTTTTCTGATTTTATGTTGTGTTCCACAGAACTAGTGTTTTCATCTCTCACATCCCAAAAGTTTTACTCTTCGCTCATCCCCATCTGCCTCTTTCACACAACGTGATTACAGAAGATGTACCAAAACAAAAACTGACAGAAATCCTGATGCTTATTGGTACAATTAGCATCTTTATAAGATTTGCTGCTGGGAGAGAGGAAATAATTTTTCCCCTCTATGATCAAACCAGATTACATTAGCTTCTTCTCTGAACCCATACCAGTGCAGTCAAGAAGCTTTTGGGATGGTAATTTATAGGCAGTGTCCATCTATAAAGCAGTGAGATATGACTCAAATAGAGGAAAGGTTACATTGAAACTGTGTGGGAATTTTACTAAAAATAGATTCATTATCCAGTACATGCAGAAATAGATCCTAAAGCATCATTTATTTCATGTTCTCCCTTCTTTCCTAGGCATCATGAATTGTATGACAGTTTTTCTTCCAAATTAGGTAAGCCTTAATTTATCTTTGAACTAGGCTTCAGGCTGGATTACATTTTTGCTAATTGAACTGTGAAGAAGTGTGGACATAACCTCAACCACCGTGGTTCTGATGATGTGTTAACTACACTTCCATCTCTCAACCTGAGCAATACCTAAGGTGTGTGGAAATATTATAGTCGACATGAAAGTGAAAGCCTTATAGCTTGGTTACCTCATTGCTGGGAATCTGGCACCAGTGGTGTATGTCTGGATAGCAACAAAGCTCATAAGTTGGGATCTCACACCAGAGATCAAGCTATTGATGCTGCAATTAGCCTAAGACCTAATTGGGAGTTCACTCTTTGGAAGCAAATCCTGACAGACATGAGGGAGAGAGATCCCTGTAAAGAAGATATGATACCCAAGTTAAGCAAGTTGTTTCACTATTAAGAGAAGTAAGGTCAAGGGATCTGTCCAGGAAATCCAGTTCTAGGAATAAAATGGCAAGATGAAGATCTATGGCTTCTTACAGTAGTTAATGCAAAATACTTAAACATTCATCTGGTCCTCTTCACATCATATATATCATCCATTTATGCAAGCAGAATTTTTGTTTCATTGGAAAATATTGTCTTTAATTACATATGGAAGATTTTTTTATCTTTTGACAATACTCTGTGAAGAGTGGCTGTGATTGTATCACTTTTGTCTGGCTCATCTCTCTGAAATGGCTTTTACCTACCAGAACTGTTCATGGTGCATCTGAGTTGTGCATCTGAGGATAAGGCTGAAAGAGTTTTCCATCTGTAGTAAATAGAGTGAAAAAAAAGTAACAGACTATCGAATGCTATGTAAATTATTCACAAGATTTAAGATGATTGGTTATGTCTTGCATGAATCAATATGGTCTTAATTACACTTGCTAGAAATGAAACACATTTTTTACTAAAGGATCAAGCAGCCAAATTTGATGATAGCAGTCTTTTTGCATGTTTTCTGCCTTCTGTCACAACAGATCAATCCATCATTCAATGCATGATGCACATTACTCTTTTAACAGTAATGTTAGTTTTCTTTAGGGCAATGTCATAACAAATACACAATAAAGCATAAATGTGATGTCTTTATATCCTTAGCAGTGGAGGTGTGAGATTGCCTGCATTAGCAACTGCCCTTGAGCTAAACAAGATAGCCTAAAAATTGAGATCTGTAGAAGATTTTACTGTTGTTCTTGTGGTTAAGAATTTGTAGATAACTGATGTCAACTTTTACTATATAGCTTGGTTTTGGGGGATTTTGTTCAACTTCTAAAAGCCCGTTTTGACAGCATAGATTTGTCTATGGGTAAAATTGCTTAAAGATGGGCAGAATGTAACTTGCCATGTATTCAAAAACACCTGTGAATTTGAGATGATCTCTGAAAGAGTGATTTAAAAAACATTAGGGGATCGACAAGCAGTTACTTGGAGTAAATCAGCACAGTCCTTTCAAATTCAATGCCACACTGATTTATACCATATGAGGATTTGCTCATAATAAAATCTATTTAAAACTTAAATATTTATACAACTAAGGTACTACAGAAATTTTAAAAGACTTATCTTAATCTTGCCAATCAAATTTTTTTGTGGTTACTAGTATGTTTCTATCATGCTATACTTTTAACTGAGTTATTACCTCCTAATTTGCTGTAGGCCATTAAATCTCTGTATCTGTGCATGACTCTGTGCTAGACATATTAATTTGAATAAAAAGTTATTTCTTTTTTTCTAAAAGAGCTTTAAAGTTCACAAAAGATAATTACCCTTGAATTACATATACAACTGATAAACGAAAAGGAAGGTTTGTTAACATCTAACATCTGAGAAGTGAAAATAATTCTCTACCAAAAAAAAAAAAAAATCAATGGGCATTTCAACTCAGTTGGGTCCAGTGGTAAGCTCTTCATAAATCTAATGTCGTCACCCAGTGAGTTCTCTCTCTAGATAGATAGTTCCTGGGCCCCAACTTTTGTAGATTGCTTTTCCCAGACATTTTTGTGTATTTATTGGCATCTCCCCTTAAGTCAATGGCATATTCTGTGTTGAAGTCGTTGTGTGTAAGCTGAAGATATTTTAATTAAAAGCTGTAGATTAAGGGCTTCTTTTTGAGGATTTCTAAGCACAGTCTCATGTCCTGGATCATGTACACTTCAAGAAACATGTGATTCAGTACTTTTTGTATTTTGTATACTTTCTTCTGCTGATCCACAGTCCAGATGTTCCACTAGAAGTTATCTGGAAGCCAATATTCTGCTTGGGACCAATTCTTTAACTACAAAATAATGAGTTGAGTCATCTGCCTGGAATAATGAAAAGAATTCCCCCTCCTCCATGAGTACAGCTCAGCTTAGTTTACTGATTCAGCAGAAAGAAAATGCAAATTCCCTGAACTTTCACAGTGCCATCTGATTTTGCAAGTACTTAGTACTCACTGCCTGTTCAGACAGTTGTCCAAGTTGTCCAAGTGTTACTAAAAATGTCTGAAGTTTCTTTACACAGATAAGTATATTAAGTTTGAATTTCAGCTAAAAAAGTTAAAAGATGTTTGAGCACCACTGGAATGTCAGCTGCTTATTCTATGCTTTTGTTTACAGTAAGCATGGAGTTTGTTTACAGTAATGCATAAGGAGTTTTCCATTGCAGTCTAGAGTACACATTTTCAGGCTTGATTTGACTGTAGATGAGCTGCACATCTGGAGCTGTTGAGCTTTGATTTTTATATAAGCTGAATGAGTTGACTAAATGGTCATGCACTTTTAAATGGTCTTTTAGGACAGAATATGTAGGATACCCACTTTAATAAAATTATAACTGAACACTTCTGCATTTTAGATAAATTTTCCCTTTATAATACGGACTATGATCATTGTTATTCTGAATTTCCAGATGTTTTATTTGGCATGAGTTCATTTAGAAATTTTTTTCAGTACAAATGTCACTAATTTAAACCATCCAAATCCACTAATTATAGATACTTCTGGAATCAGGATGAATTCCCCACAGTAACATCAGTGTGCTGTACTTCAACATGCTTGCTTAGGTAGAAAAATAAGTAACAGTTAATCCATAAACACAAAAATTAGAATAAGCCTTATAAGACCCCCTCCACAGATAAAACAATAAGATTTTGATCTCTTTAGATAGTAGTTTTAGTGGTGGTATTCAGACTAAGAAACATTAGGAAATAATTAATGTATATATATTCATATTTTTACTATTTTTTCCTTATCTTAAATGAAGGAGAGTTGAGGATAAAAGTTGATTGAAAATGTTCGAAGTGTTATATACAGTAGTACTTTTGGTAAAGGGCATCTTTTGAACATCTTAAAAGACAACTGACTGAAGTTTGTTTAACACCTCAAGTACATTAGTCAAACATCAATTTCGGAAACATATATCTACATTTAATGCACTATTATGACACCTTATAATCTTTAATATATTTTTTCACCAATAATTAATCTATTGAATTACTTTCTGTTATTAAAGAAAGAATAAAATATATGCTAAAAAAATTCATAGATGATATAAATTTGGGAGAAGCTAATTTTACACTATGGCCATAAAGGTGTATGATTTTTTATGACTTTGAATTATTCACATATGCACAGAAAAAAAAAAAAAAAACATCCAGGAGTCTATATATGTTCTGTAGTATGACTTATCTGATTATAATATTACATTATTTCATAATGACTTTAGTCATTCCCACGCCATAGGAAATGTCAAATTTCTGAAGTAATGATGAATGGCAACTTCTAAGCTAGTTTTAATGGCCTTAGGAGTCCCTAAAAGTAGCATCTGTTGATGAGACAAGACAATATATAACAAAAACTCAACATGCATCAACCAAATGATGCAGTAGTTGCTAGAAGCATAACAGATTCATTTGCACATGCAACAAGACCATACACAATTGGGCAAATACAAATTATAAATGAAATGGAGTCTTGGGATTTGTCCTGAAAGATACTGCAGCTGAACACTGACATAAAACATTCAGGAAAGTATTTAAACAACGCTCACTCAGAGAGAAAAAGCCCTCACCAACCACACTCTTTGGGTTATATCCCAGGGGACAGAACCACACCATTCTATCTGACTTCAGCTGTCATGATTGGAGACTGGGCAACAGATGTCCCTCCTTGGAAGAAAGAGTCAGAGTTCCAAGTAAAAGGGGAAAAAGGAGATTTTGTAAAGCACATGTGTGAAGTACAGCTGATGAAGAGAAGACAGTGCAGGTAGGAAGAACTCTCTAGCAAGTAAATAACAGCCAGAAGAACTTTTCAAAAGACTGGTATTAAATCAACATGGGGCTAGAAAAAAAACGCATCTAATATTTAGAAGAAGATATCTCACTGAGATCACTTTTGTGTTGCTGAGTATAAAAAAAATGCTGTCTTAAAATAGGAGCTGAAACTGAGAAAAACACAAAGACGTCCAGATTTACTCTAGGGTTCTGTTGAGACTAAATACAGAGAAAAAGTTCAAACTTCCTAAAATGTCTCAAAATACTAGAATATTTACTGAATTATTACAGTTTAAGAGCTTTACTAAGCTGATATTTCTCTCTCCTTTTTTTTTTTTTTCCTTATCATCCATAGTACTTGTCAACATTTAAACTTTTATAGCCTTAAAATGTAGAATAGCTTGGGGCAGAATTAATTCAATCATAACACTTTTACACTGAAGCAAATCACCAGTAAAATTAACACCCATTAAAAAAAAAAATGTTTAAAACCTAATATCTCATTGCAAAACTGTCCATTTAGTGAAACCAAATTAAAATGCAATTAGCTTTATAAGTGATGTATATAATATCTAGGAAGGTCAATTGCTCTGCACTTCACAGCTCTAATTTGTTTTGAGATTAGCTAGTATAAAAGAATTTGGAATGGCTTTTAAACTTTTTACTTTCGGGGAGTATTTCTTCCTGTATGTTGCCTTCACATAAGTATTATTATTATGAAACAGAAGCTGAATAATTAGTTGTAAATAATTTTTTGTTTATTTGTCTGCTTTTGATAATAGCTCTGAACGATAGACTTTGCAGTAATAAACATCCCTATATAAAGAAACCCCACATATTCAAAGATTACTAAGGAGTTGTTTTAAAACACTTTCAAAGACACCCAACCAAAACCTAAATAGCTATCAATGGGACGTTAGACATCTGTTTGATGGTATGAAGAATTACTCCTCTCTAAGTAGCTATTTCTCTTCTCTGACCTGTGAAAGATATGGACAGTGAGCTGAGATGAATGCTGAGGTTCTACTTTTATTAAATTATTTGATTAGATGAATCTTCACTAACTGTATGTAGTGATTTAATTTGAAGAAAAATGTTTATCATATTGTAAATCCTTTACACTAACTCTTGGTATAGAAAAGATCAATTTCGAACGTTTGTTATGTTGTTATAAGATGAAAGAAATCTGTGCCAAAATAATTTGCTTCTGCTATACGTTATTCAACAAATTATGAACCAGCCTGAGCTGGAAACTAAATTCTCAGCTAGTGCTTTTATGACTCTTCCATGTAAACTATTTAGCATCCTTATTCATCTTACTCTTCACTTTACCAGATTTTGGGTTTTTTTAGTAACTAGTGAGCTAAAAAGGTCTCCTTCCACATGATGTGCATATTTGATCTTGCCACTTCTGTAGTACGTAAGGAAAAATGCTTCAAACTCTCTGCATTTTCTGCATTTATTTAAATACCACATCCCTCCACATATCAATCATTTTAGAATTACTTTTGATCCTATTATGCTAAACATACTTTATTTATCATTTAGGTACTATTCAAATGGACTTTATCTTCGATATCTCATACATTCCAATATATGCTTTTCTTTCTTTTCCATTTTCATGAATGTATTTTTTGTTTTTTTCTACCGTCTTCACTTCACTTAAAACCCAAGGAGCTCTTAACCAAAGTTACCTTTGATTTTGATTGTTTTAAAATATTTGATTAATATAAACAACAAAGAGATTTAAAATATAAGTTACAAATAGGGTTTTTTTGTAATAGATTTTCTTGTTTCTTGTGTAACAACCAGAGATATGGCGTTTTATTTACACCTATAAATTACATCAAAGGAATGGTTGCTATTAGGTAACTATGATTTTCATTTATCTAATAAAGAGAAAATTGGTGTATTTTCTGACTTCGTTGCTCATTTGTATCAAAGAAACATCAGGGAAAAATTACCCTCTGGCCTTATGTCTAGTAAATTATAATTACAGAGCAAACCAGACGTAGTCAAGCTTGGAAGAATTTAAATACCTGTTCTTTTGAAACAGGTTTTTTTTTCTTTTGACATCTTGGACAAGCTGTTTGGTAGTTTGAGAGATAGGTATCACTTCATACAGCTGTTTGGTAGTTTGAGAGATAGGTATCACTTCATACCTTAACATGTTTTTGTACAGAATTACAGAATGTGTAAAACCATTGTGAAAGCTTGGTGTTTGAATGTTTACATACCCTTATGATAATCATGATAAAATTATCTAAGGAAATGAGGTTATATGGGTGTATTAATACACACACACACACACACATATATATATAAATTGCCTTTTAACCAAAGTCATATTCCTGAGCTCTATCTTGTCTCATATCCAATGCATCTGGGTGGAAGCCCAGGCTCAGCCGTACGTTCTGGACATGCTCTGGAGCATGATAAGGGAGACAGCACGTGCTCCAGCTGTCTTGGGCATGTGCTTTGTGCTCCCACTCTGAGCAGCAGGAACATGCATGAGCAGGTACAGCCAGTTGTTCAATGTGTGCTCTCCATCACTCCTGGCAGTGATGTCAGACATCTGGCATCCCTGGCTCATGGTTTGCATACAATGCACGAGCAGGGCCAAGATAGTTTTGTGTCATTTGTTGGTGGGTTTGGTGTATATGCCCTCTTCTTATTCTGACCTCCACAAAGATGCAACGTTTGTAGTCTTTGTATACACTATGAAGTGGAAAACTTTGTAGAAAACCATGATCTTAAGCAAATATTACCTTAAGTGAATATTACCTTTGCATAGATAACTATGCAACAATAACATTTATGAAAGCATATCTACAGTGAAGCAATCCAATGATTTCTATAGCTTTTTGTTTATTCTGTCATTAATCTTCTTCAATTATATGGACAAATAGTAGCAGGTATCAAATAGGACAAGGGAGAATGGTTTTACACTGAGACGGGAGATTTGAGTTAGATATTAGGAGGAAGTTTTTCACACAGAGGGTGGTGTCACACTGGAACAGGCTCCTGAGAGAGGTTGTGGATGCCCCATACCTGCAGGTATTCAAGGCCAGGCTGGATGTGCCTCTGGGCAGCCTGGACTAGTGGTTGGTGACCCTGCATATAGCAGGGGGGTTGAAACTAGATGATCTTTGAGGTCTTTTTCAACCCAGGGCATTCTATGATTCTATGAAATACATTTCTTTGTAATCTTCAGTTAGTGAAAAAGTAAGTCCAGAGTGTGGCTTGGCTGCATTTTAAGAGAAATAGCCCATTACAAATGTTCTTTTTGTGCAAGCTTGTCACAAATGTCACAAATTTCACAGCTTGTGTCAGTGGTAGTATGAACTGCAACTCTAGAGGAAGACTGTTATCTTAAACAGATCAGAAGTTCAAATTTTTATTTCAGTTTACTAAAATTCTTAGAAAATAGCTTCATGATTGTTTTACTTGATGATAAGCTTGTAAGAGCCTTTGCAGTCTCTGCAAATCCAAGCGGAACAAAAGGTTCACAGAGAACCACTTTGACAGTTATATCCCCTTATTGAGTGATTCAGCATGTCGTCTCTTCACTTAGGCAGTTTTTACTAGGACATTCTACTTGTGCTGTTATCTTGTTAGAATAACTTCTTAAAGTACAGAAAAAGACCAACTCTTCAGTGGGTAAATTTGGCAAAAGAAAACAAATGGTTAAAAACATGTGTGCATGCTACCTGGGTGAAAATCCAGATAATTTTCATGAACAGCGAACCCTGACTCTTCAGAAGTACTATTCCAAAAATGAAGTCTTCCCTAGAATAGATAAATACAAAAGGTCACATAAGTTTTTCTCTTATAATTATTGTGGTTGTTGATTATTATACATTGATATTGAAATGGAGTTTGGATGGCATTGCAGAAATTCAGAAAGAAAATGCAGTTTAATCAATAAGCTGTAAGACCTTTGGAACTGAGAAAAGATAAAATAGAGCATTTGTTACGATATTTCTCAGTAAATGTATATGTGGTGGAAAACATGCATAGTATTAGAAAGGACAACAGCTAAAAATATATTCATGTAGCTGATCAGTGCTCATGAAGTGTAATTAAAACTGATAGTATGACCTGACTGGATAGAGCAGGACAGGGTACGTGCATGAAAATTTAATGGAATGCTTAATTAGGGTTTTTTCAGTGCTGAGATTGACTTTTTTTAACGATATTTTTCATCTATTCTGAAAAATTCTCCAAGTCTGGTAGCAAATTCAACATACAAAGTTAAAAAGACAGGCCGGTATGAAAGTATAGCAGAATTAGGATTTTAAGGCTATTTATATTTTTGTGTTACTTTTATTTAGAAATTTAAAATCAGAATATTTGAGCAAAGGCCAATTGGCAGTTCAGTCTGAGGTGTTACTGCTGATAGAACAGAGTAAAACTAAATTTTTAGACATGGCCATGGTTGGAGGTGCTGGAGGAAAGGATATAGAGTGCACTGAGTATTTTCTTTTTCTTCCATTTGGAAGTGTTTTGCAGAATCTGTCAAAAAATGATATGTTTTTGCCACTGTGAAGGTCACTATCCATGAGAAGGGCAGCAACTCTGGCAATGTGCCAGGTGTAGAGAGACATTTGGAAGGTTAAATTACTAGGACACCAAATATTGTCATGTCTCTGGAAACAAATCTGAATTATTCTAATAATTATAATTTTAATATTATTTATTCCTTATGATGAAACTGAGAAAAAAACAACTTCCCTAGGGCTCTGGCAGTTTCAAGGCCTAGATTTATGTGAAGATACAGAATGAATGGTGGCTTAACAATTTCTGTGTTTTTTTATATATATGTAAACCTATACCAAGATTTTTAATTAGGCTTTATTACAGTTCTTTATCTGTGTATGGAATAGAATAGTCAGTTACTGGCACCATAAATACACGAAAAAATGTGCTGTAGATAATTTCAGTGTGGTTTTTAAAACATTGGACCTGGGAAATCCAGGTTGGTAGCTGAACAACGGGGAAATGCATATGGCAGGAAACAGACTTTGGAATTCACTAATATTATGTCCCTAAGCGCAATGAGGCTGACTGAGAATAAAAACAATTTTGCCAAAACAAGAATTCAATTTACCCTCAGTCACTTTTGTGTCAAGAATGATCTTGACTCTGCTCACCATGAGACTGACCATGAGGCATGCAGTGCCCTTTTAAAGTCTCTTTGCCTATGTAACATATTTTATGCAATTCCAAAACCTTAAAAACCTTCTTGCTTCCTGTTGGTGCTTTAGTATCTAATTTCATTCTTTCTCTCACAGCTGCTTCCATACAGCTTTAAAGCTTTCAAGCTTTGTGAAGACCTTTCTCACTGACCCTGAGCCATTTTTCATGTTTCTGTGGTGTGGCTTCAAGATGCTTCCATGAAATGAAGTCTCTGAAGGGGTTAATGCTCTCCTGCCATTCAGCTGTTACTCTCCCACTATACTGTCATAAAGGATAGGAGAGATGTAATAAAAAGCTCAAGCAGACGCTCTCCCAAAATATGCTGTCAAGTCCTACAAGTGAAGGAACGCAAACAGGCCTAGTTGAAAGAACAGAGAATCAAAGAAGGTTTTCACTAAAAGAGTAAATAGGATTTAGTGTACTCAAAGAGCCTGCAAAAGTACACTTATTAACCATGTATCAAATACTTCAGGTGCAGTCCTCATATTACTGATCTAATGACTCCTATTTTATTATGTTGGTCCATGACATCAGAGGCGGATATTGGAGGTATGGCAGTAGAGGTTGAATTTTCTCGCCAATATTCCATTACATTTTGTTTCTGTGTGACAGATGGCAGCAGAGGGACAGTCTGACAAAATGATATCTGACATAGAAGTGTGGATGGAGAATTCATAGAATTCTTCCATGTGGACAAAATTGCACCCAGTGACATTCATGGATGCTTGCTGAATGTTTACGGAGACCAAACAGTGGATGTGAGCACAGTGAGTCAGTGGGTGGTGCATGATGTGCACTGTCTTTTGGGATAGGAAATATGTGATCCTTATGGGTTTCCTGGAACTCAGAAAAACCATCAACTCTGACCGCTTCATCACAAAGCTAAGTAACATGAAGACTCCAACTTCCAGAGTCAGGCCAGAGAAGAAGACAATCTTTCTATTGCATATTGCCAGTCTTGACTAGGCTGTCCTAGCACACCCACTGTATAGTCTGGATTTGGTGCTTTCTGAGTTTCATCTGTTCAGGCCAGCGAAAGACAGGCAGTATGGGTGACATTTTCCTAGCAACACCAACATCATGACAGCTGTAAAACAGTGGGTCACCTCTGCTGGTGCAAATTTTTACAAGTGTGGAATGCAGACTCTTGTTCATCACTGGCAAAAATGCATAGCTAATGGTGATGACTATGTTGAAAAGTAATATTGTGTATCTGAGAATTTACTCTATCAAATAGTGTTATTGTGCTCTTTGTAGCTATTGTACTTTCCAGGGAAAAAAATAGGAGGCATTATTTTCAGTTCGACCTACATACCATTATATATGCTATAATGTGAATTAGTTTTAACATCTATTTCACACAACTCAGTGGGTACACACAACTAATTTAATTTCTATTGCATTGTGTTCACAGTATATCAGTTCAGAATTACATCATTTTCTTTTTGTCTTTCATCTGTTTCCCCACCTTACTCAATACTTCTCAAAAAAGAATATATAACCATAAAAAGGTGATGTTAATGCAACGTTTGTCACTACCGGACCTTGTATCAAAACACTGAAGACCAAATCTTTTTTTTGTATA
This sequence comes from Pavo muticus, assembly GCA_016647715.1. NCBI lineage: Eukaryota > Metazoa > Chordata > Aves > Galliformes > Phasianidae > Pavo > Pavo muticus. The sequence continues at coordinate 288,246 of JACDJE010000238.1, read as the reverse complement.
TATTCTCACTGATGCCTTCAATATCAGCTAGCTTTCTATTCCACAATAGATCAATGCCAGCTCCCAATGATTCCTTAAAACAGGTCATCCATGAGGATTGCTGCAGTAAAAATCCTGCTGTCTATCTCTCTCCTTGCTTTTGCTATGCGTATGGCTCTTATTCTCAAGTGCAGCAGCTGTATTGTAAATTGGAAGCCAGTAAATAAAAACAACTTGATGTACACACCTTCACTTGCTGTGTGTTTTAATTTAATAAATATGGACAGGAAGGAAGGAGAGATCCAAAGGAGTGCTTTGTGAAAAAAGTACACAACCAACATAGCTGATGTGTATAGCTAATGCTAATACCATGGATAAAATAAAATAGATGTAGTTAATTGTGGCAAGGAAGTGTAAGAATGACATTCAGGATTTTCAGTGTGCTAGGACTTCTCATAGAACTCTAGGAGTTCTACGAGGGAGAAACCAGGGCAAATAATCAATAGAGCATAACTAAAAAAATCTGTCATGTTAATACACTGAGAATCTTCTACAGGGTCATTTCCCTTGGTGAAGAGATCATAATCAATGTAATTTATGATCTAACTTTACTTATTTTACACTGTGAAAGACTTCTTAAAACAGTTGTGTGTTTTTTAAAAACACAGTGACCAGAAAGAAAATAAGGAAGCTGGAGGGAGGGAGAAGGATCATTTATCATATTTGTTGCATCACAACCACTGCTCTTCCAAGATTTTGTCCTATATCTGGCCATTTATTCCTCTAGACAGATATACAAGGTACTAAATCCTGAGATATACAAAATTACCAGATCTTACACAACAGTTCACATCCATGAGCCATTTCCAGCACTCTAATACTTACTGCAAATGAATAACACAGGCCATGTGCGCAGCCTAGGTTTCAAATATTGCTTCTAAATATCTTCAGTCTACAAGACTAACAAACACACCTGAGTTCCTTGTGTTTCTAGAATTTGATGTTGCGTTCATTTCTTGGTGTGTTTTTATTTGAAATGCATTTTTACACTAATAAAGTAATAGAAAAAGATATTAAGGAATTAGAACACAAGTGGAATCCTGCAAATAATCAAAGCAATCAGCGTACCAAACTGATCAAAGGAGTTTACTTATTGATATTTTCTTAAAAACAAAAGCAGCAAGGAAATTCTCCATATAGGAGTCCAAAACCAGGATAAATAACTGCTTATTATTATTTGCTCAATACTATGCAGTACAAAACAATCCTGTTTTTGTCTTTAAGATTAGCTGAAGATCTGTTGTCAAATGACACACAGCACATATGTATCTGTTTTGAATTACAGTTTTTAGCTTTAGAGTGACTTAAGGGTATCCTAGCAAACACCTGGCTTTTAACATTGCTTATTTCAGATTCTGTGCACATGACTGTTTAAAATTTTGCTAAATAACAAGAGAGTCGTTATCAGGTAGAAATAGAATCCTGAAGGAATGTCAAACTGAATGGGGAGGGACCTATTTTGTATGCTTGAAATGGGATCTTTTTCAATTGAAAAGAAAACTTCAGAAGGTCAGAATGGGCCACTTGGGTGATAGTGTTACTAAATTGGCTGTTTTCTTAGATGATTATTAAGAATTTGATTTAATTTTTTGCCAGCTTTTTCCATGTAAGATACTGTAAAGGGTATAATGTGAAAATGTGTAAGAAACCACCCTTCCTTCACAAAGCCCAGAACTATAATTCTTACTCTTTTTCCCATTTCTCTGAAGAGCATTGCCAGCCATTAGAAGTATGAGTAGATCAGCAAGCCGTAGGTCACTTCAGATGAAAGTACTAATAAAAAATAAAAATTAAAATTAAAAAAAAGCAGAAGGAAAACTTAAAAAAGCATTTTGTGGGAAGTCCAAATATGTGAAATGAAAAACCAGAAGCAAATGAACAGAAAGAAAGAAGGAAAAAAACATGAGATAGAAGTCGCCAAAAATTATTGTGAATAAACTCTTTTGCCACCTTTATCTTTTATATCTAAAGTTGCTTTTGGGGGCCTTATCCTTCCAAATGCAGAGGGCAGAATCCTGTTTGATTTTGTCAAAACAACAGAAATTTTCAAGATGGTAACATGCAGTCCATGCTTCTGTCCGCATCACTCTCCATTTTCATGCATTCGTTCATCTGCAGCTGCTTTCCCTCATCTTGAAGGCTACTCTGAGTCTTCCTGCTGCCAGGCTGTGGCGAGCTGTCTCGGCTCAGCCATCCTGGAAGCAGAATGAAAGCACCCAAGAGTGATTGAAGGTAACAGATAGACAGACTAAGTGCTCGGTAAACAATACATGTGCCTATGAAAAATCTGCTGCCCCAAGCCAACTGTCCATTTGGCCCAACCCCAGCATTTAACAGTTGCTCAAAAATATTTGTATTCCATTATAGTTACTTTTTCCCACATATTTACTGTAAAGTGTTGCCATTATGTGTTCCAGCTTTTGAAATGGACTGACCTATCAGAGTTGTGTCAGCAGAAGCTGGAGGCTCCTGTGAAAGCTGCATGTTGAGCTTGCTGTACATGATGCATTTCAATGCAGCTTTTCTCTCCTCATGCAGCCCACAGTTTGATGAGTGCAGGGAGCTCTGTGAGGAATGTGTGTGCACATGTGAACAGCAACCAGAACACAGGGATAATATGTAAAACGTCTTTTTTTTCCTGGTACCTAGTCTTGCCCCATACCAGATGCACACAGAATGCTGTAGGATGGGTTTTGAAAGGCACTAAGTGTTAGCCTATTTCTCTTTCTTATCATTTGTTTGGAGGGAAAGAATTTAGCCAAAAAACAGGCAGTATAATTCTCCTGTTTTTAAGATGTTATTTTCTAGAGGAGAACTCGCAGTAAACAAAACACTAGAGGATGCCTTGCCAGTTAATGAAAATAATGACATGAAAAAATATGACTAAGATTCTAAAGCTGATTTTAAGGCTTTGGCTAAGATTCTAAGACTTTGGAAAATCCAAGCAACTTTTAATTAACTATGTGTGACTTTCAAAAAATTCCTCCTAACTCTGCATAGAGTACGTGAGTATAATTTTGTCAGACTTCTATCTCTCATGTCATCTTTGTTTCTGTCAAGCTCTGAGAATAGATTTTGTCATATGTAATGTCAAGAAACTCATTTTAAAAGCATATCTTTCAGATAGAATTTATCTCATCCCACTTCTCAGCACTGGCAAAGAGCACTGGCCTTGGTGCCAGCTGCTCAGAGGAGTTCTCACCACTCAGCCTGTATACATAGGGTCTCCATGCTTCCCAGTTGAGCACCAAGCACTCTTTGTTCTTGTATCTTTCATTCTCCCTAGCAGGAGAACAGGAGAAGGTGAGGTTGACCTTTCAGGTTGCTATATTTTCTATGATTATGTAGGAAAAGGCAGGTTGAATGAGGAAGTCTAGTAATGTTTGGGATAATTCTTACTTTCCTGAGGAGCTCAGAGCTGATCCTCACAACCCGGCCCCATCTCCTGAACAGTCGCGCTTCCTGCTTGTGGAACAACTTGGAGGTAATTTCTCAACCAGAATCTTTTTCCTGAAGCTTTAATCTTTTTTTTTTTTTGTGTACCTGGGCTCATACTTGTAAATACCATGACAATAAATATCGGTAGGTTATAAATCAATATTTATTGGAAAGCAATGCAGGGAACAGAGGTTGATGTAATATTTCAGTCTTCTAATTGGCATGAGGAAGCACTGCTCATGGGTGAAATTTCCCTTCAGCCCCAGGTTTTTCACCCATAATTAATTCTGTTTGGGTCTGTTTCTTGGTAGCATATGTCAATAGAAGGGAAAATGTAGGTAGACTTGTATTGAAGCTATACTGATAGAAACTTCTTCCTCAAGTTGTGGCCCTTTGGCTGTGTAAGCAAGCGAACTGAGTGCCTCATGCCGTTACTTTCTAGGGCAAGCACCTCTACAGCCAGCAGGTTACTAGTCCATGGCGTAGCTCTTGGTACACTACTCCTCATGATGAAGCCTTGTAATCTAGAAGCCTTAAAATCTAGTGGTTTATTTTGTGTCATTTTGTTGTTGTTTGTTTGTTTCATGTGGAAGCATTCTACAAGTAGACTGGAGCTTGGTGACATTACAGTGTGACACTAAAGTCATGTTGTATATCTAGAAGTTCCACTAATGGGAGTGTTATTTATCTGTAGGCAGAAGGCCTGCTGAAATAGTATCACAGTGCCAGTAGATCAGGAAGAGATGGGCCAGGTGCAGTCATCATCCTTTCACCTGTGCTGTCTTCAGGGAAGAGGTCTCTAAATGAAATTGTCACAAGAACTACAGGCAGCTTTCATCTCAAAGGGGAATAAAGGCAAAATGGAGTTTGTGGATGAGGGTTATTTGGAGTTCTCTGACAGTTTAAGTCATCCTATGTTAACTGCGTGTTACCAGATTGTTGAGGTGTATTCTAGAATTAGTTCACACACAAACTAAGTGTGACAGTGACCCTTAGTGATCCTGCAAGGGCAAGCAAAAAGAAGTCTTGGTGCCACTCTGTCAGAAATAGCTATGTGGAGGTTGATTTAAAGTAATAGTGGAGTTGCTTCTCCTGGCTTGTTCTTGCATCACTTTGTTAAACTAGCATACAAAAGTTTTTAAGATGTTACATTTACACTGAAAAAGAAAATTCACTAAACTAAAATTCTTTGTGTGGCATTAAACTAATAAATGATGAAACATAAGGTAACAAAAAGTAATTTAGTATTTATTTTATTGTTGGAAATACAAAAACAGAACCCAGAAACATAACTCAAAATCCCTGGGATATTTCATACCAGCTAGAAGAGCTCACTGATCTCATCCTCCAAACATTGATATTTCAAGCGGGAGAGATGGGAAAAGCGCTGAATGCACAGCATCTCCCCAGTGTGCTGGGGGCAGCCTCCCTCCTACCTCACACATCCTAGTGGACACTATCCATACCAGCCACCTCTTTCCTCGTTGTGTCCTTGTGTCCCATGGAGATGCCGCCTTACAGATGGGCCTAACTCATGTCTCATATGCAGTTTAACATTTAAATCTTTAGTTACTGCTGGGATCAAATGGGCACCTGGAATAGATAGAAAAAGCTTTCATAAATGGATGTTCTGGATTTGAAGAAGATGTACGCACAGAGTCATGAGCATGCAAACAGCTTCAACTTTTGAGGTGTAAATATGGAACATTTTTTAAGGAAGTTAATTTTATTGTAAATATATATGAATATACAGTTCTCCTTGTTGTAAATAGCCAGTTGCTATGGGAATGTAGCATACAAGGCTACATATTTTACTACAGAATTGTCTCTACATAGCCTGCTATCATGGGCCTTAGGTACCTGAAGTAACTGACAAGAAATTAAAGTAAATAATTAGGAGACAGCATGTATTTAATGACATTAATTTCTCTTTAAAATACATTTTGTAGACCATCCTTAGAGAGCTCTCGAGAGTATCTTGCCATGTGAGATTTTCTGAGCACTGACAGAGCTTTTAAATGACTGTTAAGAGACTGGTATTTCCAGGTGATCAGTGTGGCTTACTTTCAGCTTTGACTTAATACGAATCAAACCCCAGTTTCAAGTCAAATGTCTTTCTTCTGCTTCTATATGCAGCAGATGGCACATGCGACTACATCCTACTTTGTAATTCCTCTGTGACATTTATTATTCATCAGAAAAGAAGTTAAAAAATATTATCTTTTCCAACTCCTGGTTTGGGTAATTATATAAATTTCGTGAAGACACGAAAGATATAAAAGCATAGCATAGGGGCCACCCAGTGGGGCAGAGGTGAACTGTTCTGCCAAGGCATAGTTCAGTAAAGCAAAGAACAAGTGTTCAAAATTTCTGCTTGCCACCATTTTCCACCATGTATTTCTGTATTCATCTGGCCACATTTTCCCATTAAATACTAAGAGGTTCGGAGCAATGTTCCAGTTCTGTTGGCTACATATTTAAATATATCCAAGTTTTCTTCTACTTGTGATTATTTTATAAGTGACTGTGGAAAATGTTTATTAATATCTGTTACCAAACTGCTGGCAAGGATGTAATTTATCCTTGTAGGTAGGGTTTGGTTTTTTTTGTTTTGTTTTGTTTTGTTTTGTTTTGTTTTTTGCATTTATCCTCAGTAAAAGGGAAATATTCTTATCTGACTAATTGACAATCTGTATTTTTAAGCTGGTATGGTGTTTGTAACATACCACACTAGACTTAAAAAGTGGAAGAGTCTTAGCCAGGATGACAAAATTGCTTAAGAAATAAAATGTATTGCATGCTGTTAACTTACCTCTTTTTCTTTAGACTGAAATAGTCCTAGAGTTGGTTTTGAAAGGTACCTAAATGTTTTCCAAGTACATATTCTTGGCTTTCAAGATATTTTTGTTTGTTTTTTTGTTTGTTTCCTAGCAAATGATGTAGTTTGTTGTTTATTTATTGATTTGTTTTGCATTTTTTTTTATTAGAATTATATTGAGACAATAACAAGGGTTTGTCCAGCTCACAGGGTATGAATTTCACCAATTCCCTGTAGAAATCAAAACATTAATTTTGAACTTTTTCCTCTCCTAACAATTATAAAAAGATTAGAGATGCAATTGCATCTTCTGTTTGGTTTGTTTTTGTTTTTGTTTTTTAAAGAAGTAGAATCAATTTAGAATGCAGGATTGGTTTAGTTTCTGAAAGTTGTAAGGTGCTTTGAGTTATACCTTTCTGCTACTTCTGTTCAGCCTCTTGAGTTTAAAAAGACTGGTTCCATGGCAACATGTTTATAAACTGTCATATGCAGCTGTTCTTCAATAGAAAAACTAGTCATTGTTTTAAATCTTCTATAAATATCCATCCTGAAGAAAAATAAATAGTATTTCTTATCAATTCATGCTATTTTTACTGAATTATTTTTGTTATAACTAAAGAAATTTCTTTATCCCCATAAACTAATCTCTGTTTATTCACCTTATAGAAGCCATGTATATCTTACCACATGAAAATAAGCATTTAAAGGAGAAAAATGCTTGTCTTAACATATTCAACATTCTTGAATGCAGAGAATATATATCAGTTAATATTGTAATTAATCTTCACTGTATATCATATCTCCATGTGATCATAGATTCAAATATCCTAGTTATTGTTCTGATGTTGTTAATTAAATTCCACGGGCTATACAGTTAGATATGCTTAGCAGAGGCTGCAGTAGAATATAATTTAATCTGAAATACCTTGTAGAGTGCCACTGTGATAATAGCAAAGAAAAGTAGAAATGCAACAAAAAGTATGCTCTACTTTCCTAGTCATTCAATGCCTATGTTATAATTATTTTTAAGGTCTGGAAGGATGCATTTACTTTCGTTCTTATAGTTCCTTTTTCCTTGAGAGCTTCAATTTCTTTTTAGAGTGATCTTCATTCAAATGAATCCAAGATCTTCAGGTCTTAGAATTAGTCTTCTACAAGGGGTTAACAAACATTATTCTCTTTAAGACAGGATAAAATTCCTCCAAAACAATCAGAATACAAGACATAACATGAATAAGATCATATACAAATTCGAATAAACTGTTTTCTTTATTCATGTTTCCTGTAGTTCTAAAGTAATTGTTAAAAGAAATGAAACATATTTCCTTTATTATTAAAAAATCTAAAGATATATGGATTAATAAGATCACACTCTTTTAAGCTCTTGAAAGTTATTTGCCTTTCAGAAACTTAAATAAAACTTTAATTACTAGTTCAACTATTTGCAGGTTAGTTTAGTCAAAAATCCAGACTTATGTCTTAATAGGAGCCCTAGTATCAAAGGAATTTAAAGCTTATTTCTCTAGCTATTTGTTTTTTGCGACCTGCCTAGAGAAAAACAAACAAACAAACAAACAAAACAAAACACATATATTGCTACAATCCCTACAGCTTGCATCACACTTCCACAATGTATCATATTTTTGCTACTACATCCAGATGGGTTACTCAGTTCCCATGCAGTTACTAAGTAATATTCTCCCTAACTGATCATAATGAGGAATAATTTGTAGGATTGCTTACAATTTTTAAATATATAGTTTTGTTGTATACAGGATTTTGCCCTTTTCCCTCTCTTACTCTCTCCTTTTGTCTGCCTTTCCCTCTATTTCCCTTTCTAACTTTGTACCTCTGATTTCCCTATAATTCATGGTTGTAGAGATTTCCTGATAGATCTTATCATGGTAGCATAATTTTTCATGTTTTAATTTTTAGAATATTAAAATGGTTGGATTTACTTATATGTCTGCATACTATTTTCTCATGAAATTTTATCGATGTATTATTTCCGGGTTATTTATGTGATTTCAAGTATTGTGGACTATTCTAATTCTTAGTCAAAACTGCCCTCTTATATGTAATATTTTCAAATTTTAGAGTTCTGAAAATTTAATATAAAAATTGATGTACTGTTTATTTCTGTAGAACTTGCTCTGAAGAGGTTCTTCAAAGAGCCAAGTAAATACTTCATTATTAATTTGGAGTGGGTGTTTTTGTTGTTTTTTTGTTGTGTGTTTTTTTTTTGTGGGTTTTTTTTTAGATCATAACAATCATTAAAAATAATGTATAAATCTACTGATGAAGGAAATATTTCCTGTGCATACATATATTTTCCTCTCAGCATTTCCCTACATTTTCTACTCATCAAACTTAATTCAGCTGATAGATAGGGGAAAGTACAAATATTTTCTCTTTCCATTGATGATAGCCTGGGAATTACAACTCCAAAACAAATTCCTTCAGTCATTTCTGAGCCTTTAAAAGCTTCAGTTAAAGCGGAGCAAGCAAAACACAGGCACAATATCTGCATTTGATTATATGAAATTTCTCTCTGATATGATCCCATTGTTTGTTTTCAGCCCTATTGAGAGGAAGGGAAAAGCCCTGTTTAACTGTTTCCAAAGTAATTATTACCACCAAGTAACAAACAAGGCTACCAGTGCATGAAGGGTGATCACAACCCAAACGCTTGGTATTTTGTAGCTTCTGCAGAACACTTCATCACTTGATCAAAGCCCAGTCTGGCCGATTGATCCACTTTTTTCCTCTGAGAATCTGTATACAGCATTCCACTTTCTATAAATACATGAATTCTCTGATCAGTGGAGTGAACGTATCACATATTCAGAATCCTTTTCTGTTTACCCCTTGCTTTTCCCATCTAAATTAAATTGTAAAGTCTTGGAGCCACAGGGTTCCTCAGAGTCCCTTAGCCCTTGTGTTCATTAGTGCATAGGCACAACAGCAACAAACTCAAGGCAAAATAGATGTTATCATTCAAACATTTGTGAGCTTCAATTTACATCTAGTTATTAAACATTGCTTCTCAGCAAGTATTCTTTTTAGGAAATGGGTGTACAATTTGGTTTTGGATTGTTTTTCTCTCCATATTTCTTAGAAGCACAGCTCTTTTCAATATGTTAACTGAATTGAAAAAGGCTCTCTGAAGCATGATATGCACAGAATGTAAGTCTAATCAGGGTGAAATCATTCACAGCAAAGTCCTTCCTATGCTGATGCAATTCTCTGCATCTGCAGATTCAGAACTACACTCATGCAGATGGAGCTCTGAGAACAAGGCTAACTCCCAAACCCACTGTTTTTTGTCCCCTTGCCAAATATTCTAAGACAGAGAAATCTAATGAAATGATTTCACAGGATTTCATCTTCTTATTCCAGTAATCATTTGATTTTTCCATTGGGCTTTATTATTCTCAGAGTTCTATATGATTTCCACGTAGAGGAAACACTAACACAGATGATAATTTAAAACTCTCCTTATTATTCCTCATAAGAACTTCAATAAATCATTATAGTATTATCATTATTCAGACTTGTTTTGACAAGGCTACAACCTTCATGTTTCAAAATGAGTTAGATCTGAATTTATGTAAACTCAGGGTAGTTTATGTGTTCTGAAAATGTCACGAAATTTTCACTGCTATATATCTTCATAGTGCTAATTTACCACTAGAACCATATGTTCCTAATCTTAGATACATACAGCTGTATGAAACAGTCAGATTCATGTTCATTAAAAGTATGCCTGTGGATAGGTCAGCCTATCTATATTTATTTTAGGTATGAGCTAGGATTCACATTCTACTGCTAGTCACTTGGTAGAGGCTGAGATAGGAATGATACAGAGGAAATGACAAGGAAAGAAAATGTGGAAAGAAGACTTTTTTTGTCTGTAGAAGGAAGGTTCATATTCATATTCAAAGGAATATTTATATATTACACATTTGCTATAATCTTGCTAGCACAGAAATAAAATGACAGAGGTGATATTTCAAAGTGTGGATTTCTTTTCATAAATGTTCAGGGTTACAGTTTTGGTTCTTTTTAACAAGTTCAGGAAAAACACTGTCAAGTATAATGAAGAAAAAAATATCCAATAGAAAAACAGCTGGTTATGGTTGACTTTCCTTCTTCTCAAAATGGTTCATGAAGGTGGGAGATGCTTGTACCTACATTGCTATATATAAAAATGTTCTATGAAGGGAAATCTAGTATGTCATATGTTGTAAGAAATGCCATGCAGTACTGTTAATTTATTTTTGGTGTTTTTCTTTAAGCAAGTTAAATAGATACATTAAACTTATATGAGTTGTTGGCACGCAAGTTATTGCTTCCTGGGGACTGCAGCAAGTTACTGAAACCTTTTTGAAATGATGTCAGGATTTTTTGTAATTGAATATGTATATTTTACATGGTAGAGGCTGAAATACACTTTTTTTTGGCAGGCTGTTTCAACAGATGCACATGCTGGGGCCTTGTTCAAGGAGGTCTTACAGCATACGTAAGTCAATATTTGTGCATAATTTATAAAATCGAGCAGTGGAACATGGCTTTTCCATCAAATTTACACAATCATATTTCTCTCACTTTGTTTTTTGTATGAGGAGAATAGGATGTAGAAGCCCAAAAGACATCAAGGATGTTAAAAATAAAATAAATAATAATTAAATTAAAATGTAGAAAAATTAACTACATTTTATTAGCTAATTCTAGTAGAAATTGACAGTTTTGCTACAAAATAAAAAGTATGAATAGGAAGCAGAAACAAAGAGTACTGAAAACTTGTAATTAGTCTTTCAAATCCCTACTCTCCAGTCTCTGAAAGTTTCTGTTTAATTAGCCTGTCTTTCAACTTCTTTCAGGTTTTGATGAAAGATATAAATATAGACTAGGTTGTGCTGAGCAGAAGCTACTTTCAAAACATGTCTAAAGTGTTCATAATTTTGTTAAAACAGTTCCCTTCTAGTTCTTGATATTGTCTTCATATATTCCAACTATGAATAAGGCAGGGCAGAGTTAACATGCTTATGAGGAAAGTGAATTGTGTCTCAAACATGATGCTATAGTGACTGAAGGTCACTGAACATAAACCATACTTCCATAATGATTAGAAATACATTGAAAAAGATCAGGAGTTAAATATCATCAACCATTTTCTGTGCAAAGACAGTGCAGATATTAAGATAATATAATCCTGAAATATTTTAAATGCCGATAAACTCTTATGAGCATTTTTCTGGAGGAGGATCCCATATTTCACTACATTTTAAACATATTCTTCCAGTTGGTCAAATTTGAAAGACAGGAATAAGATCAACGGTGTTCCTGGCACAGATACTTGCATTTACAAAATGTGCTAGCTCATGTTCTGCTCATGCATTATTTTCTTATTTATTTATTTTTGTTAGTTCTGATTACTAAGATAATATCCTACCATTTTTATGTTGTCACTATATACAGGATATTGTTAGATGTTTCATTATGACATACATTCAAGTTTTATAGGAAAAACTTATTTACTGAAGCTTTTATAGTGAATTTTGAGCAGTGATGAAAGCATGCCTTTGGTTGTTTAAAATCAAAAAATGTAGGACAATGGAAAAACTGAAAATCCATTCTGGTGATCCTAATCTACCATTAGTTCCAGCTACTATCTTTAATTTACTTCCTATCAAGAAATAATGACACAGTGGTGACCAAGCTTCATAATTTTTCATTCCAGGAAAAATATCCATTAGACGGTATTTTAGATTTTCAGTGTAAAAATCTGAGATTTGATTATTCCTTTATTTTTGATATGATAAAGCTACTCCGATAAGTTTGTTGTCTATAGCATCTTTTTACTGTGCTTCCAAAACCAGAAATATTGAAGTATATATATTTTAAAAGAATCTAAAAGGAAACATAAAATCTGAAAAAAGTTTACTACAGTTTCTATTTAATATCTCAGCAAATGTCTTTGATGTTTTTGTTTACATTACCACAAGTTTCAGTGAGAAAATAATTTTGCTTTTGCAATGAAAATATTATCATCTCTGTTATTTAGTGAAATTCTAAAACATCAAAGCATCTTTAGTCATTAAAACCAATAAAATTGGATTGAACACAATTGTTTTAAGCAGTTGAGATTTTGTCAAATACATAGCAAATTAACTATATTACTGAAAACTGAGAGAAAATGCATCAATTTCAGATTAGATTTCATAGAGTAGAATCATTTCAGTTGGAAAAAAACTTTATGAACATCAAATCCAACATATCACCTAACTTCCAAGCCCAACACTAATCTATGTTTGTCCCACAGCACTTCATCCACAAGTCTGAATACTAACAGGGATGGCAACTGCACCATTATCCTGGGCATCCTGTTCCGATGAGTAACCACTCTTTATGTGAAGAAATTCTTTCTAATCCCCCATCTAAACTCAAGGCTATTTCCTCACACCCTATCAACTGTCACCTGCCACCAACACCCCCACCTTGCTACAACCTCTTTTCAGGTAATTGCATTTTGAATGTGGAGATTTACTTATACAAACTTAAGTTTTATGTTTGTTCAAGTCTTTGTTTTATAAATTGTATGAGAAGAAGAAAAAAATCAAGGATTTATTTCTCCACAGACAGTAAATGAACAATTTCAACAGCTTCACAAGTAGTTAATGATATTGCATGATAATCAAGAAGAGCTATTCTAGTAAAATGTATTCTTGTAGCAAGCATGAGCTGCCAATTTTTAGTATGAATTTTCAGTCACAAAGTTTAGATTTTGGCATGAACTTTCTAAAGAATATGAAATAATTTTACATAAGCCCTTAAAAGTTGGTTCCACTTATAAAAACAAAAGCCTGTCAACATAAGGAAGTAGAGTTATTTTAGAAAATGCACTAGGTATTACGCTGCTGTGAACGAACATTTTACCTGTGAGTGAGCTGATGTACTTAATGATTCCAGATTTCACTGCCAATCTGTGAGTGCCTATCTGTTATCACCAATTATAGCCACCAGACCACGCTCTTATTAGTAAAAGACTTCATTTTAGGAAAGATGTCTGGAGATTATGGTAACAAAATATTATTTTCCAAAAGTCTCACATTGAAATAGCTTGAAGAGTCACTGAGAAAATAGACCAAAACTAGATATTTCACATTCCTGGCTACTTCTATTTCCATTCAACTGCAGATACTGTTTTCAACATCTTACTGCCATAAATTTCCAATAAAATGATAACAACATCAAAGATACGATGTTAGAGTTGGCATCAAGGTCATAGTTTACATAGACAGCGATAAACCTCCTTATATAACAAGGAGAACTAGCTAAGAATTCAGCTTTATCAAGCATATCATAATACAAACAACTAGAATAATGAGTCTAAAAACAATTTCCCAGTATGCAGATGCGATTAAATTGGGTGGAACATCAAGTAATGAGGAGTAATAAAGAAGGACTTGAATCACTGAAGAAATATGCCTGAGCTAATTTATAGTAAATAAGTGTTGACAAAGATGGATGTATCTCTAGCTGTTAAACTGAAAGAAACCTCATCTGTGTGAATGGACTGATGCAGAAGTCTTCTCATTTCAGATGGATAATTCCCACCTCTGTCAATATCCTGAGTATGTACATACATATAAGTATATATATATATGTATAAAAAAAATTTTTATATAAACACCATTCCACAGCAAATGTAACAACGAAAAATGAATGATGATGAAAAGAAAGAATATGAAGTATCAAAAGGGAATAGAAAGGAAAAAAAAACAGAGGGGATAAGCTGGAAGGACAGTGTATTTAAAGTTATTTTGAAAGCTTCAAAGCTAGAATCAAACACAAATCGAAGAGTGTTGCTTTAGTATGAAGATCCAGTAGAGTAAATATTTTTTTCTTTCCTATATCTAAATTCTTACTGTAAGATTACTGAGTTCTGACTTCTTTTTCAAGTGGAAAAGTGTTCCTATATGATATCTTTGAAAATGCAGCAGCTTTCTTTTCCAGTGCTTTATTCTTTCTGAACTACCTTACCCATATTGAAAATTTAAGTCTCAACATAAATAGAGCTTGAGTGTTTAGTAAAGATAAGCATCTCAAATTTTAGCTACTGTACATAAAACTTGGACCAAAGTAGCCTAGAAGATTAATTGAAATAAGCAGTCTGTATGTATATACCTTTTTACTACCGTATACTCACATTGTAGTGAAGATGCAAATTTTACGACTTAGCCTCTATGTTCAGATTCCTCCATATCTTTTATATTCACTAAGTGTTCTTTGGCCTTCAGAAGGCCTTTTTGCCCCTTTCCAATTACCTGTATTGTCCTCAGTCTTCTTTTACATTTTAATTTACCACAGCCCCCATCCATGGCCTGAATCCAATTCCAGTTTTACAATTTATTTTACTTTCAGAGTGAGATATCTTTATCAGTTTCTCTCTTTCTTCAGCCTGATATTTGAGCAAAAATAATTAGGAGCTGTTACTTCTGGAGCGACCTATGTAGCACCACTATCTTGATTTCTTCAGGATTTTTGGCATGTCTTAGGAGACCTAATGAACTTCCAGAAAGAAGCATGGAGAACGTATGACTCATGATATGCCTATGTGTATATTTTTCACCTAGAAATACTAGAAGTACTGGATTTCAGAGCAGGGATGTTTTAGTATCAAGGCTGTCTTGAAAACAAACCTCAATAGTAGAATCAATATACACTAGAACAAATAATCCTTGAGAGAAACCCAAACAAAAAAACTCGCCCAACCAGGCTACCACTATGCTAATATTAGTACTGCTTTTGCCAAGTCATTGTTTCCTTGTTTCTCTACACATCCTCTCTGTATATCTAACCAGAAGAAGCTCAGACTGTTCGGATTGTCTTTATTCTGCTTTGTGTATGCTTAGTCTATCAGTGCTTTTTGATGTATAGATGTGTACTTCTAATTGTGATTATTATTAGAAGTAGAGCTATTTAACCACATATGTTGTATTTCCAATTTTCTCAGTCTTTTCTAACAAGAAAATGTAAGAAGTCAGAGAGAACAGAAGAATACAAAATTTTGAAAGCATATGATTTGTGTCAGAGAGAATGCTAATGAGGCTCTTAATTTTGGGCAATTGAACTGACTGGTTTATGTTTGGGGTTCAAATAAATAAGTAATTAGAGTGGAAGCCAATGGAAAATCCTTTAGAAACCACAAGATGGTTTCATTAAGAGTCCTTTTATTATTATTATTATTCCAGGAATTAGCAACAATTAATTGTTCTGTAAGATCAAAGAAATTAGACCAAAGGATGTCTATTATGAGCCATGGGATAACTGAATTGCATAAAAAGACACTGATCTCTGTCAACCAAAGACACACAGCCAAGGACTGTTCAGGAGCAGCAGAAAAGAAATGATACAACTAACTGATCACACACTGGTGACTTGAGTGCCATACAATGCTCTGAACATAGCATGCCCACTGTCATTGAAGTTACTTGTAATGTTCAATTAGAAAATGAGATGGATCCTTCCCTCTCGATGCTTTATTTTTCTTCCTCTGAAGAAAAATCAGTTTTAAACCACTTGACAGAAACATAGATACGTTTTTGATCCCCAGCAGCTGGATTTGCTGTGATCTTGCTCTGAACTTCATAGCTAACCAGCTACTTAGCAATCTGACTAACTGAATAAATCATTGAGCACTAGCTTTAAAGCCTCTCTATATATCTGATGAAAGCTATCAATGTCAGTACCACAGGCAGATTATCCTTTTCTTAAAATGATGATGAGTATATTATATAGCACAGATTTTGAAATTGTTTTTCCTAGTGAGATACCATAGCTTGTTTCTTTATTATTCTTGCTGTTTGTTATTATTGTTTCTATGCTAACTCCAGCTAAACAAGTTATTTTCAAATACAACCAAACAAATTCAATATTCAAAGGCATGTCTCTCTGGACCGTATATGCCTTCGAGGGAAATCCTTAAGCATTCTAGTTTGTGATGTCTGCAGAGAGCCCAGCTCAAAGGACAGCCAAGGTTTTGTGTCATCTGATTCCAACATGCAGCTACTTTGCAGCATGCAAAGGATGCTTGAGCTCAGCTAGGAGAGAGTGAAGAGGCTAGTTCCTTTCTGAATATTTATTTTCCTCTTCAGACACTTGGCATAATAACAACTAATTTAAATTTCATTTTGATTTTTTTGCATAATAATTATTGGTTTGTTTTGATAATAGCTGGAGGGTATGTGTCAGATTGTAGAATGAGCTTAAAAGAAGCATCTACTGTCTTGTAAAATGGAATATAAAACTGCTCAATTTATAAAACTCCCTGAGGTGCTTCAGTTGAATATTCAGATAAATTCAGGAAGCACCATAATAAAGTTTCAAATATGCCTTTTAAAGCAGCATAGCACTTCTTCCTAAGTCTTGAGTTTGTTGACAGTGCCAAAAGTGCTTCCTGTATTGCTCCTTTTAGACTCCAGAAAATACAAAAAAATACTAAGGAAAAAAATGCAGATAAAAAAGTTTTACTGTGTCTTTGTCTGTGAAGACAGAAATGTTTGTACTGTTTGATGCTCCCAGGAGGAGTAATCAACATATTGTACAATGAGAGACAATAAAAGTATCTAAAAGATGTTTTCAAGGTGACTAATATTAGTAATCAGATGTATGTTTAACTGGAATACTTGAGAAGGATGTGTTTATTATTATTTATTGATATTGTTATGCAAAATGCTATCTAATCTATTCGTATTTTCTTTTTGTTCACACATTTTTACTATTTAGATATTTGCAGAAAAATGGAAAACATTTTTAATACTAATAAACGTAATAATTAGTAATATATACTAATAAATTTAATACTAATAAATAATACTAATAAAAACTGATATTTAAAAGTTTCTTTTTGCTTCTTTTGTAATTGCCTGCTTGATACTAATGTACATTCACTTTGAAACCTCTAGTACAAAAATTTACAGTATTAATAGCCTGAAGCAATTGTTAGGTTTTAATATCTTTATGGCAATAGAAGCTGTGCAAGTTGTCTCTTTCCCACCTTGGTTTTCTAGGAAACCATTAGCTTAACAAGCAATTTTCCCAAAAGAATAACTCAGGGTCTTCATGTTGAAAAATTATTCCAGAAATAAATTTGGTTTTCAACATAAAAGTCTTGGAGCCGAAATTCAGTTATTAAAATGGCAAATTACAAGAAAGATTTCTTGATGGTCAGACTGGGTGACCCTGTGGGTCTTTTCCAACCTTGGTGATTCTATGATTCTAGGACTCTATGGTTCTACACTGGAAACAAAAGTAAAACATCTAAATCTTCAGTGGAACGAGGAACTCTTCTATTATGAAGTCATTCCAAAAGTAATGCCTCCCATTTATTTCCATGGAAACTACAGCATACAAAGAGCACCACAACACTGTTTGATAGAGCAAATTCTCAGTGAAAAAAACCACTATTTATCAACATAGTAACCACCTTAGCTATGTATATTTAACAGTGTTAAACAAGAGCATGTGTGCTGCATTTGTCAAAATCTGCACCAGTGGAGGTGACCCACTGTTCCTGTTATACTGCTGATATAGACCATCCCCCACTTCACTGTGCTCATGTCTACTGGTTTGGTTGCTGGTGCTTCACTCAACATAAAATGGGCCTTTGGTCTAAGGATGGAGCTAAATGTTCCAGGTACAAACCGTAAACAAGAGAAAGTGACTAGTGTTTTGAAATGGATGCCTTCTTTGTTGGTGTTTTGTTTGGTTGATTGTTTTGGTTGATTTGTTTGTTTAAGTTAAAATTAAATGAATGAACTCTGGGAAATACTTTGTGGTTTTCAATGGTAATACTTCAAACATAAAATCTACATTGGACACAATATACAAAGAAAAATCTATTCCAGTATATCGTATTTATTGACCTGACAGTTCATTGAAATAGCTATATTATTTATATAATGTCCATGGTTCACTTTTCCTTTGTTCTAGGAACTCAGAATAAAGGTCTGGTATTTTCTTTATTTCTCTTGATTCTTTCCAGATATTTCAGAGTATGCTTTTTCCATTTTATGTAGCTTTTGTGAATGAAGGCTGATTTATTTGCAACAAACATCGAGGGAGAAGTCTCCTCAAACACTTGGGAAAGAAAGTACACATTTCACAAATGAGCTGTTAATTTCTTTCCCATTTCAGCACCCATGTACTCAGGGACACTGGAGCAGGTGTGATGAGAATGATGGATGTTCCAAATTGGTTGCCATTGTACTCCTGCTATTTTAAAAGGTCATGGAGTGAAGAAAATGAAAAACCTCTATTTTGGCAGAGACAAAGTAACACTGGCATGGCAATCATAACAACAAATAGATTTCTGTTCTTATCTAACATAAAATCCTAAAACCTTCTAAAACAAGTGTTTTAAAAATCATTTTTATAAGGCTTCTGTCTTTCAAACTCTTTAGACTGGATTTATTAGTACTGTTTTCATTTATCCTGTGTTCAAAATTTGATCTCAATATATTCAAAAATTTCTAATCTTTTATCTACACATATTTTGCATTCTCTAAGTATCCAAGTATCACAAGCAATTCCACAGTCAACTATTTTTGTTCTGTAATTCTATGACTATGACCCATATACATACTGACAGAATTCCTATAGACCCTCCACCTCTAAGACAGTCAGCAGTAAGTAGCTGCATCTTTGTTCCTTCTATTTTCACATGGCAGAACTTCTCTTCCCTTGGATCTTTGTGTTAACCTTCATTGAATAAGGATGACCAGGACTAGTTTAGCTTACACAACATTAAATAAGGATTCACTTATGTCTGGCACATGGTTTTAGTTCTTTCTTATAATTACTGGAAAGCTTCTTACAAACATAACATATGATTTTATTTTCTATGTCTATAAAAGCAAATATCTCACCATCATTATGCAATCAACTAATACACCTTGATCTTTTAAGAAAAAGCAAAATGTGGTATTCCTGATGAGTCTTACCAATTCACTTCATAGGAAAAATGTGTTATTAAAAAAAAAAAGTGTTCTAGTGAAGGAGATTATTTGAAAACCTGGTATGGACATGTCATTATAAGAAAAGAATAAATGATAATAAACTGAAAATAGCTGTTCTTGTCAGAAAAGTTATTGTGTGATGCAAAAGTGCTAATAGCATTGTCCTTGTTGTACAGAAAGTGGTAGGGAGGAAATATCCTTCAGCAACAAGTGCCATCCAAAAATAAACATTCCTAAAGTGCGAGGAAATTGAAAGGATTTCCTGGATAGTCTGTGATAGATTATCATCAAAAGAGGGACAAGAGCTCTTCCCATTTTTTGAGACAAACATTTTATGACTTCAAGGCCAAAACCAACACACAAAACACTAAAGAGCCAGCTCGAACCAGTCCTGCTCTCCTCCACAGACTGAACTTAAGCAGTTTTGTAAATTGTCTTAAATGAGATGTTTAATGAAGAAACCTAACATGTCTAAAGAAGTCTAAAGGGTGCTTAAGGTAAAGATCTGGGAGACTAAGCTTTCCTAAGAGGAGCATGATCTATATTCATGAGGGATACCAGAAATATGTATCATGGTGGCAAAAAAAAAGTATACAGAGCAATATAGCCTCTAGCTTCTGAGGAAGAAATGGATCCACTCTGCTTACACCCATAATCTGGCCACTTCAGTTCAACGTCACGTAAGCAGAAGTTGGATGCTTACACGAGAAACCATCTGTAAAACCACAAACTCTAGAACTGCAGAGCCTTACACCAACACAGCTCCCTCCAAGGATCTTTCCCTCTCTTTTGTTTGCCCAGATCATTAAAGTAGAAGAATGTAAAATGACACTGTATAAATTAGACTTAAACCTAAATGTTTTTCTGTCAGCTTGTATATTTGCATTCAGTGTTCATAACTGTTATAATAAGTATAATGTTAACTATTGAAACAAGTAATGTAATAGTATTATTCTTACAGTTTTCACTAAAAATCAGCTCTGGGTTATTTTCAAAGACAGAATATTTGGCTACATCAAAATTTCTTTTGACCCAATACAGTTGTGCACATGCTACATGTAGATCATGCCTCATGGCCCGGCAACATACTTCTCATTTCTATAGTCTTCCAAGTCTACCATCTTGAGTTATAAAGTGTTCAGTACAGTTTCCACGGCACCTTATTTCACCAACTCTCTAATTGGTCCTTACGATTCAGTGGAAAATATGAAGCTTATACAAGTACTAACCTTCCTTTAACCTGTGAGCATCCAAGAAGTCTGTTAGAAACAGTTATTTTGTTTAAATGCTTACAGATAAAATAATGTCTTCTTGTTTTACTTCTCAGCTAATATCCCTATTTACATAGGTAAATCAGAGTTGAAAATGACAAATTCTATTTTTCAAAGTAAATAATTATGTTGAAAAAACAGAATCACACTCACAAAAGATAAACATTAAAATGAAATATAACCCAGAGACCATATTCTTAGTTCATCTTCACTGCAGTTTTCTTTGAAGAAAAACTGCTGCAGAAGCTAAGTCAGCACAGCTTTTCAGGAATCCTCAACATATCTTAAGCACAGGGCTGCTGTTGAGACTTTCTTGGCCAAAGAGATGATTAAATAGATATAGGTTGGAATAAAAGTTCTTAATGAGTAAATGCATGGCTACGTATACAGTCCTGTTATTTTCTGAAGTAATTAATTCCTGAATTGCATGGTTTGCTTTGAATTTGTATGATTTTTGAGACTGTTACTATGTCTTGTAAATCTTATGCTCAAGGAAATTTGCACTGTATATACATTTTGGAAATCATATAAACTCAGACTTGAAGCTTAAGCTTCAAGTAAACTTGAAGTTAGTGTGTGAACTCACTTAATACATTGTAAAATGTAAGGTTTGGTCCTTGATTACAGGACTTTGGCTCAATCAACTAAAGGTCATTGTAAACATAATCAACTACTTCTGACTTAGCTTCTTCCCCAGACCACTGTTAATTATTTTAGGTTTTCTGCCATAAAGGCTGGAGGTTTTATAGGAAGCTGTGTCTGTCTCTCTGTGCCTCATCTTGTGCTTTGTTTTTCTGAATGAGAGGGAATAAGATACATATCAGTAGAAAGATCTCCCTTAGTAGCTCATTGTACCTGCACAAAATTAGGTATGCTTAGACTGAAAATAACTAACTAAATAAATAAATAAAATGTGAAACTTTGCAAATGATAAATTGTTTGCCTATTTACAGCATTTATTTTTTTCATCTAAAACTCTGTGAACCTATACAGATTATCTGGAATAGACTTTGTACCCCTGAAAGAGACCAATTTTTGCCAAGGTCAGGAAACTCTTTGAACTCAGACATGATTTATGCATGGTAACATGGATCAGAAGTTTGTCAGAAGAGGGACATTATTATATGAGAAAAATTATGAAAAAATGAGATTGTTTCCTGCTCAAGTATCTATATATAGACCTTAATCTTTTCTAGGGAAAGGATGATAAGAGCCATGAATGCAACAGGGCATTTTGGATACAAACTTAAGTCTTGTCCTCTTGATTGTGAAGTGAGGATTTTGCAAAAAATAAATATTAAAATAATTAAGAACAGTCTTTAAGAAATTTCTTCATCGTTTAAATATTTTATAAATACAGTGCAACTTCAAAATTAAGTATTGATTAACAAACCAAAACTTCAAAGATAAGAAGTCAAGGAAAAAAGTCAAATTCAAGTTATAATAAGGCAAATATAACTTTTTAGAAAAATTAATTCTATTAATTCCCAAATCTGATTAATAGCAGAAAAAGGCTCAGCACTGGTACAGGAGAGAAAGACTAAACCCATGGTGGATTTGGGCTTATTTAACAGCTTGAGAGAATCACATTTAAACCTTATTCAGTTATGTCACACACTTCTTTACTGGCTCTTCCCAGCACTGGGTTTATTATCACTCCATTCCCCACCTACGAGTTTGCTGCTCACACACTGTTTGCAGGTATCTGTCTTCTGCATCACCAGCTAAGGTCCCTGGACTTCCTCTAGCATTTCTGTCCATGAATCTCTCTGATGTTCAGGACCCCCTCCAACCATTCCAACAGCCACAGTCTTCACCTTCTGCTTTCCAGACCTGGACATGAGCCAGCAATGTGCCCTCACAGCACAGAAAGCCAACTGTATCTTGGACTACATCAAAATAAGGATGGCCAGCAGGGCAAGGGAGGTGATCTTGCCCTTCTACTCTGCACTGGTGAGGCTTCACCTTGAGTACTGCGCCCAGATGTGGAGTCCCCAGTACAGGAGAGACATAGACCTGTTGGGACACGGAAGGGAACACCTTCCCTACAAGGACAGGCTGAGAGAGCTGGGGCTCCAAGGTGACCTGATAGCAGTTTTTCAGTATAAGGGGAGCTACAGGAAAGAAGGGGACAGATTCTTTAGCAGAGACTGTTGTGATAGAACAAAAGGAAATGGCTTCAAGTTAAGAGGGTATATTTAGGTTGGATATAAGGAATAAGTCTTTTACAGTGAGGGTGGTAAGGCACTGGAACAGGTTGCCTTGGGATGTGATGGATGCACCACATCTCTGAAGACTTTCTAGGCGTGGCTATACCAGGCTCTGGGATACCTGATCTAGCTGTGGATGTCCCTGTCCATTACAGGGAAGTTGGACTAGATGACCTTTAAAAGCCCCTTCCAACTCTAAGGATTCTATGATTCTATGACTTTTTGCACAATAGCTGTGTGGTAAAAAAAAAAGTACAAGAACTTGCTTCTAGGCAACCTTTTCCTCCTAGAGGTGTGAACCTGGAGTTTCTACTCCTGAGCACATTTTTCCCAGTAGACTACTGAAAGTAGCCTGCATCAAGACTGAAATCCTTATAGCCAATAACCTGGATATTTATAGAGGGAAAAAAAAAAAAGAAAGAAAAAGAAAAATGCACAAGGAAGGCTTGGTGTGCATCTTTTTCTTAAAGACAGAGCTGTTGAAGGAAGGTCTCAGTGCTGATACTGCATTGTACTATGGTACTATGCAGTGATATCTGAATGAAAAATATAGATAAGCAAAAGTAGAAGCTCTCTCAGCACTAAATGAGTACTTCTACTATTTTACCATAAAATCTATGCTTTTTTTTTTTTTTTTTCATTTCAGTGTTACTCATTAAAAGAAATTCAGACATTTTGTTTCATGTCAATTACACATTTTTTGAAATATTGCCTAATTT
The DNA here is from genome assembly GCA_016647715.1 of Pavo muticus. Classification (NCBI taxonomy): domain Eukaryota; kingdom Metazoa; phylum Chordata; class Aves; order Galliformes; family Phasianidae; genus Pavo; species Pavo muticus. Next base: position 264,729 of record JACDJE010000238.1, on the reverse strand, counting down.
GTAATGGAAATTAATTTGGAAATGATACACTTGGCTAGAAAAGGGTTTCAATACTTTTCATTCTAGCAGTATGTTGTGTGTTATACAGAGTAATCTTCTGACATGTTATCTACAAATCTGTGCTGTCTTTAATCCCTTCTCCAATGTTTTCTGCCATCTGCCTGAAAATGCAAATTTGAAACTGCGTTTGGGATAGACAAACAATAAAAGGAAGAAAAACATTGAAATCGAAATATCAAGATAAAAATATCAGTATCAAAATTGATCACAAAAGTGATTTCATTTCAGGAAATACAAGTAACAAATGTAAGGAAAAATAAGCTCAAATACAAAACAAAAACAAACAAACAAAAAAAACCTTGAAAAATATACCAATGTCAGCATGACTTAACCAGGAGACAAGTAGGTACACAAAATAGTATTCAGGATACTATCACAAGAAAATAAATATTGGGTGGGATTTACAAGTAAAAAATCAGTTTCTACTTGTATTTTAAGGACTTCAGTACTTAATTCTTATGCTCTGAAATCCTTTAGAAAAATGCTACTAGTTCAGTTTGAAACCTTTTAGGAAGTCATCACAATAACTAAATAAAGTTGACAGTCTGCATCTTAAACCCTTCTGGAACTGCAAAATAGCTGGTATGTTTGTAAAACAAGAACATATTGGCAATGGCTTTTTCTAAATCAAACATATCTTTGCAATTTCTGTGCCATAGCACATCACATCTGATTATATCATATTACAGTATGTGTTGATGTAACCATGGCAATCATTAAATTCATTCTTGGAATTTATAGGACACATGGATTCTCCAGACTGTTAAAACATTTGTTCTAAGTATGCAACATTTTCTTCTTCAAAAATATTTTTAAAGAAAATTCAAGGTTTATATAGAATGTTCAGATGCTAAATACATTGTTCTTATATAGTCCAGCCTAATGTATTTATTTCATGCTTGCATTTCTCACTTGCTATTAATCAATCTGAATTAAGTACATTCTACCATGCCAGTATACTGCACATGATTCCTGGCATTGATCAATTCACTATACACTTGAGTACCGCTTTAAAACTTGATCTGGAAGATATCAACGGTAATTCCCCTGGGGACCCAAGAGTCAAGATCTCTCAGAAGTACAACATTTAGTGATAAATTAGATTGTTTAATTTTAAACATGAGTACAGGTTAGTTGTAATCCCAATAAATCATCCACCAATATCTACACTGGGTAGAATTTTAATTCACCCTTGCAAGAAAAAGCCCTAACCTGTAATTTGCTTTTATTGAACAGATAATGGAAAGATCAAATGATAAGGTTGAAGAGAGAATACTCAGATGTTAAGAAAAGTCTTTTATTTTACTTCACAACGACCATTTGTGAATACCAATATTTAGGATGTGTTGAACTGTTAGATTTGTCCACAGCAATATAATTATTGTAGAAAACATAAGAACATTTAGGGATACAAGGAAAGTATTAAACTACTTGTTAAGCAATGCTATGAACCCTATAGGGTGGCAGTCAGGTTAACCACAAGACCTTTGGAAATGGAAATGAGAGGTTATTTTCGGAAACACAGTTTAGCTTGTAAGGATGAGCAGAAAAACAGCCATAAGGGTTATGAATCTTTTCTTGGTTGTTTTTATGATCGCACTAAATATCTCAAACCTATATGTAAAACTGCATAAGATGATGATAATTATTACAAGCATCTATATGACCCATATAGCTTTGCTAAGAACCCTTATGATCTACATTTTTCAATTTTTTTTTTTTTTTTTTCTGAAGATGGGCTACTAAAATATTTGACTTTTTTGAACATTTAGGAGAATTCGAAATATTCTCAGTACTTTTTTCAGCAGTCCTATTGGGACTGATATCAAAACAAAACAAATCTAGAAGCAATGAATCTGTCATATGGTGATAGCTAAAAATGTATCATCCTTCGAAGAAGCAGTCAGAAACCTGTAAGAGTGGCATCCTTACTCTTAGCATACACATGACTTTAACAGTATCAGTCGTGTAATGGGTTAAAATGTATTTGCAGGCAGAAAATAAATAAATAAACCAACCACTATAATTCTACAGTTAGTGCATCTTACAAGGCTAAGAAAAGGAGTGGTCTGTATCAATCACATAATGACATTATAAATCTTTGTACCTTGCAAGGAAATGACATGAAAAATTAGACTGAACAAGCCAGAGATGCACTATTTGTAAGCCTCAAAGGAAAGGTTAATGCAAGTTAAATATTGACATGTCAGCAATAAGGATTATAGCAATTATAAATTTGCACTAATGCCAGCTGCTGTTTAATTATTACGTGACACTGACAGGTCAGCCTGGTAGATTGACAGCTGAAGGCATTTGCCTTGTAGGAATTATTCAAGATCTTTGGAACAAGCTCTGATCTCAGCTACACCAGTTCAGTTCTACATACAAATCTCTTTGAGTCAGGGGAGTTAATTCATATTCCCAGTGGCAAGAGGAGAATCTGTTACTACATCATGTGTTACTTTCATTTTCCCTAGTGTCACGAAAGTGAATAATTATATACCATATAAACATACAAGAACACTCCTCCTCTCATCTTTCCCTTAAGTCACTCACTTAAGTGAGAACTACACTAGAACATATTTAAATATTGTTAGTTTCTGCCTGAGGGGAAAAAAAGAAAGAAAGAAAGAAAGAAAAGAAAGAAAGAAAGAAAGAAAGAAAGAGAGAAAGAAAGAGAGAAAGAAAGAGAGAAAGAAAGAGAGAAAGAAAGAGAGAAAGAAAGAAAGAAATGTGAATTCTACTCTAAAAGAGACTCAGTCTTCATTAATCTCAGTAATAGTCATTAATGTTGAGGTTCTGAGAAGCGCTCAGAAAGCAAAATATGTAGACAATGGAGAATTTCACTTCTTTCTAGGAAAAAATAAGTAAGTAGCAATTAAAACAAAAGAGTTTTTCTGGAGTACACTGAATGTAGTAGATTGAGCTTCATATACTGATTCTGATTAAATTATTCATCTAGGAAAATTAAATCGGTACTGCCATTTTGCTGCCCTTGCAGTGTTCTCTAAGCAATCATGAAATCTAAAAGTACACTGAAATTATGGCAGTTAATGCCTCCAAATGACCAACCCAAAGCCTGTGAATCGATTAAGTTCTAATTAAAATTTAACATAATGAACGAACAGGGTTTAACTTCTGGAAAGGTCTTATCTTAGTCCTCTACAGAGAGATATGTCTCTAAAATGCTATAAAATAGAATTTCAGGAGAGTCATACCTTTTAACCCTTAAGTCTACATTGTATCATTTCTATTCTCCATATGGAAGTAAAAGGAGACCAGCATCAAAGCCCACTGGAGTCCCGGGTAAAAATGCAGTTGTCTATACCAAGCTTCTGTGTAAAACCAGTCTTCGTTTTTGAAGACTTATCCGTTTACCTGTAGTAAAACATGTTTAATTCTGAATACAGCAAATAGGCTGAAGTTTGTCATGCAGCCTCCACTTTAATTCCTTACTTCAGCTGTTTCACCTTAGTGGAGGAGCTGCCAGATGAGCACTATTAAATGGAATGGTGTTATAGTTTTCAACTACCATTAAAATTTGTTGCTTTCAATCCCTCAAAGTTTTATTGGTAACTAAATGTCTTGGGGCTTGTCTTTTTGTGTGCATTTTGTTGTTGCTGTTGTTGTTTTATAGTTTTGCTTTTGTTTTGTTTGTGGTGGGTTTTTTTTTTTTTCCTTTTTTTAATTGTAAAATTAAATTTTTATGAAGATATTGCTGGAGACTTTTATATATTTCTACTACTGTATACTTCCCTTCTCTTGATACCCAATCTTATGAATTCACTAGTGGGGCTGAATCAAAGTTTTATATGATTCATTTCATATAATTCACTACAGCTCTTCTCATATTTTATCTTCAAACTTAATTCAAATGAAAAAATAAACAAATTCTGGTAAGACGAAACAGAAGATCAGTGGAGCATGACTATAAAATATCTGACTTTAAGCAAGATTTATTGACATCCTTCTTTTCTCTCTTCATTGAAAACAGTACGTTTCACTATGTTTTGTTTGGCTTTTTGTGTTATTTTATTTAAAGGTAAAATTATTCTCCAAGAAATTTCAAAAGCAAGATTATTTCATTGTTAACATTTTACAGGTACAAAACGAAAACAAACTAGAGGCAATCACTGCAGAACAAGGACCTATGAAATTTAGATTTGGGTCAAACTTCTGCTACAAGGCATCAGGAACATATTACATAGGTAATAATTACTGCAGGAAAGAGACTACATGAAATTCATAAAATAACTTTGCATCTCCTTCTTGCAGACCAAAGCATAGTGAGTGAAGGCAGTTATGGGATTCACTTCAGAAGTGCTCCCATGACCCAAACTAGAACAGCAATGTAAACACATCCTTTAGAGTCATTTTGCTGTATTCTTCACAACAAATTAAGAGCTAGATCAGGACAAACACTGGCAAAAAGTGTAGTGACACCATACTCCACAGTAACATAATACACACAGTCAGACCTTCAGAGGTCTGAACTATTCAGCCACAGAGGTGGCTGAACTACTGTCATTTAACCAGACCTTTCCTGCTCTTCAGAGAGGAAATACTGGAGGTGTTCTTACACTTCAGTATTTTATCTGAGAAGATTTCCTGTGATCAAAATATAAGTAGACATTTGTATTATCACAAAAGTTTCAATGTTAGTAATAAGCTTACTACTTGCAAAAATGCTGATGGAATGAACTCAAGAGTCTTTTCCAATCACATAAAAAATGGATTAATCAGATAGATATGCCAGCTCTTTTTCTCCAACATCCAAACTAACAACAGGATCGTTTGATTTNTTTTTTTTTTTCATTTCAGTGTTACTCATTAAAAGAAATTCAGACATTTTGTTTCATGTCAATTACACATTTTTTGAAATATTGCCTAATTTGTAATGGAAATTAATTTGGAAATGATACACTTGGCTAGAAAAGGGTTTCAATACTTTTCATTCTAGCAGTATGTTGTGTGTTATACAGAGTAATCTTCTGACATGTTATCTACAAATCTGTGCTGTCTTTAATCCCTTCTCCAATGTTTTCTGCCATCTGCCTGAAAATGCAAATTTGAAACTGCGTTTGGGATAGACAAACAATAAAAGGAAGAAAAACATTGAAATCGAAATATCAAGATAAAAATATCAGTATCAAAATTGATCACAAAAGTGATTTCATTTCAGGAAATACAAGTAACAAATGTAAGGAAAAATAAGCTCAAATACAAAACAAAAACAAACAAACAAAAAAAACCTTGAAAAATATACCAATGTCAGCATGACTTAACCAGGAGACAAGTAGGTACACAAAATAGTATTCAGGATACTATCACAAGAAAATAAATATTGGGTGGGATTTACAAGTAAAAAATCAGTTTCTACTTGTATTTTAAGGACTTCAGTACTTAATTCTTATGCTCTGAAATCCTTTAGAAAAATGCTACTAGTTCAGTTTGAAACCTTTTAGGAAGTCATCACAATAACTAAATAAAGTTGACAGTCTGCATCTTAAACCCTTCTGGAACTGCAAAATAGCTGGTATGTTTGTAAAACAAGAACATATTGGCAATGGCTTTTTCTAAATCAAACATATCTTTGCAATTTCTGTGCCATAGCACATCACATCTGATTATATCATATTACAGTATGTGTTGATGTAACCATGGCAATCATTAAATTCATTCTTGGAATTTATAGGACACATGGATTCTCCAGACTGTTAAAACATTTGTTCTAAGTATGCAACATTTTCTTCTTCAAAAATATTTTTAAAGAAAATTCAAGGTTTATATAGAATGTTCAGATGCTAAATACATTGTTCTTATATAGTCCAGCCTAATGTATTTATTTCATGCTTGCATTTCTCACTTGCTATTAATCAATCTGAATTAAGTACATTCTACCATGCCAGTATACTGCACATGATTCCTGGCATTGATCAATTCACTATACACTTGAGTACCGCTTTAAAACTTGATCTGGAAGATATCAACGGTAATTCCCCTGGGGACCCAAGAGTCAAGATCTCTCAGAAGTACAACATTTAGTGATAAATTAGATTGTTTAATTTTAAACATGAGTACAGGTTAGTTGTAATCCCAATAAATCATCCACCAATATCTACACTGGGTAGAATTTTAATTCACCCTTGCAAGAAAAAGCCCTAACCTGTAATTTGCTTTTATTGAACAGATAATGGAAAGATCAAATGATAAGGTTGAAGAGAGAATACTCAGATGTTAAGAAAAGTCTTTTATTTTACTTCACAACGACCATTTGTGAATACCAATATTTAGGATGTGTTGAACTGTTAGATTTGTCCACAGCAATATAATTATTGTAGAAAACATAAGAACATTTAGGGATACAAGGAAAGTATTAAACTACTTGTTAAGCAATGCTATGAACCCTATAGGGTGGCAGTCAGGTTAACCACAAGACCTTTGGAAATGGAAATGAGAGGTTATTTTCGGAAACACAGTTTAGCTTGTAAGGATGAGCAGAAAAACAGCCATAAGGGTTATGAATCTTTTCTTGGTTGTTTTTATGATCGCACTAAATATCTCAAACCTATATGTAAAACTGCATAAGATGATGATAATTATTACAAGCATCTATATGACCCATATAGCTTTGCTAAGAACCCTTATGATCTACATTTTTCAATTTTTTTTTTTTTTTTTTCTGAAGATGGGCTACTAAAATATTTGACTTTTTTGAACATTTAGGAGAATTCGAAATATTCTCAGTACTTTTTTCAGCAGTCCTATTGGGACTGATATCAAAACAAAACAAATCTAGAAGCAATGAATCTGTCATATGGTGATAGCTAAAAATGTATCATCCTTCGAAGAAGCAGTCAGAAACCTGTAAGAGTGGCATCCTTACTCTTAGCATACACATGACTTTAACAGTATCAGTCGTGTAATGGGTTAAAATGTATTTGCAGGCAGAAAATAAATAAATAAACCAACCACTATAATTCTACAGTTAGTGCATCTTACAAGGCTAAGAAAAGGAGTGGTCTGTATCAATCACATAATGACATTATAAATCTTTGTACCTTGCAAGGAAATGACATGAAAAATTAGACTGAACAAGCCAGAGATGCACTATTTGTAAGCCTCAAAGGAAAGGTTAATGCAAGTTAAATATTGACATGTCAGCAATAAGGATTATAGCAATTATAAATTTGCACTAATGCCAGCTGCTGTTTAATTATTACGTGACACTGACAGGTCAGCCTGGTAGATTGACAGCTGAAGGCATTTGCCTTGTAGGAATTATTCAAGATCTTTGGAACAAGCTCTGATCTCAGCTACACCAGTTCAGTTCTACATACAAATCTCTTTGAGTCAGGGGAGTTAATTCATATTCCCAGTGGCAAGAGGAGAATCTGTTACTACATCATGTGTTACTTTCATTTTCCCTAGTGTCACGAAAGTGAATAATTATATACCATATAAACATACAAGAACACTCCTCCTCTCATCTTTCCCTTAAGTCACTCACTTAAGTGAGAACTACACTAGAACATATTTAAATATTGTTAGTTTCTGCCTGAGGGGAAAAAAAGAAAGAAAGAAAGAAAGAAAAGAAAGAAAGAAAGAAAGAAAGAAAGAAAGAGAGAAAGAAAGAGAGAAAGAAAGAGAGAAAGAAAGAGAGAAAGAAAGAGAGAAAGAAAGAAAGAAATGTGAATTCTACTCTAAAAGAGACTCAGTCTTCATTAATCTCAGTAATAGTCATTAATGTTGAGGTTCTGAGAAGCGCTCAGAAAGCAAAATATGTAGACAATGGAGAATTTCACTTCTTTCTAGGAAAAAATAAGTAAGTAGCAATTAAAACAAAAGAGTTTTTCTGGAGTACACTGAATGTAGTAGATTGAGCTTCATATACTGATTCTGATTAAATTATTCATCTAGGAAAATTAAATCGGTACTGCCATTTTGCTGCCCTTGCAGTGTTCTCTAAGCAATCATGAAATCTAAAAGTACACTGAAATTATGGCAGTTAATGCCTCCAAATGACCAACCCAAAGCCTGTGAATCGATTAAGTTCTAATTAAAATTTAACATAATGAACGAACAGGGTTTAACTTCTGGAAAGGTCTTATCTTAGTCCTCTACAGAGAGATATGTCTCTAAAATGCTATAAAATAGAATTTCAGGAGAGTCATACCTTTTAACCCTTAAGTCTACATTGTATCATTTCTATTCTCCATATGGAAGTAAAAGGAGACCAGCATCAAAGCCCACTGGAGTCCCGGGTAAAAATGCAGTTGTCTATACCAAGCTTCTGTGTAAAACCAGTCTTCGTTTTTGAAGACTTATCCGTTTACCTGTAGTAAAACATGTTTAATTCTGAATACAGCAAATAGGCTGAAGTTTGTCATGCAGCCTCCACTTTAATTCCTTACTTCAGCTGTTTCACCTTAGTGGAGGAGCTGCCAGATGAGCACTATTAAATGGAATGGTGTTATAGTTTTCAACTACCATTAAAATTTGTTGCTTTCAATCCCTCAAAGTTTTATTGGTAACTAAATGTCTTGGGGCTTGTCTTTTTGTGTGCATTTTGTTGTTGCTGTTGTTGTTTTATAGTTTTGCTTTTGTTTTGTTTGTGGTGGGTTTTTTTTTTTTTCCTTTTTTTAATTGTAAAATTAAATTTTTATGAAGATATTGCTGGAGACTTTTATATATTTCTACTACTGTATACTTCCCTTCTCTTGATACCCAATCTTATGAATTCACTAGTGGGGCTGAATCAAAGTTTTATATGATTCATTTCATATAATTCACTACAGCTCTTCTCATATTTTATCTTCAAACTTAATTCAAATGAAAAAATAAACAAATTCTGGTAAGACGAAACAGAAGATCAGTGGAGCATGACTATAAAATATCTGACTTTAAGCAAGATTTATTGACATCCTTCTTTTCTCTCTTCATTGAAAACAGTACGTTTCACTATGTTTTGTTTGGCTTTTTGTGTTATTTTATTTAAAGGTAAAATTATTCTCCAAGAAATTTCAAAAGCAAGATTATTTCATTGTTAACATTTTACAGGTACAAAACGAAAACAAACTAGAGGCAATCACTGCAGAACAAGGACCTATGAAATTTAGATTTGGGTCAAACTTCTGCTACAAGGCATCAGGAACATATTACATAGGTAATAATTACTGCAGGAAAGAGACTACATGAAATTCATAAAATAACTTTGCATCTCCTTCTTGCAGACCAAAGCATAGTGAGTGAAGGCAGTTATGGGATTCACTTCAGAAGTGCTCCCATGACCCAAACTAGAACAGCAATGTAAACACATCCTTTAGAGTCATTTTGCTGTATTCTTCACAACAAATTAAGAGCTAGATCAGGACAAACACTGGCAAAAAGTGTAGTGACACCATACTCCACAGTAACATAATACACACAGTCAGACCTTCAGAGGTCTGAACTATTCAGCCACAGAGGTGGCTGAACTACTGTCATTTAACCAGACCTTTCCTGCTCTTCAGAGAGGAAATACTGGAGGTGTTCTTACACTTCAGTATTTTATCTGAGAAGATTTCCTGTGATCAAAATATAAGTAGACATTTGTATTATCACAAAAGTTTCAATGTTAGTAATAAGCTTACTACTTGCAAAAATGCTGATGGAATGAACTCAAGAGTCTTTTCCAATCACATAAAAAATGGATTAATCAGATAGATATGCCAGCTCTTTTTCTCCAACATCCAAACTAACAACAGGATCGTTTGATTTAAAAAAAAAAAAAAAAAGTATTTGTAAGTGTACTTCCAGTTAAATGGGATGGGCTGTATTTTAATCAGAATGTTTTCTTAATTTGAATGCACAAATCAATTTGTGCAGAAAAGTAACCCCATTTTTCAAGTTTGAGGGAGGAACTGTAAATGAATTATGACACATATTTCAAGGACAACAACCTTTAAAAGACTGACCAATCTCAATTATGTTGTTAATTCCTGAACACGTTCATGTGAAAAAAGTCATAACAAGATCCAATGGGTTTGGCAACTGAGAGAGTGCTTCTGCACTTGCCATTGCACATGCTTTGCATTACAAGCAGGCAAAGTAGAACTCTGCACTTTTCTGGAGTATTTCACTCATGGATGACAGTAGAAATAAGTACCATGAGAAACCTTCCTACAGAAAATACATTAAAAAAATAAAGATATCAAGCTTTCACTAATTTCTGTTTTGGAAGATATATCCAAAACTGGTTACATCAATTTTTATTTTTATTTTAAATGTAAACATCATCAACCTCAATTGGCCATAAGCACAACTTCAGTAGTTCTTCCAGTCCTCATCTATTTCACCAAGGTTTAAATCTTTTTCATTTTCACTCTCTGTTTAAAGATTAAGCAGACCTCTGTTATTCTGTAATTATAGGATTAATACCACTTTCCAAACCCACTTAAATGAAATGACATGCAGACAAAAAGTGATTTTTGTTGTCTTTATGATTTTAATGCCAAGTATATTTTTTTGTCATTTGTTTTGTAGAACATGCAGTTTTGACTTTTTAAACCTGCTAAAAATGATGAAATATATTCATACATTTCTAAACCGGAATTGGATGCAAAATGACAATGCACATTTCTGGTGGGAGCTTTTTCCTGTAGGAAGAACACTACATGGAAAGCTGGGAACTGATCATACCTATCATGTCTCTTATCCTGCATACAGTGAAGTAGTGTACAACTCCAGTTAGGAAGTGTCACATTTTCCTACTGCCAGTTTTCCTGAACATATTGAATTTATCCTCCTTCCCTCCTTCTCCTTCAGACATTACAACTCTATGGATTTTCTGAGGATGTGTCTCCAAGAGGAGATATTCAGGGCTATTTCATGAGCTGACGCAAAGCCCCTGAATTACCTGCAATAGGTTATTCTTATTATCCTCTCTCGTGTGGATTAATTAGTGCTTTCTGGTTCTGTTCCAGTTTATGTTACCAAGTTACTATTCACATAAACCTCTAATAAGTTCTTGTAGCTTTCTCTGGATTTGATCACTAAGAAATTACATCCAGATCTTCAGAAAGAGTTCCATCCCTAATATCCATTTTTAATATATACAAACGTATTAACACTAGACTTTTAATTGTGCCTTGAAACATTGTACTGTCAATGTGATGTGGAAGAAATGACCTTTCACCATTTAGTTTATCTCCTCTTTTTTTTTGAAGACTTCTGGGTAAAGGTTTGTTCCTGTTCACACTTACTAGTTTACTAAAACGTTCAAAGGACTTTTACTGATATATCACATAACATACTTGCTAGATTTGTTATCCTGCAAGAGACCTCCTACGGTGAAAAAAATATATTAAAAAGCACTTCTTAAATTGATTTGACTGCCATTAGAAGGGGGAAAAACTCTTAGTCCCAGACCTCTCTGGGACTTCCAGCTTTATTATAAGAAAAAAAAATGAATGTAATACTCAGAATCCTTTGAAGTATATAAAGAGGTTAGAAAAATCATTGAACTTCTCAGCAATATCTTTAACTTCCTCCAATGTTCCCTCCACTATACTTAAATATACAAAAAAAAAACAACCAAAAACAAAACAAAAAAACCCTTTCTTGTTTCTGAACAATTTGGTCTGAAATTTACTGTGTAGTTACAGTAATTGTTATGAACATGGCACTGAAATGATGAATAGAAGAGTTTTATTATCACTTGCAACTCTGAACACAGCAGAGGTAAGTAACACCAAAGATAAGAGCTTAGCCTGACAGGTAGCCAATATCAGAAATAGGCAGAGCAAACCATGAGCTGAAACTGCTTTTTCAAGCTTTTCATGTCCATTTATGAATCAAAATCTTCATCACATTTATTATGTGTTTGCAAATTACAGGATTCATAATATTTCTAGCCTCACTGTTGGAAAATGGGGTAAAAGGGGCAGAGAACTGAGTGAATAAATTTTCTCCTTTACTGCACAGCGTGGAAAATTTCCTCCTGAGAATGGGGAGGGAAATGATTCTTCATGCCCTTCTGTTTTCTTCCCAGACTCAAATGTACTCTGTGGAAAAGGATTCCCAGATTCTTACTGTGAAGGTATTTATGAAAACTTCTATTTCATCATTCTCCCCTTAGAATTCCCAGTAAAGCAAGGTGAAGAGGTGGCATTATCGCCGCCCAGTTTATCAGCGAATGTGTTTTCTTCATTCTCCTGTTCGTTCCTGTCCACTTTTTGTCACTGGTCACTCAGTGTATTTGTGGAAGGGGATTTATTCTGGGGATACCCAAGTGCATTTATTATGTCTTTGTTATTTATTCTCTATCCATATTCAGCAAAATGGGATTCAGTTCATGTGCCAAGAGATTCTACGTAATACAATAATTGTGATGATCACTCTTATAATCTTCAATTAGTAAAAAAAAAATTATCAAATAGTTTATATTTCTCATAAATTAGGATGGTTGGCATGACTTGTCATTCTTTATGGCTTTAACAGCTAAAGTTTTTCATCCTTAAGGATAAATATTCTAGGACTATAATTCTTGCGCTCCTCATACTTTTCATTTCTGAATACTGGCACAATGTAAGCTGTTCTGCAGTCTTTGGGATTTTCTCTGTTATCTCTCAGATTTATTACAAATCAACATTATCAAGCCAGAGAAATTATCAGCCAGCTCTTATGGGTCTTATGCAAGCAAACTCTTCCAGCTTGCTGACTTCAAATGTTTATCCACACCAGATGTTTTTTAACATCTTTTTTCAGCTATTAATATGCAATATCTATCAATGTAGACAACTGACATCTTACTTCTTTCCAAATGTAGGAGTATTCCTAAAAACTTTGCTTTTTTAAATTTCTTGAAACATCTTAATCTTTTCCTTTTAGTCAAAGGCCTCTTTTTCTTAAGACTTCTGTTGTTCTAATGAACTTCATAAGAATTTTGATTTTATAAATCTTAGCACAGAATATTTAGTTTTCCTATAGATAATCTACACTTAAAAACATCTCATTTTTAAAGTTTTTTTATGCATTATGTTTACATTTTGACTTCTTTAATTTCACCATTATATAAATATTAGATATGAAGCCAAGATGCCTCCTTTCTTCTTTCCAGAATTATATTTTGACATCCAATAAACTCTGAAGCATTCTGAATTTTATTCACATTGTCCTTTGTCCTCGTATTAGGCTGTCATATTGCTTCCTAACATCATGTTTTCTGGTTTTTAAAGAGGAATAACACAGTATTTAAATAAATTTGTAAGGAAAACATTTGATATAATGTATAAAGGAAGGCCACAGAGATGTGAAGGTGTATTACCTATCAGTCTTAACAACTGTAATTCTCTAAGTAAAATCTCCTATACAATATTTGAATAAACCTTTTTTCTGCTATGGATATCCAAATTTTTTTTTGCTCAAGGCTAACAACTAAGTAAATACTGGAACTGGTCCATCTTAGCATTCTGGAGCTGCTATTTCACAGTAGACTGTAAATTTCTGAGTGTCACAACACAGGGTGAGAAGAAGCACATTCTATGTGGCACAATTACATCAAAATAAATATGGAGCGGCTGTAGTACTTATATGCTCTCCAAGCTGTTCAAATCTTAATGCTCTATGGAACAGAGCCCGTATTTTTCTTTGATATTCTTAATCTATTTTTCTGATCCTAAAAAAATATATAGAAATGGTGTAATTCATAAGGACATGTGCATGCATATTCTTCATGGTCTGCAAAAGCACTTCTGCAAGATGTCAAACTGTAAATTACAATCACATTCTTGCAGATATTTATGAGGATATTTATCTTTACACTAAATGAATAAGTGCAGTAAAGATAATGGGACCCATTACTAAATCTATTCAGTGTTTTCATATTGAGACTGTTGTGGTTTAACCCAGCAGGTAGCTAAGCATTATGCTTATCCCCCCATGTCCCAGTGGGATGGGAGAAAAGAATCAGAAAAACAAAAACAATACAAAGCAGAATTCATGGGTTGGGATAAAAACTATTTACTAAGATAGAAAATGAGGAGGAAAAAAAAAAAAGTTACAATACGTGTATACCTGTACATACACACAAAACAAAGAACTGATCACTACCCACCAGCCAATGCCCAGCCAGTCCCCAAGCAGCAGTTGCCCATCCAGCCAACTCTCCACGACTTTTCAAGCTTTTNTTCTGAAGATGGGCTACTAAAATATTTGACTTTTTTGAACATTTAGGAGAATTCGAAATATTCTCAGTACTTTTTTCAGCAGTCCTATTGGGACTGATATCAAAACAAAACAAATCTAGAAGCAATGAATCTGTCATATGGTGATAGCTAAAAATGTATCATCCTTCGAAGAAGCAGTCAGAAACCTGTAAGAGTGGCATCCTTACTCTTAGCATACACATGACTTTAACAGTATCAGTCGTGTAATGGGTTAAAATGTATTTGCAGGCAGAAAATAAATAAATAAACCAACCACTATAATTCTACAGTTAGTGCATCTTACAAGGCTAAGAAAAGGAGTGGTCTGTATCAATCACATAATGACATTATAAATCTTTGTACCTTGCAAGGAAATGACATGAAAAATTAGACTGAACAAGCCAGAGATGCACTATTTGTAAGCCTCAAAGGAAAGGTTAATGCAAGTTAAATATTGACATGTCAGCAATAAGGATTATAGCAATTATAAATTTGCACTAATGCCAGCTGCTGTTTAATTATTACGTGACACTGACAGGTCAGCCTGGTAGATTGACAGCTGAAGGCATTTGCCTTGTAGGAATTATTCAAGATCTTTGGAACAAGCTCTGATCTCAGCTACACCAGTTCAGTTCTACATACAAATCTCTTTGAGTCAGGGGAGTTAATTCATATTCCCAGTGGCAAGAGGAGAATCTGTTACTACATCATGTGTTACTTTCATTTTCCCTAGTGTCACGAAAGTGAATAATTATATACCATATAAACATACAAGAACACTCCTCCTCTCATCTTTCCCTTAAGTCACTCACTTAAGTGAGAACTACACTAGAACATATTTAAATATTGTTAGTTTCTGCCTGAGGGGAAAAAAAGAAAGAAAGAAAGAAAGAAAAGAAAGAAAGAAAGAAAGAAAGAAAGAAAGAGAGAAAGAAAGAGAGAAAGAAAGAGAGAAAGAAAGAGAGAAAGAAAGAGAGAAAGAAAGAAAGAAATGTGAATTCTACTCTAAAAGAGACTCAGTCTTCATTAATCTCAGTAATAGTCATTAATGTTGAGGTTCTGAGAAGCGCTCAGAAAGCAAAATATGTAGACAATGGAGAATTTCACTTCTTTCTAGGAAAAAATAAGTAAGTAGCAATTAAAACAAAAGAGTTTTTCTGGAGTACACTGAATGTAGTAGATTGAGCTTCATATACTGATTCTGATTAAATTATTCATCTAGGAAAATTAAATCGGTACTGCCATTTTGCTGCCCTTGCAGTGTTCTCTAAGCAATCATGAAATCTAAAAGTACACTGAAATTATGGCAGTTAATGCCTCCAAATGACCAACCCAAAGCCTGTGAATCGATTAAGTTCTAATTAAAATTTAACATAATGAACGAACAGGGTTTAACTTCTGGAAAGGTCTTATCTTAGTCCTCTACAGAGAGATATGTCTCTAAAATGCTATAAAATAGAATTTCAGGAGAGTCATACCTTTTAACCCTTAAGTCTACATTGTATCATTTCTATTCTCCATATGGAAGTAAAAGGAGACCAGCATCAAAGCCCACTGGAGTCCCGGGTAAAAATGCAGTTGTCTATACCAAGCTTCTGTGTAAAACCAGTCTTCGTTTTTGAAGACTTATCCGTTTACCTGTAGTAAAACATGTTTAATTCTGAATACAGCAAATAGGCTGAAGTTTGTCATGCAGCCTCCACTTTAATTCCTTACTTCAGCTGTTTCACCTTAGTGGAGGAGCTGCCAGATGAGCACTATTAAATGGAATGGTGTTATAGTTTTCAACTACCATTAAAATTTGTTGCTTTCAATCCCTCAAAGTTTTATTGGTAACTAAATGTCTTGGGGCTTGTCTTTTTGTGTGCATTTTGTTGTTGCTGTTGTTGTTTTATAGTTTTGCTTTTGTTTTGTTTGTGGTGGGTTTTTTTTTTTTTCCTTTTTTTAATTGTAAAATTAAATTTTTATGAAGATATTGCTGGAGACTTTTATATATTTCTACTACTGTATACTTCCCTTCTCTTGATACCCAATCTTATGAATTCACTAGTGGGGCTGAATCAAAGTTTTATATGATTCATTTCATATAATTCACTACAGCTCTTCTCATATTTTATCTTCAAACTTAATTCAAATGAAAAAATAAACAAATTCTGGTAAGACGAAACAGAAGATCAGTGGAGCATGACTATAAAATATCTGACTTTAAGCAAGATTTATTGACATCCTTCTTTTCTCTCTTCATTGAAAACAGTACGTTTCACTATGTTTTGTTTGGCTTTTTGTGTTATTTTATTTAAAGGTAAAATTATTCTCCAAGAAATTTCAAAAGCAAGATTATTTCATTGTTAACATTTTACAGGTACAAAACGAAAACAAACTAGAGGCAATCACTGCAGAACAAGGACCTATGAAATTTAGATTTGGGTCAAACTTCTGCTACAAGGCATCAGGAACATATTACATAGGTAATAATTACTGCAGGAAAGAGACTACATGAAATTCATAAAATAACTTTGCATCTCCTTCTTGCAGACCAAAGCATAGTGAGTGAAGGCAGTTATGGGATTCACTTCAGAAGTGCTCCCATGACCCAAACTAGAACAGCAATGTAAACACATCCTTTAGAGTCATTTTGCTGTATTCTTCACAACAAATTAAGAGCTAGATCAGGACAAACACTGGCAAAAAGTGTAGTGACACCATACTCCACAGTAACATAATACACACAGTCAGACCTTCAGAGGTCTGAACTATTCAGCCACAGAGGTGGCTGAACTACTGTCATTTAACCAGACCTTTCCTGCTCTTCAGAGAGGAAATACTGGAGGTGTTCTTACACTTCAGTATTTTATCTGAGAAGATTTCCTGTGATCAAAATATAAGTAGACATTTGTATTATCACAAAAGTTTCAATGTTAGTAATAAGCTTACTACTTGCAAAAATGCTGATGGAATGAACTCAAGAGTCTTTTCCAATCACATAAAAAATGGATTAATCAGATAGATATGCCAGCTCTTTTTCTCCAACATCCAAACTAACAACAGGATCGTTTGATTTAAAAAAAAAAAAAAAAAGTATTTGTAAGTGTACTTCCAGTTAAATGGGATGGGCTGTATTTTAATCAGAATGTTTTCTTAATTTGAATGCACAAATCAATTTGTGCAGAAAAGTAACCCCATTTTTCAAGTTTGAGGGAGGAACTGTAAATGAATTATGACACATATTTCAAGGACAACAACCTTTAAAAGACTGACCAATCTCAATTATGTTGTTAATTCCTGAACACGTTCATGTGAAAAAAGTCATAACAAGATCCAATGGGTTTGGCAACTGAGAGAGTGCTTCTGCACTTGCCATTGCACATGCTTTGCATTACAAGCAGGCAAAGTAGAACTCTGCACTTTTCTGGAGTATTTCACTCATGGATGACAGTAGAAATAAGTACCATGAGAAACCTTCCTACAGAAAATACATTAAAAAAATAAAGATATCAAGCTTTCACTAATTTCTGTTTTGGAAGATATATCCAAAACTGGTTACATCAATTTTTATTTTTATTTTAAATGTAAACATCATCAACCTCAATTGGCCATAAGCACAACTTCAGTAGTTCTTCCAGTCCTCATCTATTTCACCAAGGTTTAAATCTTTTTCATTTTCACTCTCTGTTTAAAGATTAAGCAGACCTCTGTTATTCTGTAATTATAGGATTAATACCACTTTCCAAACCCACTTAAATGAAATGACATGCAGACAAAAAGTGATTTTTGTTGTCTTTATGATTTTAATGCCAAGTATATTTTTTTGTCATTTGTTTTGTAGAACATGCAGTTTTGACTTTTTAAACCTGCTAAAAATGATGAAATATATTCATACATTTCTAAACCGGAATTGGATGCAAAATGACAATGCACATTTCTGGTGGGAGCTTTTTCCTGTAGGAAGAACACTACATGGAAAGCTGGGAACTGATCATACCTATCATGTCTCTTATCCTGCATACAGTGAAGTAGTGTACAACTCCAGTTAGGAAGTGTCACATTTTCCTACTGCCAGTTTTCCTGAACATATTGAATTTATCCTCCTTCCCTCCTTCTCCTTCAGACATTACAACTCTATGGATTTTCTGAGGATGTGTCTCCAAGAGGAGATATTCAGGGCTATTTCATGAGCTGACGCAAAGCCCCTGAATTACCTGCAATAGGTTATTCTTATTATCCTCTCTCGTGTGGATTAATTAGTGCTTTCTGGTTCTGTTCCAGTTTATGTTACCAAGTTACTATTCACATAAACCTCTAATAAGTTCTTGTAGCTTTCTCTGGATTTGATCACTAAGAAATTACATCCAGATCTTCAGAAAGAGTTCCATCCCTAATATCCATTTTTAATATATACAAACGTATTAACACTAGACTTTTAATTGTGCCTTGAAACATTGTACTGTCAATGTGATGTGGAAGAAATGACCTTTCACCATTTAGTTTATCTCCTCTTTTTTTTTGAAGACTTCTGGGTAAAGGTTTGTTCCTGTTCACACTTACTAGTTTACTAAAACGTTCAAAGGACTTTTACTGATATATCACATAACATACTTGCTAGATTTGTTATCCTGCAAGAGACCTCCTACGGTGAAAAAAATATATTAAAAAGCACTTCTTAAATTGATTTGACTGCCATTAGAAGGGGGAAAAACTCTTAGTCCCAGACCTCTCTGGGACTTCCAGCTTTATTATAAGAAAAAAAAATGAATGTAATACTCAGAATCCTTTGAAGTATATAAAGAGGTTAGAAAAATCATTGAACTTCTCAGCAATATCTTTAACTTCCTCCAATGTTCCCTCCACTATACTTAAATATACAAAAAAAAAACAACCAAAAACAAAACAAAAAAACCCTTTCTTGTTTCTGAACAATTTGGTCTGAAATTTACTGTGTAGTTACAGTAATTGTTATGAACATGGCACTGAAATGATGAATAGAAGAGTTTTATTATCACTTGCAACTCTGAACACAGCAGAGGTAAGTAACACCAAAGATAAGAGCTTAGCCTGACAGGTAGCCAATATCAGAAATAGGCAGAGCAAACCATGAGCTGAAACTGCTTTTTCAAGCTTTTCATGTCCATTTATGAATCAAAATCTTCATCACATTTATTATGTGTTTGCAAATTACAGGATTCATAATATTTCTAGCCTCACTGTTGGAAAATGGGGTAAAAGGGGCAGAGAACTGAGTGAATAAATTTTCTCCTTTACTGCACAGCGTGGAAAATTTCCTCCTGAGAATGGGGAGGGAAATGATTCTTCATGCCCTTCTGTTTTCTTCCCAGACTCAAATGTACTCTGTGGAAAAGGATTCCCAGATTCTTACTGTGAAGGTATTTATGAAAACTTCTATTTCATCATTCTCCCCTTAGAATTCCCAGTAAAGCAAGGTGAAGAGGTGGCATTATCGCCGCCCAGTTTATCAGCGAATGTGTTTTCTTCATTCTCCTGTTCGTTCCTGTCCACTTTTTGTCACTGGTCACTCAGTGTATTTGTGGAAGGGGATTTATTCTGGGGATACCCAAGTGCATTTATTATGTCTTTGTTATTTATTCTCTATCCATATTCAGCAAAATGGGATTCAGTTCATGTGCCAAGAGATTCTACGTAATACAATAATTGTGATGATCACTCTTATAATCTTCAATTAGTAAAAAAAAAATTATCAAATAGTTTATATTTCTCATAAATTAGGATGGTTGGCATGACTTGTCATTCTTTATGGCTTTAACAGCTAAAGTTTTTCATCCTTAAGGATAAATATTCTAGGACTATAATTCTTGCGCTCCTCATACTTTTCATTTCTGAATACTGGCACAATGTAAGCTGTTCTGCAGTCTTTGGGATTTTCTCTGTTATCTCTCAGATTTATTACAAATCAACATTATCAAGCCAGAGAAATTATCAGCCAGCTCTTATGGGTCTTATGCAAGCAAACTCTTCCAGCTTGCTGACTTCAAATGTTTATCCACACCAGATGTTTTTTAACATCTTTTTTCAGCTATTAATATGCAATATCTATCAATGTAGACAACTGACATCTTACTTCTTTCCAAATGTAGGAGTATTCCTAAAAACTTTGCTTTTTTAAATTTCTTGAAACATCTTAATCTTTTCCTTTTAGTCAAAGGCCTCTTTTTCTTAAGACTTCTGTTGTTCTAATGAACTTCATAAGAATTTTGATTTTATAAATCTTAGCACAGAATATTTAGTTTTCCTATAGATAATCTACACTTAAAAACATCTCATTTTTAAAGTTTTTTTATGCATTATGTTTACATTTTGACTTCTTTAATTTCACCATTATATAAATATTAGATATGAAGCCAAGATGCCTCCTTTCTTCTTTCCAGAATTATATTTTGACATCCAATAAACTCTGAAGCATTCTGAATTTTATTCACATTGTCCTTTGTCCTCGTATTAGGCTGTCATATTGCTTCCTAACATCATGTTTTCTGGTTTTTAAAGAGGAATAACACAGTATTTAAATAAATTTGTAAGGAAAACATTTGATATAATGTATAAAGGAAGGCCACAGAGATGTGAAGGTGTATTACCTATCAGTCTTAACAACTGTAATTCTCTAAGTAAAATCTCCTATACAATATTTGAATAAACCTTTTTTCTGCTATGGATATCCAAATTTTTTTTTGCTCAAGGCTAACAACTAAGTAAATACTGGAACTGGTCCATCTTAGCATTCTGGAGCTGCTATTTCACAGTAGACTGTAAATTTCTGAGTGTCACAACACAGGGTGAGAAGAAGCACATTCTATGTGGCACAATTACATCAAAATAAATATGGAGCGGCTGTAGTACTTATATGCTCTCCAAGCTGTTCAAATCTTAATGCTCTATGGAACAGAGCCCGTATTTTTCTTTGATATTCTTAATCTATTTTTCTGATCCTAAAAAAATATATAGAAATGGTGTAATTCATAAGGACATGTGCATGCATATTCTTCATGGTCTGCAAAAGCACTTCTGCAAGATGTCAAACTGTAAATTACAATCACATTCTTGCAGATATTTATGAGGATATTTATCTTTACACTAAATGAATAAGTGCAGTAAAGATAATGGGACCCATTACTAAATCTATTCAGTGTTTTCATATTGAGACTGTTGTGGTTTAACCCAGCAGGTAGCTAAGCATTATGCTTATCCCCCCATGTCCCAGTGGGATGGGAGAAAAGAATCAGAAAAACAAAAACAATACAAAGCAGAATTCATGGGTTGGGATAAAAACTATTTACTAAGATAGAAAATGAGGAGGAAAAAAAAAAAAGTTACAATACGTGTATACCTGTACATACACACAAAACAAAGAACTGATCACTACCCACCAGCCAATGCCCAGCCAGTCCCCAAGCAGCAGTTGCCCATCCAGCCAACTCTCCACGACTTTTCAAGCTTTTTTTTTTTTTTTGAAATGATGTTGTAAGGTATCAAATATCCCTTTGGCCAGTCCTGGTCCTATCCCCTTCCAACTTCTTGTGCCCCCCTCAGCTCCCTTTACTGGTAGCACAATACAGAAGCTGAGAGAACTGTAAAGTTGTTGGCTCTGTACATTGCTAATCAGCAACAACTAAAATATCTGTGTATTATCACCATTGTTTTTTCTCCTAAAGCCAAAACATAGCTTCATACTAGACACTATGAAGAAAATCAACTCAGTCCCAACTGAAACCTGGACAAAGGTAGATGTAATTTAATAATATTCCATAAAGAAACTATTGCTGTTAATAGAATTTTCTTTTATACACAAGCATTCATATACAAGCTTTTATATAAATAGTGCTTTCTGATCACTCTGTGTAGACAGTTCTTTCTGAATTCTGAAACAAAGTGTGCCTGAAAATTCAGGTGACCACAACTGCAAAGGTTGCTCTGATAGTAATGGCTCCTATTTTATCATGCTGATCCATGATGTCAGAAGTAAATATTGGTGGTATGGGGTAGAGGCTGAACCTTCCTGCCAATATTCCATTACATTTTTTTGCTGCGTGACAGATGGCAGCAGAGGGGAAGACTGATAGAATGGAATCTGACATGGAAGGGCATATGAAGCAAAGCTTCCACGTGGAAAAAAAGGCACCCGCTGACATTCACTGATTCTTGCTGAATGTTTATGGAGGCCAAACTGTGGATATCAGCATAGTCAGGTAGTGCGGAGTCCATTTCAGCAGTGGTGACAGCAGTGTGAAAGACAAGCCACATTCTGGATGGCCATGCCCAGCTGTCGCACCCTTACATGAAGAGCATCTTGATCAGCTCATCAACAGAAAGTGGTGGTTTACAACCAAGAAACTGTACAGAGCTGAATATTGGCTTTTATGCATTGGAAAAAATGCAAGATTTGCTCCAGGTGGGTGCCACAAATGCTCACACAGGAACAGAAAGAACATTGTGTGCAAGTTTTTGAGGACCTATTGAACCAATATGATGCTCAATGTGACCATTTTCTGAATCGCATCAGTACCGATGACAAGATGTGGTGTCACTATTACAAGCCAGAGTCAAAAGGACAGTCCATAGACTGGCAACATGAATTCCCCATGGAAGAAAAAGATCAAGATACAGCCCTCAGCGGTAAAATGATGTACACTGTCTTGTAGGATAGGAAAGGAGTGATCATTCTGGATTTCCTAGAACCCTGACAAACCATCAGCTCAGCACTACATTTTGATGCTGACTAAGCTGAGGGCTTAGACTTCCACAGTCAGGCAAGAGAAGATGACAACCTTTCTCTTGCAATGCAGTAACACCAGGCCCCATGCTGGTGCACAGCATTCAGGCTCTTGTTCATTGCTAGCGGAAACGCATAACTAATGGTTGTTGTTACTTATGTTGAAAAGTTGTGGTTTGTAACTGCGAATTTGCTCTATCAAATAGCATTATTGTGCTTTTCATAGTTGTTGTAGTTTCCAAGGAAATAAATAGGAGGCATTATTTTTGGAATGATTTACATATTCAACATGAAAATTGAGTAAGTGGACTTCATCCAGTATTTCAGCTTTTTCTATAGCTCTTTAGACTGCTGTATTCAATTTCTCTTACTAAGGCAATTATAAACTGTAAATGACTGGCAGCTCTGTTTGTTAAACAAAGTGGAGTCATCTATTCCATTAGGAAGGAAAGAAACTTCCCATGACTGATCCAGAAAAGCAAGAATTCCCCAAAACTGGAAAGATGTATTCCAAAACCCACATGATGTGTGTTATGCACAAAAATATTTACAGATTATATCAGGCATTCAGTTTAAATACATAATTTTCTGCTAGAGTCTGTTTTAGGGCGACTTAAGATACATTTTCTTATGGTGATCTATATGGGTTTTGTGATAGAGCGATCACAAGGACAAAATAATCATGTTGCTTCTAACACGTAGAGTACATCCTATTTTCAAAATATTTCTAGTCATTTATTGACATTTGTGCCAAAATTGTATTTCCTTAACTGTGGAAAGTCACACTTAAAACTAATTTGGGTCATTTAAAAGCAAGCATCAGGAGTGCAAACTAGTGCCAAGACTAATTCAAATAGGTATGAATTCTGCACTTCTTATCCCAAGTATTAGTTAAAAATAATAAGGGTATTCACTCCTGCTAGTATCACCAGGAAGCTAAAATATTTATTTTGATATTCTTCTTAATGTAAATACAAAGTTTGAGATTATTCCTACCATTTCAACACATAATATGTGCACAATAGGAAGCTGAAAAAAAATCACCATGGAAAAATGTAAGTTTAAATACAAGACTTATAAAAGCTTATTATAACATAAAAGCATAGAAGTATTAAAAAAAAAAAAGCCTTTAATAGCACCTAAATTAATCGAACTATTACAGTTACAGTAATTTACCCTAATTTGGATGGGATCTCCTTTGTGTCAGCAGTGAAATTTTACCCTAAATCTCCCCTTCCTAACACAAGCATATATGGAAAGGCTCAGGGAAACTAACGTAACAGTTTATAAACCAGGAACCTGCCTGAAGGTGTATGTACTAAGCACAATAAGTTTCTAATCCAATGGCCAACTCATTGGCTGAGGCAAATCAAGATAGCCCTGCAGGCATTCATGAAGGCAGTATCTTGCTACATGTGCCCAAGTATTGGTGAGGATCTCTATTGGCAGTCACTGGGCAGAAGTGTTCAGGAATACTAGACTTACAGGACTGCCTAGAACGTTGGTTTGGAAAGGTAAGGGAAATTTTTGCCTCAATAACTTGCAATGGTATGTCAAAATGTTTATCTTATGGATGTTATGGTTTAACCCTTTAGGCAGCTCAGCACTGTGCTCACTCCCTGTGCAGTGAGACGGGAAAGACAATCAGAAAAAAAGGTAAAATTTATGGTTTGAGATAAGGACAGATTAATTGGATAGAAAAAGTAGATAAAATAATAATAATAAAAGAATACACAACATGTGATTTGCACCATGCATTTGCTCACTACTTACTGACCAATGCCCACCCAATCCCAAAGCAGCAGCCACCCTTGCTTGCTCCCTGATTACTGCTGTTCAGCATGTCACCTTGTCATAGGGGACATCACTTTTGGCAGCTTGGGTCAGCTCTCCTGGCTGCATCCCCTACCAGTTCCTCATGCACCCCCAGATCCTCACTGGCGGGGCAGCATAAGTCTAAAAGTCCTTGGCTCTGTGTAAGCACTACTCAGCAACAACTAAAACATCAGCAAGCTATCAACATTATTCTCATCGTAAACTCAAAATACAGTACCATACCAGATACTAGGAAGTAAATTAAGCCTATCCCAGCTGAAACCAGGACAATGGATTAATGTAAAAGCTCAACCAGTTTCTCCTTCTTCTCCGCAATGGAACTTCAAGTTGAGAAACACTTTTCAATCTATCTACATCATGCCAATTAGCACAGAGAATCACCTACTCTCTGTTATAGATATCCAAGGCTCAGCTAAGATACCCATATCTTACCTAGGCTGATGTTGCCCTGAGGGGGAAGACAAGAGACTTGAACTTCACCTCTACCACTGTGATCTGGAGTTGAAGGTGTGTTTTCTACATGAAGCCTTTCTTGGTCTAAGCAATACTGATTTTAAAATAAAAATAACACCTAACTCCCTCAGAGTACATACCCTATTACAAAAGCTTGGCAACAAAAATGAGTGCACATAGCCTATGAACAGATGTAAGCACACATTTATAAACAAGTACTGAAATATCAATTTATCCAGCAAATGGAATTTTCACGGTAATATACCTTTCTTTATGAAAAGTTGTATATTTTAAATATGAGTCTGGAGGATAACTCTTCTTTTTCATTTCAGATGTATTACAGTACACGAAATGTAATTCTTGGCATATCATCTTAATTTGTAAGTGTTACTGAGGCTCTTTAAAGAGAATAACTAGCACCATGTTTACAAAGTATGAAAGTAAAAGGTTTTATAAATACATATAAATATGAGTATTTTTACAACAACAATTAATTTTCTTTACGAAAGACTTTTTGACTAGGTAGAGCATACATGAAAACTTCTGTATCCTACTATGAAAACATTTTTCTTTTTATGGGAATGCAGTGATTCTTCTATTTCCCCAGTGGGATTTGAATTAGTTTAGCAAAATGTAGTTTACCCATAACAGCTGCAGCCTGCACCTGTGCTGTATTTCAGAAAATCATTAAGAATTGTATATTATTTCTTCATTGCTATGTTTTGGGGAAAACAAATGAGCAGAAAGTGGTTACTAAGACCTAATGAATAAGAAAATAATGCAATATTGGGTTTGAAGAGGTATTTATTTTTTTGAGGTATGAACCTACAACTATGAACAAATAAAGTTAAAGGAATAAAATTGCTGTATTTTCACATTTTCTTCTGAATTGAAACAACATCTAAGCTTGATGTTGAATGTTTGATGCTTCTAATTTCTTTCAAAGTGAATTTTTAACCACAATTTTTGTTGCTGTTTTTTTGTTGGTGGTGTTTTTATCATTTTTGTTTGTTGTTGTTAGTTTTTAGAATTAGTGACATAGGCTTTCACTTCAGTCATGATGTTAGATGTAGAGAAGTCTGATATGTGGTGATTCAGTCAGTGGATGCTATAAACTCCTGCAGAGATGATGCTATGGACATCAACACTCAGTGAATGGGACAGGGGAGTATGCAAGAGAGATTCAAAGCTTAATCTTGACAGATGCTGATGTTCCAAACCTGTATTCAAGTCATGGTGAGATCCAAATATTCACTGTACTAAAGGAATTGTGTTGCACATTGTAATATCTACGAGAGTTGCATTCACCCTGGGTTGAAGGGTGGAGATCCCACAGCACAAACAACACAAGGTTAGAAAGCGCAGAGAAAGAGAAACAAATATACTTCACCTCCCTCTCCTGCAAACTAATTCCTGCTTATTTCCTCTCAAACTTTTTAAATTAGTGACACCATTTGATAACACAAACTATGCATATTCTCCTTGAATGCCCAGCCTCCCTTTTGATGACAAAAACATTAGCTAATGACCATACATTTCTAACAGGATTCTTGCAAATGCTTTTGCAGCATTTTAGCATTTGTTATAGACAGAAAAAAAATGAATCAAATATACATACTTCCACATATTTTTAAAGAACTCTATAGCAAGTTGCCCAGAAAATAAGTATAACTCCATCCCAGTATTTTTAAAATAAATAAACAATAGAATGTCTTCCCATTAAATGCAGATACACTAGCAATCTTGTTTTAGTTACTCAAATAGCTACAAAGAAATAAATTAAGATAAAACATAAAAAGAATGAATGTTATTAAAGACTGTCAGTAGGCTTGACAAGTTAATGAGGGTTAGATTATAAGAGTATTATTGTTTTAGCGGAGTATTATATTCCACTCAGATTCTCCTTTTGACTTCATAGACAAAACTTGCTCAGAAATCTGTGCCAACTATTACATTACACTAATGGGACCCTGACACGTGAAACAAGCCAATGCAGTCATGTTGACCTACCACGTGGGAAAGGGGTACTATAGCTACAGATTCAGAAAGAACAGTAGACAGTTGGTTCTGTGTTTTCTTTTCATATGAACGAACAAAGCAAAATGACAAAATTACCACTAATACAATGAATACCAATTAAATATTTTATGTTCTATAGCAATGCAGGTTTTGTGTGTGTGTGTGTTGAAGTGATAGTCTTTCTTTATCCTCTAACATATTTTATCTTTTAAAAATAGAGTGCTTGCTAGAAGACCCAACAGCTGAGAAAGGCTGCCATAGACACATACTTTCACTAGTACTTTCTGGAGGAGCTGACAAGGGATACCCCTCTTTTCTTACCTTTCCATTCAGGCATGATGCTTTTTGAACAGAACACCTAAAGGTGCTAATTTGATTATGTTTAGCACAAACCAGCTACCCTAACTGAGCTTTTGCTCAAAACTACAGCTGTGACATTACTTATTTGTTTCATATATTCATCCTGTGATTAACACATTCCCCTCAAACAGAGAAATTTTCATTGACATGTCTTAAATCTGAAGGAGTTAACAGGCATAATCCAGGTAACAGGAACTATAAGCACAAATGTTCTAGTTTAAGATCCACAAAACAAACAAAGCACTTACCTCAGAAGCAGGTACCCTGGCACATGGTACCAAACATGAGAGGAGAGCATGACATGATTCTGTGTCAGAGATGCACTTGGCATGCACAGAGAATGCAGGTGAGTTAAATTGACAGTTCACTGAATTGTTATAGATCCTCTCAGCTTTCCTTCTCCAGCTGTGGTTTATTCAGATTTCTCTTTGGTTATGTCTCATCTCTAACTGAGATATTTGATCCTTTCTTGAGCTTGCATTCAGCTGAAGAGCTTCATTCTGATCGCATTTTCATTTGACTACCTAGGAGGAGGAAGGATTACAAAGAAATCAGCTCCTCAGAAACAAGGGATGAGGGGTCTGATTTTACATGTCCTACTGGGACTCAACTAAGATTCATTGGTCCAGGATGGCTCCCTAGCACTGTCACTATGTCACTGGCACAGAAGAATTTAATCTAACTTTCGTTGCTATATTTATTTTGTCTTGTTTTGCCTTTTTTTGTCACCCATGTCTGCTTGTGGCTATTGTTAGAGGGATAGTCTGCTTTTTGTAGTGACTTTTTATAGTCTCCTTTCTCCTGTGCTATGCTTTCCTGGTATATAATTGCTCTGCAGCATAATTAATTCATAATTTAATTTATACCCCTCTGTTTCAATTTACTCTTTTCCTGGTTTATCCAAGTCATTAACCTTTATTTCCTTTCCCTGGCAGATATCTTGCTTTGCCCCTCTCTCAAGTGCTGTACCTATTTGAATGGCTGTTCCCTTCCCCCCTCATGCATGGTTACTCTCCCTGTCTCTCCTTTTTCTTCAGATACAAGTGGGGCTTTGTTGCCTTCTCACACTTGAGATCAAGGGACTTCAGCCAACTTCTTCAGTCCTTAATCAATGACTTACAGGACAGTCACTTGATTAAGGAGTGTTATAAGATCTATAATACCTGACAGTACACAAGAAGCTTCCCTTTATCCAGAAAGAACATTATTCTTCCAGTTAATAAGACACTTTTTTCATTTTAAAATAAAATATTTGAGAATATTTTAAATATGTATTAAAACTACACATTTTTTCCTACCTCTCTCCATGTCTTGATGATTTTAAAACCTAATGGTACTAAGGAAATGCTTATTTTTTTCCAAAATCATTCAAAACTTTAAAAATTATGTATATGTTGATCATTTTTCTTTGCAGTTATAATGTACTATACAATATGCTATGCGATACCATAGTATACAATACATGAAGGGAGGATTCCTCTCTGGAAAATATTCTTTTTATGAATAGATGTATATTAAAATGGATTAGAAAGAGAAAGAGAGTTAGAACTGGAGAAAAACTTCGGTAAATGAATATCATCTAACTTAGGTAAAGGCAATTATTAATGGGGAAAAATGACTATACTACACTGAGCAAAGATTTATGAATGGAATTGTATGTATGGCAAAACTAATTTCACCTGCTTTTGTAGGAGATCTTGGACTTTCAAGCTGCGTCTGGGCAAAGAGCCATTTTGAAAGGCTTTTAAATCATGTCAGCAGAATGCAAAGCAAGAAAAATGTGAAACAATGGTATGCTAGGAAAAGCAAATGTTCAGGCTTTGTGCAATATTCCATTTTATCACAACACTGTAACATTTTTCACTTCCCCAAAGTATTTCAGAATGATAGCCCATTGCATGTGAACTTTTCCTATGAAGTGTAGGTTGATCAGCTTTGCCTTGGCAGCAGGATTTGTTTAATCAGCCTGCACTGACATTTTGTGAAAGACACTCAAGCCACAGTGTCCAGGGAGTGTGGCCTCTCTGGATTTTATCCTTGTTTGATCATTGCTCAGATGTGACCCCCGCCCCACTACTCCTTAAGCTATGCTCTGTTTTTTTTTACTGATGGTATTTAAGCTGACATAGCAGCTGAAATGACAAGCAAACAAAGCCGCAAAAGCCCCTCTGCTTGCAGCCAGCCTCATCCTTGACAGTTTGACCTTGTCCTGCTAATTTTAACTGTCATGCCAATTGGATTTGAGAGCCAAAGCACAGATGAAATCAGTAATACAGAAATATTGTTCACTTTTTATGTCCATGCTTCAGTTTACAAGGAGAAAACACAGAAAGAAATCATGCTACCCAGTAGAGTTTGAGGACGTGGAGGTCATTTTGGCAACAGACGTATTCACATTGGTTAAGTTCTAGTCTGTGAAATCAGCTTATCAGACTGAAAAGACTAAATCAAGATCTTCTGTATTAGAAAATGATAACTGTAGTACTATCAGCAACAGCAGCTTCTACAAACCTCTCTGATGGCTGAAACAATACACTTCAATTTGCCTCTGATAAACAATGTAGAAGCTGATTCTTCACTACATTTTCTTCATAAAGTTTCTTCTGTGAATTTTGAAAGTTAATATGAATATCATTCATACAGTTTCCCAGCAGTGCCTCTCAAAGACAATTTTCTCTGCAAGTACTGTTATATTCGTTTAAATATATATGTTATATACATTTACATACTTAAATTCAGTAACTTCTTTATTTCCTTGTAGTTCAATATTTGCTGAATATTGCAATCTGTTTTGTAATAAAAGTTTGTCACTTTTGAAAAAGCGATATCAATAAAAAGCTGAGTTTCAGATAGGCAGATGAAGATTGGAAGATTTCTTCCTTGTTAAGCTTACTGTTCTCAGGGAATTCACTAACTGTGCCATCTAACATGAAAGTGTCATTTGAGATCCTATTACCAGAAGAAACAGGAAAATCTCTATGGCAGTAAGTGAAATTAGACAGGAAGAAAAGAGGAGAAAAATTAATGCGAAAAAGAAAGTAATCACATTTCTCTACATTCTGCTCTGTTTCAGCTGCCAATTTCTTCTAATTAACCTGCTGAGAGAAGTTGTATTTATTTGTGAAAGAAATCTATCCTACATCATTGGAACTTCCATAGGAAAGTTTCTGGTTTTGCAGGAACTGGACAATCTCCTATACCTGTTATAATATTTAGACAATTTCACTGGGAATTAGAAAAGGAGGATTTTTTTACAGTTTATTTTAGAATAACAATTGACCTAATGTAATTGTCTTCCTCTGGGCTGTGCTCCTATTGAATTTGTGTTTACAAGTGGTCTTTTGCTCCTCAGTGTAATATATAAAATAAACAAAAACAAAGGCCTTCCCTGTTCCTTCACTTCCTTCCCCATCTGTCTACAGTGCTGTCATCTCAATTGGTGACTGACACTTTCATGTATTTTTGAAGATGCAAGTACTGTACTATACTGACTAGAAATTGTAGGCTCAATGGATATAAAAAACATTCAGCATTTATCTACATGATGGTAATAATATTCAATTCAGACGTGAGTTTTAGTAAAGGGGTTACCATTGTGTTATTTGTTTGTACTGCTTCCTGACTCCCTGCTGGAGTCTCTTGAATTTCTTGACTACAGAAATTAGAAAAAATGATTCAACCAAAGGACAAGTACTCTGTTCTCATTCAGAAATTCTTTCTAAAGATACCATCAGTGCCTGGCTTTAGGTATTTACATAGAAATATACTGTATAAGTAATGGATTTGAAAGTGGCAAGATGTAAAGAACAAAAAATATGGCAAATAATATCTTTAAAAGTGGTGTTTTAAAAAGGCTATGAGTAAAAGTCTACTTACACGAGCAAAATTCTAAAACGGATTTGGTGTTGGCTGATTCTTTTCTTTCAATGTGGTAAATTGTCTATTATGCTTCCTTAACTCCACTGACTTTGTAACTACTAATGTCAAAAGGCTTGCAGAGATATAATACTGGTGTAGGGAAGACAAGAATGAGACTCACATTTGTCTGTCTGTACACAAAGGCAATCTAAGAAATTCAAAAAAGTATTTGTTGATCATACTTCGATCCTGAGATACAAGTGAAGAAATTGCTACCCACTTGAGCTAAAAGATATTGTAATTCTGCTGGTGGTACTAATGGCTCACATCTTTCTTTTCAGCATTCTTGTAAGCAAAAGACCAGAAAGAATAAAGAAAAGCCAGCTATTTTTATTTTCTATTATGATTTATTTTTATGCAGAATAGCACACTTTAACAAAATGTAAGAGTTTTTCAACATAACAAAATGCTTCCATGTAAGCTATGTATATATTTTACCTAGAGTGATAAAACCATGGAAATTTTATCCTAGTTATGATAACTAGAAGAATTGGTTATGAAATTCCCCAGCACCTCAGATAAGATTACTCCACTCGACTTTTCTGTTAAGGAGTCTAATTTAACTTGTGAAAAGAGGATTATGACTTATTTCTTTTGTTGTTGTTGTTGTTGTTTCCTTTTTCTTTTTATGTTCACTCTCCTTGAGAACATAACTTAGAGCACTACAAAACTGCTGCATTACGTCCTAGTTCTAAAAAGTGTCAAAATATGCAGGGTCAGGAAGGCCAAGGCCTAACTAGAACTGGACTTGCCAAGAGGGGAGAAGAATTAAAAAAGCTTCTACAGGTACATAAATCAGAAAAAGAAAGTCCAAGAAGATGTGCCAACTCCTAGTGAGAAACAGAGCTAGGCTGATAGCAACAGACAAGGAGAAGGCTGAGGTGCTCAACAACTTTGGTGTCTCAGTACTCTCTGGCAGCTGCTCTTCACACACCCCTTCAGTGGATGTGTCGAAAGGTGGGGACTGTAGGAGCAGTGTCCCTCCTGCTGTAATTGAAGATCAGGTTCACAGCCGTCTGAGGAACCTGATGCATCCTACAGTCCGGAGGGAATTGGGTGATGTAGTCACCAAGCCACTCTCAATGATATTTGAAAAGTTACGGCAGTCAGGTGAAGTCCCTTGTGACTGGAAAAAAGGCAACGTCACACCATTTTTAAGAAAGGTAGAAAGAATGACACAGGGAAATACCAATCTTTCAGCCTTACCTCTGTATCAGGAAACATCAAGGAACAGATCCTCCTGGAGGCTACGGTCAGGGATTTGGAATAGATGGAGGTGGTGTGGAATAAACCAGCGTGGCTTCACCAAGGGCAAGTCCTGCCTGACCAACACAGTGACCTTCCATGATAGTGTAACTGTGTAAGTGGACAAATAAAGAGCCACTGATGTTATCTACCTGGACTAAAGTAAGGCCTTTGAGACAGTACCCCACAACATTCTTCTCTCTAAATTAGAAAGATATGGATTTGATAGGTGGACTGTTTGATGGATGAGGAACTAGTTGCAAGATCATACCCAGAGAGTGATGGCCAATGGTTCACAGTCTGGTTGGAGATCAGTGATGAGTGGTGTCCCTTAGGGGTCAGTACTGGGGCTGCTCTGTTATATCTTAATCAAAGACACTGACAGTGAGATCAAGTGCATCATCAGCAAGTTTGCGGATGACACCTTGTCATGTGGTGTGGTCAGCACACCTCAGGAATGGGATTCCATCAAGAGAGATCTGGATAGGCTTGTGCAGTGTGAACAGGCGAACCTCATGAGGTTCAAAAATCCAAATGCACCTGGGTCACAGCAACCCACTAGAAACAAAGAATCATAGAATGTCTTGGGTTGGAAGAGACCTCAAATATCATCAAGTTCCAATCTCCCTGCAACCCCCCTCTATCAATACAAGGTGGGGGATGAAAGGATTGAGCACAGCCCTGCCTAAAAGGACTTGAAGTTGCTGGTAACCTTTAAAGGTCACGTATGAAACACACAATGTAACTATCAGACACATTTGCAGCATTAAGACTTGCTGGCGGGGAAAAAAATGAACTGGGAATCAGTGAAAGACAAGATTTTAATTCAGAAAGGATCACATTTTCTACAATTCCCCTCATTTTCTTCTAATAATAAACAATATTTCAGATTTTCAGCTGGTACAAATAGCAGTATTTCATCTGCCAAAGATGGAACTACATGGATTTAGCAAAGGGCAAATTCTGCCTTACGAAGATTATAGAATTATGCAGGTGTTAACCTTGTAAACACATTTGGATGTGAGAGGACACACTTGTTTCCATATCAAGACTTTCCTGTGCAAATATAGAATTAGTTTACACAGATACCATAAGAACAGAACTAATTCCAACCTAGAGCTGATTCTCATTTACATTACCACTCTTAATCTGAGCTAATTTACCACCATTGCGAAGTTACTTAAATATTGTTAGTATGATATGAAGTGGACTTAAGTGAAGCTATCCTTGCTTATAAAACAGATTCTCTGCAAGAATAAAGAATGGAAAGAAGAAGATTTAAAATAAATTTTAAAAGAAAAGATTCCATTCGTTCCACAGAATCAAAGCTACAATGATCAATGGATATGCATTTGTCACCTATCCATTCTCAGTTCTACCATCAGTGTTACAATAAGTAGCCCACCAATCACAAGTATCATAGCACTTCAGTTTTCATTTGAAACTTTTATTTTTTGATTCTACAGTAACTCATCTCCTACCTATTATTTCAACATAATTACAGTCATTTAATTCCCTTCAAGAGATTTTATGTGGGAGGAGTCATTATAGCAGTACTGAGGCAACTTGGAAGTATATATTAAGCACTTCGCAGAATATAACAATAATATCCTGTCAATTGATAGTGCTATACCACTAAAATATTGAGACATGAAAGCATTGGGATAATTCTTCTATACAATTGTTTTCAAATCTACACACAAAGAAGGGAGAAAATTTTAAAGGCAAACTTAAAGCAGCTGCAGGTTTTAGAAAAATGTCCTTTTTCTCCACAAGAATATAGAAGTACCACTATTGTTTCATCCTGAAATAAGATTTCCATTAACACAGAATTATTTTTGTTTTAACAGCTTTGTTGGTGCATTTCGTATGTGAGAGAAAATTAAAAGAATTTCCATGAAATACCACAGAACAGTTTTGTTTGATAGGCATATATTTGGGGGAAGATGAGAAAGCGTAATCTGAGGAAAGACAAGAATCTAGAAGTAGGTTGTAAATTTAAGTTTTTTCAGGTTCTCCTGATCTCAGCTATTACGAAAATATGGGTTCATAATTCTAAGCCAATAAATGTTACTATGCAAAGTAAGCCTATTATTTTCAGTGACACAGTGTACTACAGGTAGTTCTTGTAATCACAGAATCATAGAATCACAAGGTTGGAAAGGACCTACAAGATCATCTAGTCCAGCCATCCTCTTTTCACCATTACTACCCACTAAGCTACTACACTAACCATATCTTGTAGCATCTCATCCAGATGTCTCATGAACACTGCCAGGGACGGTGACTCCACCACCTCTCTGGGCAGGCCATTCCAGTGCCTGACCACTCTTTGAGAGAAGAAGTTTTTCCTTATATCTAATCTAAATCTCCCCTGGCGCAACTTGTGGCCATTTCCTCAGGTCCTATTTGTTATTTGGGAGAAGAGGCCAATCCCCTCCTCATCACAACCTCCCTTCAGGAAGATGTAGAGTGCAATGAGGTCTCTCCTGAGCCTCCTCTTCTCCAGGCTAAACAATCCCAGCTCCCTCAGCCACTCCTCAGAAGATCTTAGTTCCTGTCCTAAAGTAAAGGTATAATCCAACAACAATCTTACCAAATGTTCAACTTCAGAACATATTGATCCATCCATCCAATCCTCTCTTGTAGAGATTATCAGGATGCCTGTTCAGGACTTCCTGTTCTCTGAAAATAACCTGGTATGGGCAGATTTCATGCTTATCATATGGGCTTTAATTTTCTTTGACAAATGCATCATAAACATCTGAATATTTCAACAAATTGAACTCTCTGCTATATTTAATTTTTCTAACCGAATCTACAAGACCAAATGGTGAAGTAGGAATTAAAATACATTGGAACTAAAGCCTCTGTATCTTGCATTAAGAATGTACTAATTAGAAGTGATTAAAATCTATGATTTTTATCTGCTTTACAGAAATACTTCAGATGAGACTGTTTTAATTTTTTGAATCACTCTTGTCAATGTAGCTTCAGTGATAAAATATCAGATCTGTTTTCTTATAGATCAGTTATTATCCTAAGAAAAATCTTCCCAACTGTCTGTCCAAAGGAAAGTTCAGCTGCCAGATGGCAGCCACCACTCCAGCGGCAGACAATAATAGCTGAAGCTGAACAAAGCTGCGCCAGTCTACTCAGGAGAAGCATGCAGATGCAGATCACAGTGTAGGGTTCTCAGGTCATGTTACGAAGTCATCATCACCAGAATTAAAAATGGGAGTTTATGAGTGAATGAGGTCAAGGCATATGAAGCCAAGATTTCCTCTTAGTCTGAATACTTCTCTAGTGCTGGGACTATGAATATTTTATATGTTAGAACATTGTCTTATGTGAAACAGCAGCTATGCTGACTTCCACAATGTGAAACCAATTTCTATCAGTAGAAAATAGTCTTTTATGTATTTTCTTACTTTTAAAATGGCACATTTTTCTTTATAGCATTCTGTGGTGAGCTTTTCTAAAGCCTATCCTAGTAGGTTTTCAGTTTATTTTATTTGACACATAACTACTTAAAAGAATTAAATATCTGTTAACGACTGGCAATATCTTTCTAAGTAATTTCCATGGGCCAGCTACAACTTCAGATTTTTATACTTTTATATTTTTTAAATTTTTTTATTTTTTTAGATTTTTAACTACTACTCTAAGGAAAAGAACATCTTTCGTGGGCTGCAGTGTGACACCTGCTCCATCATGGTTTCCCTGAGAGCTGCAAGAAAATCTCTGCTCTGGTGTCTGGAGCATCTCCTCTCCTCTTCTGTTCTTGCTATTCACAGGGCCATTTTTTTCATATTTTTTTCCTCATTCCTCACTGCCATCTTAGGTTTTTTCTTTTTGTAAATACTTTTTCCCAAGGTGTCCCCATCTTGTCTGCTAGTGCCACTAGTGAGGCCATTGGCACCAGCTGGAACTGGCTTTGTTTGGGAGGGGGCAGCCCCAGTCTCTCCTGACAGAGTCCTGCAGCCACGCCTTCACATTAGATGTATATCCAATACATACCCACATCTCATTCACAGTCTCTAACCACTCTAATCTCGTGCATTACATATATTTGAACACTGACATTGCGTAACAAATAATAAGCATAAAAACCACAACACACATCTCTGATTAACACGGCAGGAACAATCTCCAAATACTCTACTTCTTGTTAGAGCTGGCAAGGCATATGGAGAAAGAGCTATGATTGAGTTATTCCTGAGATAATTATGTTTCAGTATCATATATTTTGAGTCTAAATCCAAAAATCCAACTGGTAAACCAATGATTTATTATCCTCTCTTTTGACAGCATTATGTATTTTGTGAGGTATTAATTTCTAGAAGAGCTGAAAGAGAAAAAAATTCATTCCCTTTAAGTAAAACAGAAAGCAATTAGAGCTGCAGCAAATGAAAAAGTACCTAAGCAGAAGAAACCATGATCTAATTAAGGTTTATAATTAGAAATAAATTGAGATTGAAAAGAGGAAAAAACATCAGGATGCTTAATGTCAGAAGGAAATACTTGTCAGATTGGTTAATATATTCTCAGGGGGAAACAGGCTATTGAGCAATGAAGATAAAGTAATATGTGGACAATGCAGATGAATGTTGCATAAAATTGAAAGAAAAGCATAGAAGAGAGGAATACATTGCAGTTCTGTAACTTCAAATATAAAAATGAATAACTGTATTAAAATAAACGAAGTCAATACAAAATAACAACTCAGAATCTAGCAGTTGAAGACAAAAGAAATTTCAGTCTAACAAAGACAGGACACAATGGGAAAAATCCAGTGATGAGTGGAAGTCAGAAATTAAAAGAGCTTTCTGAAAGATCTCTGCTGGATTCAGTAATTAGTTTTTATACTAAATTAATATATTTGTTCCAATATACAGAGTTTTTAGGTTCATTCTTCCTGAATGCTTAGACTCAGGGATGGCTGAAGAGAAGAATGTTCTCCTAACTTCTCCTAACGTTTAAATTTCAGTTTAGAGTAAATTTCTTGAGCTTTATTATCTTTTCAAATTTCTTTTGAAATTAAAGTTATTAACCAATGAAAAAGATTTAGAAATAAATACAGAACAAAAAATGACTACTACACATCTGGGTGAGGTTTTCTAAGAAACGCTTTTTCCCTTTTGCATTGCCAAGTGCTTAGAGTCAATGTTTTGTGGGAACGTAGCAATTTCATAGAAATGATCAGGTAAGTAGGCAGGATGACCATCTTAGCCTTCTTGGCTGACTATCTTGGCAGATCTCAATCAAGATCTTTCTAGAACCATGAAGATCTACTTGCCTGTGTTGCCTAGCAGAATCCTAATTTCTGCATGGCTAGCTATGTTTCTATATCTTTGTTTGTTTATCTAGTAAACCATTAAGCCCACGATCAGAAAAATTGCGCATATAAGAGAAACGAGTTCTGTTCTGAAGTGCTTACAACAAGATACAAAACTGATTAGTCAGTGGGAAGTGCCTGAGACAGACAACAAATGCAATTGTACCAAGATCTATGACCATACAGCATGGCTGAGATGAAATACTTCATGTGGCTAATACTAGACAACAGCATATCTAAGACATGGACCAAAATGTGATGCAAGTGTACCGCAGAAGTGCCCGGTGAGATAGCAGAAAGAACAATAATTAAGAGATCTAGGACACAAGGTAGGATCTTAGAATTGTAAAATCAGTGTAAGTTCTTAAAATTTTTATGACTTTGTGAGTGGTTAGTCCCTTAGCCACTTGCAGATATGTGACAAAAAATGATAACGGAACATATTCTTTGCAGTTCTTCTCTACAGTATTAAAAGCAAACATTTCTTTTCCTTTGATTTATATATGTAAAGACTGTATTAAATAAACTGATGTAAAAACATGAAGATCAGATGGTTACCCTTTCTAACTTAGGAAACAAGGTCTGCTTCTCTCATGATGAGATTAGGACTACGTTCCCCAATAGGATTAAAAGTGTTTATTTGATTGATTAATGTTCCTACACTTTGTTCTCTACTAATGAGAGAACAAAGAGAGAATGTTTAACCTCTTATCTCTCATATGTCTTAAGGTAATCAAATCCAGTGTAACAGATTTCCTTAAAGTGATATTAATTGTGGGCTTAGGTCATTGCAAATTTTCTTGAGAGAGAACTTCATATACACAGAATTTAAGGCCAGGCAAGACCATGTTAATAATTGAATTTGACTTTCTGCGTAGCACAAGCCATAGATTCCATGAAGTTTATATTAAGAAAAACTTACAGTCACCTTAGTGCATATGTATTTAAAACATCAAAACTTGATTTGAAAATGTAAACAAATGTAAGCAATTATTTAAGAAGTTACTTTTACTACAATATGCATCTTATATCCAGCTTGTTTTCATTACGCTTTTTCTCCATTAAAGCACCTCTATGGACAGAAATCTTGTCTTCACGTGGTTTCCTTTAAACATCCTTGTTACATAGAGAGTGCTGAGAATGCCTCCTACCTTTAAGGCAATTTGATTCTTTCTCTCAAAAAAGCCTGGTAATGTTTACTTCTGCCTTTGTCTGAAGTTATCCATTTTACATAGGATACATCTGACTCAGGCGTAAAAGTTTAGGGAAAGTTCAGATTTTCGTGAAAAAGATGCGAGAAAATGAAAGGTGTTTCACTGTGTAAAAAGTATGGCATTTTGCTTCACACTGTAGAAGTCACCTTGATCATGCTGTATTACTGGATGAAGTGAGGATATGAGGAACAGAAGAGAGACCCTTACGGCAAAGAATCATGGGATCTTCAAACAGTTGTTGCTGGCAAGGAACTCTGGAGATCACCTTGTCCAAGCCCCTTTCTCAATCAAGGTCATCTAAAGTAGGTTGCTAAGCCCCATGACAAGTCTTCAAGTATGCAGTTATTTCACCTGTGGCTTCTAATGTAACAGTCTTGGCTTTCTGAGAATATGAGGCTCAAATGCAGCCAAAGACAGTAAGCTCATATCATGCTATAAGTAAACAATAACGTCCTAAAAATATCAGGACACTGGACAACTCAAACTACTTTGAAGATTCATTTTTCTTAAAAAGGTACCATCCACTTCTGTTTTACAGGGTTGTGAAATTAAATGAACATAGTCAAGCACTCATACACTACTGTAATGAGTTACACAGAAACATGTTTCCTTAATATTAATTAATTCCCTTTTTAGTATTGGGGTGGAATAATCTGCAATAATAAGACAGTAAAGCAACAATGTGGAAAAAGCAAAATATTTCTTTGTGCGTAAACACTAATTAGCCTTTGAAACAAGTCAGATAATTCTGAGAGAAGAAAATGTAAATTCCAATTTAAACCATAACTGAATGAACCTGTAGTTGGGATCTCAACTAAACTAGCTCAGAAAAAAAAAATCTTCATATCACTATTTTCCATCAAGTGCTTTCAGAAAAAGGGTTAAGGGTTTCACTAGCTTTTAAAGTTTGGCAGCTTTATAGAAGACAAATATTTCTTCTAAATGTTTTCTGCCTTTTCAATTTTGCAACAGCCTTTTGAAGTCTGGACACCAGAATTGGCCAAAACATTACAAAAAAAATGTCCTTTCTTATCCCTCTCTATGTGAAATATGAAATAATTTCCAAGAAAATTTACCTTCAAAGTTTGGAGGTTCAGTGATAAAAAAATAAGTATTCTAATATTCAGTTCATTTAGTGTAATTTTTTTTTTTTCTGTTCATAAATAATCCCATACATGCAAAATGCAAGACCAAGGAACAAAATAACAAATACAATATTAGATGTGTGCCAAATAAATAGCTTAATTAACAAAATCTCTAAAATAAGCTTTTTGTTAGTAATGTCTACTGCTTTTTGCAATACAGTAAATTGATTTTTCAAATCATGTTGAAGAAACAATGAAAGGTTTTAAGTACGTGAGAGAGCTTCAAGCTTTCAAGGACTGTTTGCTTTGGCTTGTTTTTACTGAGACACTTGAGAAGCTATAGAGCAATTTTTTGCTAGAAATTTGGTGAAGGCTGGTGAGAGAAAGTTTTACTAAAGTAAAAGTATGTGACCTCTTCCAGGGAACCTTAGTGAGTCCTAAAATTTCTTCTATTCTCAACTTAGGAATTCTTTCCTTCCTGTGTGTTAGCCCTACAAAACATTCCTTTTCCCAAGTGGAAGTTGTTAATTTCTCAAATTACTCTTTCTGCCCTCTTCAGTGACTACTTTAGAAGAAGATGGTGGCCACCTCTTTTATCAAGTGGGAGAAATGGACATGAGTTTACAAACACAAAAAAATAATTATTCACCAAAGATAAATCTCTGCAATAGCGATCATTACGAGGTTTTTCATGAAGGGGTAAAAGTTAATGGAAGTCTTTCCATTTCTTTCCTTCCACCACTTCTTTTCCAATATCTTCTGTTCTTTACATCAGTCTTAACATATTTTCTCTCTTCTTATAAAAATTCTTATTCTTACTTGGCTCCTAAAAGATAAGGTGCTACTTCTGCTGATGCATGAGAAAGGACAGAATCTCCCAGTCTGGCCTGTGGGTCATAGAAAAGGAGTAGTAAGAAGTGATTTTTTTCATGATTTAAATATGACTCTGAATATACCCATTCAATAGAATTGTGGATCAAGTATTTTTAGAAAGAAGTGATTTCTGCAAATACAGGCATGCCTATAAAGCTCAGCAATAGCTCTTCTAAGAACTCCTGGTTCAATGGCTTCCTTAAGGCCTTGCCTGACAAATATATTAACTGATCTTACAGAAAAAAAATATACAAGATAGTACATCTGCCATTACACCACATACCTCCTTAGCTCAGTAATAAACTGAAAGTTAGACTGAGAAACAGTCACACTGATTGATGGCTCAATTAAAGCAGTCTGCTGCTAATCAGTCTGCCATGGCACCGAAAGAGTGAATGCCAGGAATGTGCATGATTTCTTACCAGTGTTTTACTCAGCTCAGTGTTATAAAAATGCTTATTTGGGAAGCTGATCCTTGCAAGATGCAGAGGAAACCATTCTGGAGTGCCCACATCCTGCAACTTACATTCACTCAGAAGGGAATTAAGGGTACTATGTCCTCAGAAGATACTGATGCAGCTTTAAGAGCTAATGTATGCACAGAATGTATTGTTTCTGAACCTTTTACAGATTGGAAGAAAAATGCTTTTACCTTGGAACTGATGCCATATGATTATCTCTAAGGAAAAGAATAGTCACTGAGGTTATTTTTAATTTATCACAATTTGAATTCACTGGAGGAAAAATGTTGATGAGCTGTCTCAATCCTAAACTAAAAATCTATTGGAAACAAAAAACAGGTTAAAAAAAAGCGTAAGCTTCAGTAGGGTAACTTTCACTTTTCTATCTCTTATGAAAAGACTGCTTCAATAATGCAGTTATCCACTATGAACAATATGTGCAGAAACTACAGTGTTTGCTACAATTACTGATTAAGTTAGGAGTTGAATCATACGTTAAAGGCCAAGTATCTCTTCACTAAGCCCCCTCAGCTCCCTTGACTGTGTCATAATTCTATACAATAGATCTAATTTATTAAGCATTTATGATTTTTTGCCACGAATACCAATAGGTGTATTGCAAAAAATGTTTGATTGCTGAATTGCAATTTAATAACCAAGTTATAAAAGCTATTATAGAACACGACCTAGCAGCCAGACCCACATAAATATTTAATCAGGAGTCAAAGCTTCCTTACACTTGCTCTTAACAGAAAAGCTTCTTGAAGGAAGAGAAATAGAGATTTTTAGTGTACATTATGAAACACTTCTTAAGTGCAGTTCTGCTAATCAGTTGATTCTTCTTCTAATCTTGAATTTATGCATGTACACATACATACTACTATATATGGCATACTTATAATATATGCAAACATAAATAATGTTTCAAATAATTTTAAAACATCCCATTCAGGTTTAAACTCTAACATTAGTCACCTTATTAAATAATAAATATGTTGTAGTAAGGCAACTATAAGTACATTAGCCAAGACTTCCATTACATTTCCTTAAGGAAAAGTCATTGTGATCCTAGAGATACCACATAGCCTCATGTTATCTAAAAACCCTGCTGTTAAGCAGTATAAATGCTCGGCCTCAAGGCTCCTTGGGGATGTGGAGCTATAAAACTAAAACAGTCTTTATGCTGTCATGGACTGTAAAAGAGAAGTCATCTCTCTAATTTATTTCCAGTAAATGGGAATTTAAAATTTATAAGAAAAGGTAAAAAATGGAACCTCTGTAAAATGTACATTGAATGTAAAAACAAAGACTTTGTCACAGCTCTGAATTTGTTTAGTAACATTTGGTTTTTGTTCTCCATTGAAGTGCTATACCAACCTCAGGACACACCAGACAGAAAAAACTAGCTTTGGTCTTTCAACACCCCTTTCTTTTTATTATGGAATGTGAGTTAGAGTAGTTAGGTAGTATAAACAATCTCTAAATCTCATTAATCTTGCTTCCCTTTCAGTTCCCAGTTGTACAGTCTCCAATATGGAAATCATATTTTGCATCTAGGCAGCCACCATTTACTCAGAAAGAAGAATGCTGTCTAATTTAAAGAACATTCACTGAAAGTGTAGCAAGCACATTACTGTCTTTATCTTTCTGGCATCTATTATTTAATGTATTTAAGCTAATGTTCCTTTCCATATTTTGCATATAACCTGAAATTAAAAAAAGAAGGCTAAAAAGGAAAAATTGTGGTATATATGGCATACCAATTTTCTTGTTTCTAGAGATAAAGTACAATTTCAATTGATTTAATTTAGCCTAAATTAGAGATGGGAAAATTGAACCTCCCATCCAACTGTTCCAAATGCCAGCAAGGGGTTGTTGAGCTGATGTATCCCCATGATTATGACAGGAACGGATATGTGTTTTCCTTCTCTATACTGAAGATGACAGCAATCATGTGAGAAGAATTACTCTAACAGGATTTCAGACCAAACAGTCAGTCACCCCATAAGAAACACTAATCTCAAGAGATTTCCCACCATTTATGGCCAAGAAACAGTGAGAAATGTTTACAAGCTTCCAGCTAATACCTGTGAGTCTGAATCTGAACCCTGGCTCATGTGAGAGCACTTCTTCCCTGGCCAGTTTCCATGGGTATATGCACATCTCATGGTTATTTCATCACACCAAGAAGATAATAAAGCAAAACACAGAGGTATTGTAAAAAAAACACTGGAGGTTAAAGCAATGGATATTAGCTATCTTTGGAACATCAGAAATTTTTAAAATTATAGTCAGAAAGTGTTTTTGAGTAAATAAGTAATAGTATGTGCTGCAATATTGAAAAAGAATGAATATATAACAATTTATATAGTATGTCTGCAAATTATGTGCCTTTAATGTACTTTTAGACAGGATGAACATTAAGAATAAATTGCTTTTTAATTCTTCTTAAAGAACGTTATCTTACAAATTAATGTCATTGGCAATATGTGCAGTGATGTGCAGTCATAT
This sequence comes from Pavo muticus, assembly GCA_016647715.1. NCBI lineage: Eukaryota > Metazoa > Chordata > Aves > Galliformes > Phasianidae > Pavo > Pavo muticus. The sequence goes on along the minus strand of JACDJE010000238.1, from coordinate 220,430 downwards.
AAGTAACACATTTTTATTGTCAGAAGGCAATTTATCACAATTTTTTTGGATAAAGATATGTGGCCATGAATCATAATTACAATCTGGCTTAATTCCACAAAAGTAGAGAAAAATAAGAGGAAGTTTGTTCCTAAAAAATCTCTTTCATTCTCCAGGCTCATGTTTCCTAAATAGCTGTCACAGAATTTTCCTGATCTTTCTTACCACACTGATCTTCGGTCTGATCTTAAGTACAGACCTTCTCCTCTTTAACCCTTGATCTTTTTCTGTTTGAGTTGCTGAGCAGCCAGCATCAGGTGGATGAAAGGTTTTGTTTTGCTTCAAGGAAGCAACAGTAAATAAAAGCACCCACCAGCATGCAGGTTGTCTGAATATTGTGTCACCTAATTGGAGCCTCTTCATTTTTCAAGACGGTTATGGCAAATTGAGCTTACATGCCGTTTAACAGACTTCCTGTTTATATATGATACAAAACACATTAGGGACATTTATTCCTAAATAGTAGGACAACCTAATGGATATCCTAATATTTAACAGTTGCCAGAAGAAAAGACGGGATAATTTTTCTGTGTTTTTGTAAGAAGTAGATGCATAGACCCAACCCAGCCAGAGTGCAATGACACAACTGCACTCAGGTTGGCAGGGACACCATTCGGGTTCTGCATCATTCATAGTTACCACATAATTTTTCTCCTCCATCAGGTAATTACAAAAAGTCAATACCACAATCATCAAACCTGTAATCCATCTGAACTGACTGGCTCCAGATAGGCATTTTTTCTGATGCACAATTTAACTTCCAATATGTAAAACTAGATCTATTAAATTAGGTGTACTAAGGTACTAGCACAGGTTTCATCAGTTAATAGTCTTCTGAATCAGATCATCCCAAGCTTCTTCAACTTTCCCTGCTATGCAGTTAATATTGCAGTTACTAACAGGAAATGTGGTCTCCGCAGAGGATTAACATACGGCATTGTTACAACAAGCAGAAACTGAGAGGAGAATACTCAAATAGATATTGACTCTCTAGTAATATAAAAAGTGCACAGGAAACTAAAACTAGATATGTTTGGCCTTCCTACCGTTACTTTTTTTTGTTGTTTTCAGCCTTGCTCTAGTGTAACCTACCTTACTTTACCTGGGAAAAAAATGTGAAAAATGCAAGATAACCCTTCATCAAGAAAACTCCATAATTAAGAACACAAGTATGACATATCTGAACAAAATTTCTGAAGTAACTTACCTTGCCCTTCTGGAGCTAGAGCAACTCAGGCATGAATTCAGCAGCTACAGTAATATATACAAGGTATAAAAATTGTATATATTTGCTCTAATCAATATGGAGAGAACTAATCAACTAGCTTAAGCAGCCCTGAGTTTAGAAAAGTTTGGTGGTAGAGCCCATTTCACATCAACTACTCAAAAAACATGAAGCAGTCCAAAGGTGTTGCTTTTCTCAGAATATATAGAGATAGCTTTCCCCCAGATTACTCCAATTTACTTGAGGCTCACAATTGCTACAGAACACATATGTAATCTGAAACATATGAGCTATGCCTAATTATAAATAAAACACACCAGTTAAATTGAGAGAATTTGCCATTCTACTGTTCTAGTCCTGCCTTTAGCTAACAAAACCTGTTTTTGCTAAAACCAACAGCTCGGTTACCTTCTTTTGGATACTAATAATTTTATGTCCTTATATTGCGGTGCCCAAACCTACACACTGTGCTTGAGGTGAGGCCTCACCAGTGCAGCGTAGAGCAAGACAGCCTCTTTCTTCATCCAGCTGGCAGTGCTGGGCACAGTGTACCTCAGGACACTGTTGGCCTTTTTGGATGCCAAGACACACTGGTAGCAGAGGTTCAACTTGCCATCAACCAGAACCCCCAGATCCTTTTCTATGAGGCTGCTCTCCAGCCCCTCATTCCACAGTCTGTACATATATTCAGGGTTCGCTAGTCCCAGGTGCAGAATCCAGCACTTGCTTTTGCTTATCTTTATACAGTTGGTGATTGCCCAGCCATCCAGTTTGTCAAGATCTGTCTTCAAGGCCTCTCCTTGACTGACTTTGAGGGAGTCAGCAAATCTTCCTTAGTGTTGTGGTTTTGCAATTTTTGTTGTTGGTATTCCACATTGGAACATCATGTAAAACAGTGGGAGTTAAAGAGTTAATGTTCTGGTTCTGTGGACTGCCTTTTTTGGGCATTTTGGGTTCTCGGAGGGAAGGGGAGGAGCAGCATTCCCGGAGGACTTGGCATGCAGAGGAAGAAAGGTGGAGCTCCTGGCAGGATGCCAGCCACTCTCGCTGACTCACTCTCTCTCCCAGTTTGCTGCGAAGAAAAGCACGTGCTTCCCCTGCAGTCTACTAGCGTAAGACCTCGTATTTTGGACACTCTTTTCTCCCTCATTTTGTTTGATTTTGTTGGATTTAGTAAATTACCGTTCCTCCTCAGATCATTGCCATTGGTTTTTTTTAGACCCATCTGCTCTCTCCCTGCCTTTCCCCTTCTCCCCCTCTCCCGGAGTGCACAGCCTGCAACGGTGGGGTAGTTTTTTTTCCCCTCTCTTTTGTCTCCTTCTAGGCTTGTGCCCCTGTCACAGACTCAGATCTAGAGATAATTCCGTGACACTTAGTATATGTTCAAGTCCTGCATCCAGATCATTTATAAAAACATTGGAGAGAACTGCCCCTAAAATGTAGTCATTTAGTTGTACAGATGCCAAAATCTAACTGATGAACAAGGAAAGTGAGGTTAGTGAATTAACTTTATGTTCCATGCACCTTCTCTTCTAAAGAGCAGCATCTATGCTTTACAAAGGACATTTTGCCATTCTAATTTTTAAATTGACCAGTACAAGCAAAGTTCTCATTTCTAACACACATTTAGCTCCTCTCCCTTGAAACCAGGAGCCACGATAGGCACAAGACATGCTTTAGTTTCTTGTATCTCACAGCCATGAAAAAGCAGGAACGTGTCCGTGGTGCTCACACTACCATTGCCTCTGTGTTTATTATTGGTCATGTTCCTGTGTAGCGCATCCTCTTTCAATTCTGAATTTCACTCTTAATGAAAAGATTCCTCTTATTCTTTTGAAACACACTATTATAAAAGGGAGTGAGCACAAAGGGAAGACAAGTACTTTTACATCACCAAGGTAAGATAGCTCAGATTCAAGTCCTTTTCCTGCCTGAGAAGATCAACTTTTTCTTTATTCCTTCTCTGTGACTGCCAAAAAAGAGCTTGAAACTCTACAGTGTACTGCAATTAACAAATAAGTGCTGCCACTGTTGATACTGTGCAAAACAAAACAAAAAAAAACCCGAAATATCCAGAAGTCATTGGTTTATATGACGGCAGTAATTACCATCTGATTTTATAGCCTACTATTTAAAGATCACATGAAATTTTTAGCCTTGAACTATCATGGCTATTCCTAGAAAATTTACTGCACTTTATATTAAGCATAAAAGTCATCAACATATCTGATAACCGTGACAGGAAACAGATTCCACAGATCCCTTATATGAAAGCTGTAAGCTGAGGGAAGGGTTCCTTCCAGGTTTGTATGCTTACTATCCAAACAGATGTAATACTGTACATGTATGTAAAGAAAACCTTATGGCTGAATGTGGGGCAATGTAAAGCAAAAATCTACAGAATCTGTGGAGGTCGGGCAGTCACAGCATCAGGTGACAGAAAAGCAGAGACTTCCAGAAAGACAAGCCTGGTCTTACACATCTCTTTCTGGATTTGTTCCAGACTTTTGTCAAGGAAACTCATATAGGCTTGGCTAGAGATTTTATTTGAAGACAAATCCTGGGAGACGCCTCAAGTTCTTAAGTAAGTTCTAACCTTTTCCTGTGTAAGCAGAAGTTCTTTATTCTTAAACGCGTTTCTGTACATACACTGTGTGAATCTCCTACTGCAGAGCATTAATGTCAATAAAAGATTAATAAAAAATAAAGTTTCCTCTTCTGCTCCCACCTGATTTATTTTATTACTTAAGCTGATTGTTTTCAATTGCACTTAGAGCAGCAGCAGAGTTTAACTCTTACTTCTTATTGAAAAGCCAAATCAAGAGCTGAGTAATATCTGTTATTTATCTGTTCTTTTAAAAATAAAAAAGTGAAAGTTAAAAGCTGACAGGGTCATGAGTAAGTATTACTGAAAGTCACAGACAGCAAGTAGCTTGCAGCTGGGAGAAAAAAGGTCTTTCCCTTCCTTTTCTGTAGTCAGTCGTGGCTTTGCTATTCTTCAGTGTTTTTTCTTTTCTTCCAATGACCTTTAACCATCATTATGGTTTGTCTTGAAATAAAGTTCAAATCCCTTATTTTTAGAAAAAATGGTAACGTGATCCAAAGCTTGTTCTTAGACCAAAGAATTCTGCGTTCTGGATGCTTAGCCTGGTACCTCTGTTGAGTCATTCTGCCAGTCATTTTTTTAATTTCTCCCTTCTTTAAGTTCCTTGTTTTAGAACAAGAAATAATGGGTAGCATTTCTATGGCAAAGTTCTTTGAGAACAATACAGAGAAGAGGTTAAATTTTATTTCCTCAAGGCATGTACTAGTATTACAGTCTGTAGGGAAGGAGAAGTCAAGCTGTGTTGAACATTTAGGAGTTCAGAAATCATTAAAAAATTGTAACCTCCTTCATAATAAGGCAAATCTCCCAGATATAAAGCACAAAATAAGAGCTCAGAGGAAGATGCCGTTTCCCACTCTTACTGTTAGTGGACTGGCAATGATAACATACTTAGGCACCACAGTAGATATAGCTAGCACTGGTGATTATTTACACAGATTAAATTAATAAATTTGGGAGTTTATAAAAGAAAAAGAAAGAGATCTAGAAGACAGGGAAGACAACATGAACATTTTCTTTGCACTAAATCTGAATACTTTAGCATAATGCAGTGCGAATGATACACTGTGATGGTACATTTTTAACTACTATTTAGAATTTTGTGTCCAGCATTTATTTTTAGCCAATCTGCCAAGCTGATCAGTAAAATATCTCTCTGTGGACTAATTATTTATAGGATCCAACATTTTAGACCTCTACACAATTTTGACAAACCAGTACTGCATTAGTAAATGGCAGTTCACTAGTTCCATTGTTTTATATGGAAATATATACCACAGAATCTTAGAAAGGCTTGGATGGGAAGAGATCTTAAAATTACTTACTTCCAACCCCCTGGTGGGCAGAGTTGCCAACCACTAAATCAGGCACTAGATCAGGTTCCAGAGCCCCTTGCTGGCTGGTCCCCCTCCAGAGATGAGGTATCCACAACTTCTCTGAGCAGCCTATTCCAGCTCCAGAAAATGAAATGTCAGTTAAGACATTTGATGAGATAAATGAGATCAAGTTTTAGATAAATATATGTTGAATTTGGCTTTCTCTCATTCCAGGTGACTACCTTGGCCCAGTAGCAATACGGTAAAAGCAAAAATGTACTCTCAAATCCAGTTATTTTTTTAATTTTCTGATAATCAAAGTCACTTTCCACCTTTCTTCCCTAAGTTTATATTCTGCTACCTAAATCAATGTAGTTTTTCTTTATTCATTTAATTTTTCACAGACTGAGTCTGATAACATTGAAATATACAAAATTCCTCCTACCAGCACAAAATGAAAATGGATTACTGATATTTTATTCACAATTATTTTTAGACTTTCAGTGACATGTTTAGCAACCTTTTCTTTGATAGTAAAATACAGTTCTTTTAAAAATTTCTTTTACACTTTTATTTTAAAAAGAACGGTGCTGTTTTTTCTTCACAGCATTCTGCTTAACAAGGTTACAAAGCATAATCTTACAGTTTGTTACCCTCCCAACAGATAGAACTGCCAAAAAGCCATTCTCTCTTCCTAAGATTCATTAGAGCATCAGTTTTTATCCTCAGCTGTTCTTCTCCATTTACATCACAAAATGAAATGATATTTACAGAAGAGAAATTATTATTCACATTACAATTTAATTAATGTTGAATTAACGAGTAATTTTATTAGCAAGTCTTGAATCAACATTGTTTTTTGTGCTCTGGTCGAAATCCTCCAGAATTAAGCTGGTAATTTATTGACAAGAAGAATGTCACCTTTATGTACAGGCAGGAATGATTGTCTCAGCTGGAGAGTTCTTGGTATATTTCATCTCTGGTTCCCCTATTACCTTTCTCATTTCCCTAATTTTCAGACAAAATACATACTTACATTTGGGGGTTGTTTGGGGTAACGATAGGAGTGAGAGTTACATCTGCCTGCAGGCTCACACAGTTACCCAGTTTCTTTGGCTGATGGACATGGAAACTATGTTTAAAAGAAAAGCAAAAAGCAAGGTAACAGAAAAAAAATAATAAGAAAAAGAAAAGGTTATTTTTATTCCCTTTTCTGTGATGAACCAGGTACAAATAGAAAGTTAATTCATTCAGAAAATATGACACAGAATGAGTTGATACCATCTGGCTTTATTCAGCTAATACACATTCAATTGTTTTATATAGCTCTGGTGGACCATTGCTCCTGAAAGATGCACTCTAATAATGTGTGTTGGTACATCACTTAATGCACAGCAGAGGTAAATCATCAAAATGCAAATCAGTCAGGAAAAATTCTGTAATAATAGCGTAGAGGAAAGTGATTATAACCTCCTATGAATCACAGCACCGAGTATCTTACATTTGGTAGTTTTTTACAATAATCAGTTTGACTGCATTTTGCACTGGGCAAGCTGATTTCCCATAGGCAATATGCAATATAACCTGAACAAAAAGAAAACAGATATGAAGGTCATTTTAAGCAGAGTAGGGAAAAAATTGCAAAAATCTGCTAGCTGAGCAAGACTACTTCTCCCTGTATCTCATAAAATTAAGCTTCATCAGCTGATGAGGACAGCATACTTTAAATTTTTCCTCTAGTGAGGTAAGCAGAAATATGAGGGCTGCTCTGAAAGCAATGTCTCCTACTTCAGAATATCACTGGCACACAACATCAGAGGCAGATGGTGGTATGGCAGTAGAAGCTGAACCTTTCTGTCAGTCCCAGAATCACAGAATCATATAAACATTTAAGTTGGAGGAGGCCTTTAAAGGTATCTAGTCCAAGTGCCCTGAAACGAACAAGGACATCTACAGCTCGATCAGGTCCTTCAGAACTCCATCCAGCCTGACCTTGAATGTCTCCACGGGGCAGCCACCACATCTCTGGGCAACCTGTGCTAGTGTTTCACCACTCTTACCATGAAAAAAAACCAACAAAAAAACAAAAAAACACCTTCTTCGCTACATCCAATCTAAATCTCCCCTCTTTTAACTTGAAGCCATTTCCCCTTGTTCTATCACAACAGATACTGCCAAAGAGTTTGTTCGCTTCTTTTCTTTTCCACAAAAAATCATCAGAAAAATCCTGATCTCACTCTGCAATGCAGTCTGGCATCTGACTTACACTCCTAAGAGTCTTTTGTTTCACTTTATTTGAAATATTGATAATCAAAATTATTGCATGTCTGATTTCTGAAATCTAGAAATCTTTCAGAGGAGTACCAGCCAGACCCAGAAATAATATTAACTATGAAGTCTGCGATCAAGAGCTGCTCATGAACATAGCACCAGAGTAGTGATAAAATATGACAGCAGGCAAGAAGTACTCCAAATGGTTTCACACTTCCCCTCTTCACTATTATGCTTTGGAAACAAGACTACAACAGTTTTTTCCTCAGAGAATGTTTAAAGCACTCAGTCAGGAAAATCAGATGGACAAGCAGACTCTCACTCCAGGGAGCTGTAACAATGAATTACTTCTGAAATCTTTTGACAGATAGAAAAATGTAGGCTTGTACTGGGTTTTAGATCAGTGAGTTCTCTACACAGTTCATTTCTGCAATGAAGGGTGTGAAATGTTTGAACCTTGCTGCTTGTAAATCCAAACTATACAGCCATGGCAATAGTCACTACCCACTGATCATCCAATTTAATTGCCCTTTTCCAGAATGACATCATTTGCAGTAACTCAGCCTTCAAAGGACGTACCCAGGACTTCAACTGCCCTCGAAGCAGACTCTTTGATCTAGTCGAGTCAATAGAGAGGTCAGGTTTTGTGAGTTTTATGAGTTTTATTCAGTACAACAAAAAGTGGAAAAGGAAAACAAAAACAAAAAGGAAAAGGAAAAAAACTTTCTTCCTATTGTTTCATAACTCTCAGAGTAAAATGGGAAATTCTATAAATGCTGCTTCTATGTCCTAAAAGAAATGTCAACAATTATGATATTTAAAAACAAATAACATTAATATCCTGGTCTTTCACTCTCCTTCACTTTCTAAGTAAAGTTTTTGCCTACACTGCAAAAAAAGAAAAAGCACGCAGTATGTCAAGTATGTCAGATGTGCTTTATTCCATAGTTCTATGCATTGGACTGACAATCCTGGTCCTCAAGGTGACTTCTGCTGGGCATGCCAAGGCTTTGCCCATATCCTACCATCAGCGCATCTTACTAGTACAGGACTGATCAAACAGCAGCTACAGGCAAATAAGAAAAAGTAGTCTCAGGTAGAAAGAGAATGGCAGTGCTCAGAAATGTATGATCACCATGTGATATGGTCAGATACAACATCCTTGATTTAACTTTTTACTTAATAAAAGTCAAAACTTAGGTACATACTTGTATTTCTCAGCTTTTCTATGGACGATGTTTCTATTTGCACGATCTTTAAAACCACTGATAAATTTAAGGCTCCGTACAAAAGTATTGGAATGGAGAAACAAAAGGCAATAAAGTCACGGTTGTAGTGTATATGATGCACAATTTCTTGCTTTCTAACCGGCTGCTTAAAATATTTGAGTTCCTTCTGAAGAATCATGACATATGAGAGTACTAAAAATAAAATACTGAAAGTGTTTAGTCAGGTAGATAACCAGGAGTCAGAATCATTGTTGTCCTTAAGGTTATATGCCTTGGAGGGACATTCCATATATCCTAGTCTACATTTGGAGTTAAACCCATCAAAAACTGAAAAATCTGACTGCAAAAGATGGTGTTCTGTGAAATATAGATTTTATGCATGGTACTAAAGTAGTTCATTACTTCCTAAATTTCCAGAGAATAAGCTGTATTTTATTTCATTCTGTATTGTTGTATGTATATCTGTTTGAAGCCTATTTTCCATGTGTCTTCTGAAAAAAAAAAAAAAAAAGGCATCATATAGAGTGAGAGTAAGGGAAATCTGAAAATGAAACTACACCTAAAAAGGTTTGCAAATTGTCCTGATAACAAGTCCCTTTATATGGTTTTTGGTGTTTTTTTTTGTTTGTTTGTTTTTATTTTTTTTGCTAACAACGCATTTTGAAATAAAAATGTTCTTTTTTTAACGGATATCTAAAAAATAAAGTATGTCAAACAGACTTTTTATCAAAGATTACCAAATATGGTACAATTACTGAGCTAATACCCTACAGTTTTACTCTGCTAATTAAAACTGGAATAATTGAATAATTAAATTAAGGTCTCAATTAAAATAGAATCAATATACCAATAGATTGAATGATTAAATCACCAAATTAATACAGGAACTAATCAGATCAAATTAACAAATTGGCACCACAATGAATTATTATGCATTGGTCTTTTCTGGGGTGATTTTAAGGAGAACGTGTCTCCACAGTGAGTATCAAATTCCTTTTTTTTTTTCCCCTGGGAGCTGAAAAAAAAGATCTGAGGGGGCGATTTACAGGCATTTTTTGCCAAGAAAATGAGTTCAACCTCTTGGCAAAGGTCAAAGCTAAAAACAATCATCAAAAACACTCTTTTATAAGATACCTAGTGACCAAATTATCACAATTTTTCCATATTAGCACTGTTAAGGACAATTACTTAAGTGCTTTCAGCATTTAAAAATATTCTGGGTCTCTAATGTCAAAGAATTGGAGAACTAATATGAGCTCGTAACTCATTCTAATGTTTGTTGACAAAACACAAGCTGCTTATGTATTTATCAGAATTCTACTTAAAATTAAGCAGTCGTCCCAGCTGTATTCAAATTTGTGCTTAAAGTGTTCACATGATTAAGCACCTCAGTTCTTCAAATGTCGTGTTTTTTGTTAATTCTAGGCAAATATTCCCAGGAGTCACAGTTTGTGGTAAAAAAGCAGTTGTTTAGTTTTCTAATTTAGAGGCATCGTTTATTCCAAAGCACTTCCTCTTCAAGTAGTTATTTTCTTCAGAGATGTGAAGCCCTGCTGCTCTTGCTGCCTGAAGGTCAAAGGGTTGTGTGAGAGAGAATTTGCCATGGAAGAAACAATCCAGCTTTACCTGGGTGACAGCAATTATGCAGAATGACAAAAGGAGAAAAGTTACAAGATGAGAACTCTAGTACGTTCTCCCCAGGGTCTGCCACTCACTCAGCCATGAGAAAACAATGCCAGACTTCATTTTAGCAGTAACGTCTCTATAATGCTGAGATAGAGAAGTCTATCATACAAACAGCATATTCTTACTTCCTGGGTTCTTCCTGGGCTCTTCAGATTGCTTCTTCTTAGGTTGTCATTCATTGGAAGAAAAGAAAGAACAGAAGTAGACCAATGAATTTTTAATATGAATTGACATAAATATATAGAGAAGTCATAACTCCCTAGAAGGCCAGACCTGGACATACCTTTAACCTATAGCAAACAAGAAATGTAGGAAAATGTATTGAACTACATTCACAGTACATTAATATCCAAATTCTTCAAACAGAAATGTGAGTGGTGGGAGGACTGTGGAGGGCATTGGCTCTGCAACCCCCACAGTAGGTGAGATGCAGCAGACGGGGACACCACATGTCCTGATTTGGGCTGGTACTTCAGGAGGAAATGTTTGGAAGAGTACATATTCTACACCCATACATATTTTTCTCACCCATACATATTCTCCACAGTCATTTCCAAGAAGTCCTGCATGTATCTGAAAAGTAAACTGCAAATGAAAAATACACTTTTACACCTTCTGTGTTATGCATTAGAGATATCCAAAGGTGGCATTCATTTTATTAGGTCATTGTTTACTTATTTATTCTCACACTCAGGAATTTTGACCACTGAATCTGTAACCTTTGCTATTTACCCAAATTCCCACCTGCCACAGAGTACATTTTAAACACTCTAGGAATACTAGTTAACTGCATGTGAGAATAATAACAATCACTGACATTATTTTCAAGCCTGAAAATACAAGACTCAGAAAGATCAAAACGTTGCCCACAAAATATGCGAGTTCCATGAGATAAACTTCAGTGGCCCATGAAAGAAATCAAAGCTTTCTGATGTTTCATCTAAACAACAACAAAGGCCTAATCATTCTCTGAAGATCACATTACACAATTACTCAGACAATTACATTATCCCTTTATTAACAATTATTGACTGGAGTACAGACTGAAGATAACAGGAAATCTCTAAGAAAGAATTTCCAGACATGTATGTGGCATTTAAACACTGGTTTCTTTATTAATTTGATGATTAAGATAATCGTTGCTATTTTCAAATTAATAAGAATATGTAAAAATTGATAAAAATTCTCCATTTACAGCATATATTTAGATGGTTAATCATCTATAGGACTCTTCTATAAAACACACCCTTGTCAAAAACATTTTATTCTCTGGATAACGTTAATACTTGAAAACAATTTAGACTATCTGTACTTATAAAAAACATACATTAATATGTATAGAAATATGCACATTACTATTTTAGAAGAATCACAATGAGTGGCAATCTGGTAGTGAGCAAACTTTTCAAGTTTCACTCTTTTTATGGATTTAAGTGGTATGTATAAATATTTATATTATATTTGTAGAAAAACAAAAAAAAGTGTACTACAAATTCCATGATTTATTTCTTTGATATTTTGAGCCTATTCTTCTAATGAATACTATTAAATTTCCATTTTGATATACTAATTAAAAACTGGAAAGTCTGTTTTTTTCTAAAGGACATTTGCTCTGTCTTGCAATTGGTGAGTCAAAGGCAGCCCAGTGGCGTAAATGTGTGGTCTCATTTGAGGTCAGATCAAAAAACAATGAAGACTTCAGCTGACTCCCTTCAGGCTTAGCAGGAAGCTCTTGGAAAAGCACATCCTTTATTTAATGATGTTACATGATGAAAATCTCATGTAAATCATGTACATTTTAGAAAGCTAAGTAATATTTTTATTTCATTTTTCTTATTTTTACTGATTTCACCACTTATCAGCAAATGCAATAGTGTATTTTATGTGGATGAACATCTTTAATTTCCCAAGTTAAACAAGGAGATTGAAAAGTTTTTATGTTCTTATTCTCAACAAAAACTTTTCTTAATGACAGTTGCACCTTTGTCATGAGCTATTAGAGAAATTCTGACCACAAAGAATAAACTGAAAGGCAAGCAAGCAGAAAGTACCTGAAGTAAATCCACATTCTTAGCTTTCACTAGAAATTTTAGATCTTCCAATGAATGCTACAGAGAGAATGAAAAAAGATGTTCTCCCTGTTTTACAATGCATGTTCCATTTAAGAAACTCATTTATGCATATGCTCTATGTATGCATTCACACCTGAATTATATTACATAGATGGGGATCATATCCATCATATACTAAAGCTTACTAGTTGCCAAATGTCCCAGGGAATTTACTAGCACCTGGCATTTGCCCTACAATAATTATCTCCTGACATCAAGTGGCACCCTCAAGTCCAAGCTTCCTGATGGAGCAAGTTACAATTAAGAGTGAACAGTTTCTGCTGGCATAGGATCTTAGTAGCTCCTAGCACTGGAAATCATTAAAGACAACTTGTCACTACCTAGTTAATTTCGGGTCTCCAGGAATGCAATAAATGAACAGGATCTCAAACACGTCATCGAATTGTTTAAGTTACCTGTGAGGGTCTTAACCACATTCAGAGTAGAAACATGCTTTCTAGAACCCCTGTGGTTTTGGTAAATGCAAAAACACAATGGGCTTTTCCTATAACAGCTGCACTGCATTGTTAATCTTTCTCCATTTTACCCTCTGAGCAGTTTAAAACAATGGGTCATTTTGCCAGCAAATGTAAACTCATGTTTGCCTTGGATTTTATGAACCCAGAGCACAGCAGAGATACCAAACAACAAGGATCTGGTGTATGCCCTGTTTTTAAAGTCATCTTACCACAGAAACAGCCTCCTCATTCCGATCTCAACAAAGAATTGCAATATTTTTTTCAAAGACATTCTGTTCTGCTGCTCAAAATGGATAAATGTCATAGCTCAGAAGCAATCGCTCAAGATTTCTCAGGTCTGGGAGAAAACCCTTGTCCTTCAGATAAATGATTTTTCAGCTGCTCTGTCAAATGGCCAAATTTGGAACAAATTTTATATCATGAGGATTCAGTATAGGATACCCAGTCTTCTATTATCATTAGATGTTTAATAAAGAAGGAGAAAGATTTCATTTCTCTATAATTCCTGAACTGAATTGCTATTCTAAATCATCCTTTGGAGGACATATAGATGCATATTTTTTTTATCCCTGTGATTTTCCCTTCTCTACTTTTAACATTTGAAATCTAGGGGCATCCTTTCTTAACTAAGACATCTGAATTAGGTGTCTAAAGAGCAAGGTAGCCAGGATATCCTAAATTATTTCTACATCAATCTTAGAAGATTTTGCACTTTACGGTTGAGGGTTAAAAATATTAGGTAAATAACTTCAGGCCATTTAAAAATTGTTTATTTATTATTCTTCTGGAATTTTCTAAGGAGTTTGTGTGCATAACTGAGTGAGAAAGGTTAGAAGCCAAAAGATGTGACCTGGAAAATGAGAGGGAGAACACGGTAATCTGTGGGTAATAGTGAAAATTGTTCTCTTTTTTTCATGATTTTTTTTCTAAGATAGCATTATCATCTACTCTTTTCCTTGAAGGCAGATTTATATAACTATTATGTTCACAATAAAGTTATGCACAGCACTAGTTTTCAATGATATATTGAATAGAAGAAAATCGTCCTTGCAAAGGTATTTGCTTTCCTTAAAACAGCTAAGGCTGTGTAAATATTTAACTATAATTATGCTAAAGCACTGGTCTTTCATGCCACAGTCACTCACAAAATACAGTCTTATAAACGCCTTTCTTGAGATTTGTTACATGCTGGCTTTTGGTCTTGTGGGAACAAATCTCTCTTGCTGCTATTGATCTGTTCTTTAAATTATTCTCCCATGAGGCTTTCAGCTAAGAGCATCTTTTCCTTGAATCTCTTTGTATTTTTAATTGGCTTATGTTTGTTTAAACAAAATCACACCAGTGCCTTAGGCTGCAGCCGTCGATTCATTGCATTTGAAACCAGACACACTGTACTACAGCAGCCGTCACTTCTGTCCTCTACTGGACTCATCTCTTTGGGGATGAAATCTGTCACAAGGTAAAAAAAAAAACAGGCATACAAAATTGCCTTTGGACTGGGTTGCTAGGGACATAGCTGGGATTTGCATAATGCTGTTAGAGTCCTAAAGATGAAAGGAAGGGTAGATTGTGCCATTTATCTGCAAGCTCTGGCTAGCGGGTGGTAAGGAGACACAGCCCCAGGAGGAGGACTGGAGGGATGGTGCCTCAGGCAGTCACAGTCTCTCCGTTATGTGTTGTCCCCTAGGTGTGGGGAGAGGCTCTGAGCATTCTGCACTTGTCTATCTGATGGCACTGGCGGCTCTTTGCCCTTGGCTGGTCTGCTCCCCTGTGTGACACAGGGCTGTCTGTGCTGTGGACTCAGCTTTTCCCTGAACATCGTTCATCAAAGCATACAGGAATGAATGGTTTCCAAGCCTCCCATACCAAAGGGAGTCCAGGAATTGCTATTGTGTGCTGCCCTTGTGCCACTGAACAAAGAGGAAAAGGTCCTTATTTCACCTGTGACCCTCCCTAGCTGAGCAAAGCAGATTCGGAACCAGAACCCAAAATAAGATAGTATGGGTGGTGAAAACAGCAGAGAAAACATTTATTGACATTCAATTTTATTCTTATGAATTTTGATCCCAGATTATTTTTAAATGGTATGATGTGAGGCATATTCAAGGATTTTTAACTTTGTCTTGTTGTTTCCAGTCAATTAGCAGCTGCTAAATCACTTTGTCTTTTTTCATGGCATAAATAGAAGAGGATAGAAATAAGTTTCTGTTTATATTCTATTATGCTTCAGTTTAATTCACTATGAAACCAGGTCTTTACAGGCCATACGGGTATGCTAACCTTACTGTCAGGCTTGGGTTGTATAGCTTTCCTCCATGCAACATGGCATCACACAGCATAACCTTCCTGTCACACAGGTTCTGGAAGGAATAAGTCCCTGAAACCTCTTGCTCCTGAGTGTCAGCCTCTAGCACAGATGCTCTTACTCTGGTTCCTGATCCTATCTGCTGTACTCAATGTGGACTCTTCATTGCGAGGAAGATATGGTAGGCAGGACGCCAAGCCTAAAGTGAGCACTTGAGTGCCTACTTATCTAATAACTTACAAGTAGGTGGACATATAACCTGAGATTATAATATTTCACCAAAAAAAAAAAAAAATAGGACACCTGACAGACTTTTCTAAAAGGCATCTGTGTCTTGCACTTTAGGCAAGATCACATCGCAGAGCTAGTAATCAGTGCTATCTGAATCAGTAACGTGTGCGGCAAGGTTCCAGCTCCTCCCTGGTACCAAATTCTTGCTCGGTTACATTCATCACAGGATTAAGAATGCCAAAGCTACCTACTCTTCTATGTACTGACAGCAAATGTTGAGCACTGAGATATTCCTCTCAGATGAATTTTTGCTCAAGCAAGGGAATGAGAGAGATTTATCTCCTAGATTAAGGGAAGAGACATTATGAGGCTATGAGTGCTGGAGAAGGTAGGGAAGAAAGATCTGCAGAGAGCAGCCATACTCATATTCTCCCCAGCTAGATTTGCCTGTTGCTATGGCTAGAGACAGCACTAAGACAGACAGAACTCTGCTCTAAGCCAGTAGGACATTATACATTCTCATATCCATTGGTTATACCCACAAGCAGTTATTTGTATTAATATTTTCATTGTAATCATAGCTAAAGTTTCCACATAGGGTCTGCTGGAGTTACACCCTATATAAGTGTGAAACATAGACAAATCAGAGGACAATAAAACTCTGGAATGTTTGCAGACCAGCTGGAATTGCAGGCAGACTTGCAGAGAAGAAAAGCAAGGATGGCAAAGTTAGTTTTCATAAATTGTACAAAACACAAGTGGAGATACAAATCCACCATCAAAAGTGAAATTAATTGGAACAGATTTTTAAGTATGAGGGGAAAAGGTGAAATTGCTTTGATAAGCTATTTTGCAAGCTATGAGATATTCAATTAAAACACAGATATCAACTTTATCCTTGGAGAATAGCATCCAAATATACTACTTGTTTTCTGTAAGTTCTGTTGACATGAAGAATAGATAGTTTTGCACTTTCACTTATTTTTTCCAGATTCAAAATCAAGATAATCTGAAAATCACTAATACTTTCCAAATAACAATACAATGCAGTATAAAACAAGAGCCCTAGACATAAAAATGTTTGACGCAGACCCCTGATCATTATTATGTAGATCTCAGAATATTCCATCTATCTTCAGATGTCATCTTCTAAAAAATCATACCAAACTTCTGTGCTTAAAATAAGATTGATTAAAAGGCTCAGTTAGTGTCAGGTGTTGAACCATAAAAGTTTAATTGAAATACGCAATTTAACTTAATTGAACACTACAGAATTAATTAAACTCTGACTCTTAAATTAAAAATTTGTATTCTGTTTTCCCAGTAATAGTAATAGTGACTTCCAAAATGCAAAAATCACATACGATATTCAATAGGAGCCACTAGAAAACATTTCCATATTTTAATTTACAAAGCATGTGAAAACTATTACTAATTTAATGTAAAGTCTGAATTCAGCTACTTTTGAAATTTAGTGTCATGTACTTCTACTTCATTATACTGTTTTTCCTTTAAAGTAAAGTAACAAGATTGATGATATAAATGTTAAAAATGTTAAAAATATGACTACTGGAAAAGATAATGGAAGATGAGGGAAGATGGACATGAGCTAGCAGTGTGCACTTGCAGCCCAGAAGGCCAACTGTGTTCTGGGCTGCATTAAAAAAGGGGTGGCCAGCAGGGAGAGGGAGGTGATTGTCCCCCTCTACTCAGCTCTTGTGAGGCCCTATCTGGAGTACTGTGCCCAGACCTGGGGCCCCCAGTACAGGAAGGACATGGAGCTCTTAGAGCAGGTCCAGAGGAGGGCCATGAAGATGATCAGAGGGCTGGAGCACCTCTCCTATGAGGAAAGGTTGAGGGAAATGGGATTATTTAGCTTGGAAAAGACAAGGGTCTGGGGAGACCTCATTGCGGCCTTCCAATACTTGAAGGGAGCATATAAACAGGAGGGGGCATGCCTGTTTACGAGGGTAGATAGTGATAGGACAAGGGGAATGGTCTAAAACTGAGACAGGAGAGGTTTAGGTTAGATATTAGGAGGAAGTTTTTCACTCAGAGGGTGGTGATGCACTGGAACAGGCTGCCCAAGGAGGTTGTAAGATGCCCCATCCCTGGAGGCATTCAAGGCCAGGCTGGATGTGGCTCTGGGCAGCCTGGTCTAGTGGTTGGTGACCCTGCACATAGCAGGGGGGTTGAAACTAGATGATCATTGTGATCCCTTTCAACCCAGGCCATTCTACGATTCTATGATATTTAGTGATGTCATCTTAAAAGGTGTAGAGATGGCAATGAAGAAAGACCAAAAACCTGTATCTCTGAAAGGCTTGAACTGTTATAATTGCTTCTGTCATGCTTTCTTATTTATTCACTAGTAAAACTGTTTCTAACGCCTTTTAACAAACAAAATCCTGTTCCCAGTGATACCACTTACTTAAATATACTAACAGAAAATATATGTACCGAAGTATTTTACAGAAGTCTGGAGTCTGAAAGTGTTAAAGTTAGACTTAAAAAGCAGTGCTGCTTATCACTTGATGACTACTGAGCTGGATGCAGATATTTCAGTGACAAGCAGCTACCCAGGGATATGGATGTCTCCCAGCCAAGTGACAGAGAGGATGAACAAGCAGCAATAATGAAGGGAAAGAAAAAGGAAGCCCTCCGGTAAATCTGTCACTGACCATTGTCATGCCCTCTGCATGTTACTCTACTCTATCCAATTTCTTTTTCTTGTCCAATTTCCATCCTTATGTATACTGATGTGTACCCTTGGAATTTTGCTCCATCAAATAAATGGAAGTTGGTGTTAGAGGGCATGTCAATGTGGTGATAATGTGCCTTAGCATTTCTGGTGGACCTAAAAAGTCAAGGGTCAATATCGGAGGTCTTCTTGAAAGATGAGTAGGCTAAACAACTCAAATGGAAAGTGGTATATGTAAAGGAATTACAGCTTTGAACTGACTTCTCAAGCATGTGCTTACATTTGGCATTATCTTAAACAACTGACTGATGCAAGATCAGGATACGTTTAATAGACTGAGCTCCAGAGACCACAAAATCTGCCTGCAACAAAGGCAAAGGATTAAAAAGTTAAGCTGAGGAATCAGACCAGCAAATTACTATCACACTGTACTGTTAGTTCAGTATCATCTAATGCAGACCACGTGTTGCAACTTCTACCCTTCTTTCTTTTATACCGCTTTTTTCACATCCTCCTTTATTAGTTTATATATCCCTCTTGCATATGCCAAGTGGATTTGTGGTGTAATACTTGGTTGATAAAATTTCCTGTGTGCCACAATATGATTAAAAGAACATCAAATTGATTGCTGGACGTTTGCAACAAAGGAGTCCTGCTTTTCAGTTCTCTTTTCACATCTAATAAACTTTAAATTGAACATGGGTAGAAACTAAAATTAGAATAACTCCAAGTTAAGAAATGAATCTTTCTCTCTAGGAACCAGTGTTTTCTTTTTTGTTCACAAATGATACTTCAAAATAAATACTACTATATTAGTGTAAATGGAGACCATCATTTCAGCCAGAATCACATTCAAAAATTCATTGTCACAAAATATGAACAGAAGCTAGACAAAGTCCTCAGGGAAAATTTAGGTGTCATTGGGCAGAATTTAGACAAATAATAAGGTCACTTCTAGAGGAAAGGAAATAAATATAATCACTGAAGCCAATGCAGAAGAAAGATGAGTTTTTGCCTCAGGTTACTGTTGTAAATACACTCAATAATTTTCCTCCCAATCAAATATTTTTCTTCCCTCAATCAATGTTCTTATTTTCCTTGACAGGTGTAAGGGGGTTAAGTAGCAACAAACCATGGCACCAAAGGCACCTGCATATATCACAGACATTTAGAAATCCAGCCTTATATATTTTGTCCTTGTGAAAATTATCACCTTATGAATCATTGCATCTGTGGAAACCAAGGAACATGAGAGAAACCCAATCAGAGTGAAAAAAAAAAAGTCCGTTGTTAGGGTTGAATACTGTCCATTCAAGTTGTATAATAATTAAGTCTTTCAACTCAAATGAAATTAATAGTCAATGGTCATCATCCAGTATGTACTTCCCTCACCCTCACTTTGAAGCAGTTTCAATTGCGTAGTCTAATAAAAGCAAACTTTAAAAGCTTTCTTTTTATGTCTGTTGTAAAAGAAAACCAGATGTAAACTGAATGTTTAAAGACAATTGAATACGAATATTTGTATACATATAGGGAACTGCTTTTTCTTCATAGCTAATAAAACCTATTAAAATGATCATGAAGTTCGATGTTGCTGTTGGGTTAATATTTATAAATCTTCGTTACTTACACTTTCAAAAGATTTGATCGCTGAATTCAGTCACTAACAACAGAATTAATTGGTGGTGTTGCGGGAGGCAACACACTCAAATTTTGCAGAGGTTTTGCACAAGGAGATGAGACAATCAAAGAAATAATCTGTCTCTTCACACTACTCAGATGAGCTCACTGGAGTTTGCATGGGAATCTGAGGATGTGGTGGCATCCTGCATCTCAGAGGATGCTCTGCAACCGTCATAATGGAATCAAAAGTGCCAGGGAGTACAGTCACCCTGCATTCTGTGAGTCAGCATCTTGAGTAACAAATCAAATGAAGCCACATGCAGGAGAGAGGCAGAATGGACAGTCAGCTGAATATGAGCCAGCAGTGTGCCCAAGTGGCCAAGAAGCATCCTGGCTTGAATCAGGAATGGTGTGCTGAGAAAGACTAGGGAAGTAATCCTGCCCCTGTACTCGGCACTGGTGAGGCCTCACCTCGAGTACTGTGTTCACTTTTGGGCACCTCAATACAGAAAGGACATTGAGGCGCCGGAGCAGGTCCAAAGAAGGGAAACAAGGCTGGTGAAGGGCTTGGAGAATATGCCCTAAAGGAGAGACTGAAGGAACTGGGGCTGTTTAGTCTGGGGAAAAGGAGGCTGAGGGGAGACCTTATTGCTCTCTTCCAATACCTGAAAGGTACTTACAGAGAGAGTGGGGTTGGTCTCTTCTCACTGGTGACAGGTGACAGGATGAGGGGAAATGGCCTCAAGTTGCGCCAGGGTAAGTTTAGGTTGGATATCAGGAAAAACTTCTTTAGAGAAAGGGTTGTTAAGCACTGGAATAGGCTCCCCAGGGAGGTGGTTGAGTCACCATCCCTGAATGTGTTTAAAAACCATTTGGATGTGGTGCTCAGCGACATGATTTAGCAGAGGGTTGTTAGGGTGGTATGGTTAGGTTGTGGTTGGACTTGATGATCTTAAAGGTCTTTTCCAACCTGAGCAATTCTATGATTCTATGATTCCATAAGGCTAAAGGAAGAGATGGGGAGGTTGTGGGGAGGGTGTTATGGAAGGAGACAGAAGTGCTGAGATTTTAGGGTGAACTATAAGGTAGAGAGCAGAGATAGGCAATTTGTAGCCTAAGATTTCATTCAGGAGGAGAAGTAAAAATCTTTAGACTGCTCAGATAAGAGAATTATCTTTAAGCAGAGGAAGTGAGTTTCTTCCAGATGTGTTTGACAGCATGAGAACAGAAGTGGAAGTAGTGCTTTTGGTAAGAAGCCAGTACTGGGGATTAGTCAGGTGGAGAGCACTGAGAGGGGATCGAGCACAAGGGTGGGAAGAATTGAAAATAGAGGCTCTGGCATCAAGTAAAGGGAATGAAAACAAAGAGGGAAGGAAAGGAATTAGAGAAGCAGAGAAATCAAAGGGAGGTTTAAGAGCAAAGCCAGCTTCGGTAGAGATCACAAGGAAAGAATAAAACCAAGAAGGAAAGGAGAATAAGAGCTACTGAGGGAGGGATATTGGTGGTTATGGGGAGGAAATAAAGGGACTGGAGATAATTTGAATCTAGATTTCAACCAGTGAAGATGAATCTCTTAAACTTTCCCACGTTATGCTCTACAGAAGGGGTTTTACAATTACCATTGATTTGTGCATATACAGTCAGTTCTGTCAGTCTATCTGATTTCAGATTCTTTTTTTCTTCTTTTTTCTCTCTCAAAGCTGCCATCGAAGGTCTTTATTTTTATTACAGTGTCATTCTTTTACATACAGTCTTCCTTGTTACTGCTTTTCAGCACATAGTCAGTGCACTGTGTTGTTTGCACTTTTGCTATGCCAGCTTACTTTTACACAGGCATCCCTGAGAGGGATCTAGAGGAGCAACAGTCTTTCTACCATGGAAGGGCTCAGTGGTCAAAACTATTTTTTAATGTGGAGGTGGCTGACACAGTCTATGACATACATACACAATCCATAAAAGAAAAGACAGTGCTTAATCTGAACACCTCTTTTAAAAGGGTAATTTAATTTAGGCAATTTGTGTTCCTATGTCCATATCCATCTCTCAATAGATTACAGGAATGTATTTTAAGTACGTGTTCACCAGCTTGTGTGCATGCACATGTGGTACTTAACAAGTAACTATAGCCTATGTATATTAACTTCAAGCATATCTAGACACAAAAACTGCAGTTGCCTTTGCACAGAGAAGTAAAATTTCCTGGCTATGAGAGAACACTTTTACTCAGTAGAAGAATGATAATAATACTGAAATGAAATTTTGGTGTAAAAAGAAGGAATTATGTACCCTTACCTTGATATCTGGACACCTTAGTGCAAGTACAGAAACATTAAAAATGCTGGAAACTGAATTACAGGAAAGATGTAATTCTCAGCTCTCATTGGTTTAGACAGCTGTTGACATCAAAAATAAAATAGCTTGTGAGCCCTCTGCTGGTAATTATTCTTTTGTTTCTCAAATATTAGCAGGGTCCTGCCATAGCAAACACGTGTATGTGTTTGTGTATACATGTACAGTGGTGTGAAGGTATTGACATGCACATTTACATAGCCATATAAATATATGCATACATGTATGTATATAAAGGATTAATTAATTAATGACAGAGAACTGTGCTTTGGTAAATTATGAGTGTCACTGCCAGAGCAAGAGAAAGAAGTCGTCACCCATCATAATGATCTGTGTATTTGCGTAAGGGTCCCAGCCACACACGAGAGTATCAGAACTATCCATCTGAAAGGTGGGCTATGATCATAAACTAATAACAATATACTAAGAAATTTAGAACTAACTTTGCCTTTCTACATTACAAGCTCTGTCTGTCTAAAATCTAAAATAGTTACCCGCGTAAAGCCAAGACAGTCACTGTTATGACCTCAAGAAACAAAGTATAAAATTAATTCCCGATGAAGAATTTGACAAACATAAATCACTGAATAAAACAAATTAGAAATATTTCAGAATGTCTCTACATCACAAGTATCAGCTTTCCATTTAGAAGTAAAAGATTCCATTTCTTTTTTATAACTACAAAAATGAAATATATGAAAAATTTTCTTATATTGAAGAATCTGATATTTCCATCACTCTACAAGCACCCAGAACCTAATGGACTGGGATCCTGTCTCCAGTGAATATTAGATAAATTGACCAAATTCTTTACTTACTACAGTTCTTCATTATTAGACTGCCATTACCATAATTTTACCTCGCATGTGAGGTAAAGATTACATTTTAGGTGTTAAGTTTTGACAGGGACAATAACAAAGTTTCAATTTCAGAATAGCCTTTGTTGTGCTTGGGGGTTGCTGTTTTAAAATTAAATGTTGAACTGTAATACCTCAGCTATTAGTATTGACAGTAGATACCAAAATTCTGGCGTAAGGGAATTTTCATAATCGCTCTCTCTTGGATGTAATTAAGTATCATTAATCTTTAGGAAGAGCTCATATTACGATGAGTTTTCAAATTCTTTGATATTTTCACCTCATTTTTAACAAACAAACAAACACGTTCATTTAAAAACTGTTGACTAAAGAGTATTACACTTCAGGGATGGAAGTAATTCCCCTGCCATGGACCTTCATTTACTGCCAGGTGAAATTCATCTGTAGGCTCTGAAGGAAAATGTCATGCTTTAAAATTGATAAATCTGCTTGAGTCTAATCATCTACTTCCTATTGTCCAGTGCAGGTGTTCCATTTTCTGGCAAAAAATAAAGTTTGATATTCTGACATAGTGCTTTTCACTCAGTGCTCCACTGTGTTTCGTGTCAGTTTAGAGTCATGAGTGGTGAGTGGCTACACCTCCCCAGAGAGGGCTAGGAAAGAGCAACATCTCAGGAGGATGCCCCTGAACTTCTGGAGTGCATCATGTCGTGATGCAGCTGTGCTTTTTCTGTTTCTTCAAGCAGGAAGAAAATAAACACATTCCTAGTATCGCCATGCCTTTGGAGCTCCTGTTCTGTTCCAGAAGGGAATATTTTGTATCAGCCCATCTCTAGAGGAAGCCCCCTATTCCAGTCTATGCTCACCACTCTTTAAAGTGTGTCATTGCTCCTGGATTCTCTGGATTGTAATTGCAAAGCTCATCTAGATAGTTTTACTGTTAAAATATGGGGTACCAAAAGCAATATTTTTAAATGTCATTTTTAGACTTCTCAACATATTGATAGAGGTCTTTTAGGAAATCATTAGTGGCTGATCGAAACGTTTTAATTAATTTTCTTTCATGGTCTTTACTTTCTAAGCATTAATCAATGTATCTACAAAATAAGCTTTAAAATCAGAAAAGACTGAAGTTTGGATCACTATTCTTTCAAAGCACCAGAGCATTCGATAGTCAAGTATGAGCCAAAGAGTTAAATGTTTTTGTCATCATGACAACTCACACAGGACACATCTATATTGAGCAATAAAGTCAGAAGAATCCTAGAACCATAACAATTGTTCTGCCCCATGAAACTGGACTTCTGACAGATGGTTTCAGTGAGCTCATGTTTCCACCACTCTGTACAAAGATAATTCTGTCTGCTTTAGGTTTGTTTGTTTGCTTGCTTAAAAATAGGTATTTTCTCAACCCTGCCTCATGCCATCTAAATCTTTTAGAGTTAAAAATATGCTATAACTTAATATCTACATTGAAAACAATGAGCGATTTTTTGTTGAAATACTATCCAAATAATCAGTACATTGTATCTGACTTGCTTACATATCATTTAGAGTTATTTTGGAATATGATTTGTGAAATAAATAGACATGGGTTTAATTTAGTAAAGCAGTCATTTGACTTCCACAACTGCAAACTGGAAATCAAAATACAATAAAATTTAAAATGATTATTAAGTCCAGATGAATCTTCAAATGAAAGCAAGACCTATAGTAATGATAGTCTGTAAAGGGCACTGTCAACTTAAAAAACATAAACAAACTTGAAATGTTTTATCTCCTTTTGTTGAAAGTAACAGTTATATTTATTTTAATTTTAAAAACACAAAAAAGAATATGCTTAATTTTCCTATCATTTTCAAAACAGAAATATAATAGTCTTTCTCTTTATAGGAACTAAACAGAATTTGATTTTCCTAATTTCAAATCCTATCTCTTGAGACACAGTACTTACATAAGCATCTCAGTACAGAGGTGTCTAATGGAACTTAAGCATATAGTTATTTTGTCTAACAGTTTGTGGTAGAAGTTCATAGTTCAAAGCAACTTCACTTTAAGAGCTGCAGCAATGTTTTTTGCAACAGGTAGACACTGTACGTATTAATTCCTTCTTGGGATATGTAAAATACCTTAATTTAATATTAACTAAGTTCTACCAAAAGCACTCCTTAATAACTTGTTAGGCTTTTAAGTTTCGCTTATTTATAGTGACATCATCAGTGAGCTGTCTGCTGCTGAAAGTGTCAGGAGACAACATAGCATGTTGTTTTCCTATGATATAATGTTCGTTTCCACAACACAAAGTGACAAAAGGCAAATCTGGGAGACTGCCATGGCCTCATATGGCACAATATAAGTATCTTGTGAAAATACATAGTTTTTTATTTGTGCTCATTGTATTCTCAATGGAAACGTAGGAGTTTGGAACAGGCCAGTATAAAATTTGATGACAACCAGAGGATGCCACATAGCAAAGAATTTAGCAGCACTGAAGATCAGACGACATCAGCACACAGAGAAACTATCAAAATTATCCTTTTGACATTTTAATGTAGAACCTTCTAGGCTTCTCCTGAGTTACAGCACTGGGTGCTTGTTTCAGGAACTGTAGAGATGCACATGTTTATCACAAACAGATGGCAAAGAGTCAGCCACATCATATCAGTCCTTCCCTTTCATTTATTGGGATAGCACTACAGTAAAGAAGCCACAACTGGCACTTGTTAGGAAATGATATATATTATTCTCTAATGAAATTTCAGAAGCCAAAAAAGTGAGACACATAAAGATCAGGTATATTGAACTTTCTCCCTGCTGTGTCACTCATCATAACTCCTCTCTTTATGTAAGGATTTATACTGCTAGCAGTAGAAGAACAGATTAGTTACCCCTAGATCATCCATTTTGGTTCCTACCTTGTCTAGCTGAGGAAGTGTTTGAGCCACATGTGGCAGACCACATCCTTTCCCTTTTGCTAGCGGGATGACAAAGGAGCACATCTGGATTCAAAATTTCATTTTCACCCTCAACATTTTTGTATTAGCACACTGTCATACTTGATATAAATTGGAAAACACTTAGTCCTGTAGCACTTGATTTTCTGGAGGAAGACAAAGCATGACATTGTGGAGTCCATAAACAGCAGGAGGTATAATTCATAGTAAAGCTATATAATATGTTCCATATACACTGCAGCTGTTGATAGATTTTATTACATTTCAGTTAAAAGCCTTATTACATTTGCAGGCAAGATTTATTATATTTGGTTCTATTATTTCTAATGTTCAGGATATTTTCACATTTGTACCTGGCTTATTTCATTTATGATCACCAAGTTTACATCATAACCTTGTTACAACTGTAGGTTATGAATAATGTCACCTGTTATGACACTTGCAGCCAGTTTTCATTACAACTGTTCCTAATACTTCACAATATTTTGCAGGTGCTAGATATTACGTTGTGGTTTTTAAAGACATAGTTTGAAGTCAGCGGAACATAAGAGAGTAATTCCTAAAGTACAGAGTGGAGGAAGCTGGTCAGCAGCATGAAAACTTAAGTGAAGGATTCCTGTCTACACAGACACAGATTACTTAGTTACATATTTATAAAATATTTTTTTTAAAGTGCTTCTAATTTCTGAGATTGTAGGAATAATAATTGAATATAGAGTGTTATTTTATTCTAAAAATAATCACCACGTTCTTTCTCCCAATCTTTTTTTTGCTCTCAGAAGTCAAAAGTTCACCATAGCTCAATGTCCCATGGCAATGGTTTGATTAAAATGGTTAAGATGTGATGGTTTGTTTGGAACATCACGTGAAAGTAGCTGATGTTGTAGGTGATTTTAATTTTCATATCTTTTTAGTTATGTAAACATGGTTAAAAACCGTGTAGCCCTAACTATATTCTAGGTACACTTTTTTTTGGAGAAGACATGACTTGGGAGAAATCATATCAAAGAAACAAGATGTCAGTAATCACAAAAACAAAAGGCATTTGGATAGGTGACAGAGGATCAAAGGCATAGAAAAACTGTGAATCAAGGAAGTGGACACAGAATTCAGAAATGACACTGACTGAAATGATGTATTACACGAGGAAACTGAGGAAGAAAAGCACATAGATATATTTTATACATTTATCTAGGTTCTATCTACTTCATGTGCTAAGGAAAATGAGTAGTTTGGGTGATTTTCTTGAAATATGTTTCATGTTTAATTTAGTGCTTTTCTTTTGAGGCATTTGCTAGAAATTAAAATGTCCTTGTCCTGGCTTTACACCAGGAGTCTCTACCCAGAAATATGATAAGAGGTCAGAAAACAGAAACTACATCAGACTCTGAAATCTTAAAACCTCTTGGATCTAATGGGATATAACCCACAAAAAATGTCCCATCAAGCATGCATCTGTCCAGAACAGGACGTTCAACAAATGCCATGATAACATATTTATGCTTTCAAAATCTTGCAGTTTTAAATGCAAACCATTATGGTTTTATTCATCCCCAAAACAAAACGAAACAAAACGAAACGAAACGAAACAAAACAAAAAAAGGAATAAAACACAAAATGGAGGTGATATAGTTAAAACCAACCACTATAAAATAAAGTACCATTGCACTTTCCTCAGCAGGCCTTTATCTTCTTTTTTGTTTTCTTTTTTCCCTTTCCTTAAAATCAAAATAATCCTGATTGCAAGCACAAGTTGCAATTCTTGTATTTAGAAAAACATAATTCACTAAGAAGCACTGAGTAGAAGAAGCTCTTCAGCAGGTTATGAGCAAAGAAACCTTGCAGATCAGGCGCTTGCTGATTAATTTCACTCCCTTAATTAGTGATGCTTCTTGAAAGAATCATTCTTTTTTGTCCTCTTGCATTGATGGTTTAGGTTGGAACAGGCTTATGTTTTCCAGTAACATGTTCTTCAACAAGCGTAACAACAGAATTTACATCTGAAAAGTTCACAAAGCACTATGTTGCAGAGTGAATTAATCAGTGACCTTTCACTACAAGAAGTGTGCATGTCCTGATAATGTAGCTGAAAGCCCTTCTGGAAGCAGGAGGGGGAGAAATAAAGAACATAATAAATTAAATGAGATTGGGACGGAGAGTCTCATTTTCTGTCTTCTGAGTTCACAGACGACTATTTCTCACCTT
The DNA here is from genome assembly GCA_016647715.1 of Pavo muticus. Taxonomy (NCBI): domain Eukaryota; kingdom Metazoa; phylum Chordata; class Aves; order Galliformes; family Phasianidae; genus Pavo; species Pavo muticus. Next base: position 192,283 of record JACDJE010000238.1, on the reverse strand, counting down.
AAAGACTAGTCTTAGCAGACAATTATTCACCATGCCCAACATATTTAAATGACATAATTGACATTTTTTCAAAGGATTGAAGAAGCTGGGATGATAAAAGACTTTCTTGCATGAGTAGTGTTTGGTCATTCTAGGTCAAGGTTCAGATGGCACGACAGAGAGTCTGGCACCCACACCATGAATAAATATAACATATTTCAGCTGGAGTGTCTGGTCTTTGAATAAGTTGTTCTACGCTTTATCATTCACAATAGTTTGTATATGATAGCCAAGGTAATATATACATTTAAAGTATAGAAGTATATTTACAAAAAAATAAAAATAAAAAATGATGGAAGAAATTGAGTATAAGATTTCAAGATTAAATTATCCTGCATAGGCTGGATGGATGCTGCAAATCCCAAGTGATCTGAAAGAAATTTACTGAGTGGTATAAGAACTTTAGGACTTTGTCCTTAATCTAGAGCTTTAATGACATTCTATGGTTCCTCCTTTGAAACAGTAAATTAACATATTTATTGTACATCATTGCTTAAACTTTTCAGAGGCCTATGGACTGTAATTCAAAAGTACATATCTTTTTTGAATAAAAATACCAATTTCTTTTTTTCCTCTCCAGCCTCATCTATTATCTTCCAAGTTTTTGCAGCAAACCCAAAGATAACACGTTACAGAATTCAAAAATGGTAAATTGAATCTACTCTTGTATTATTTCTATGTTCAGCTTCATAAAACTTCTAAGAAAAAGTAAAAGTTGATCTTCCTCTACCTGTAAAGTGGGTATAATAGCACAAGTGACACTAAGTGACCTGTGGGGATAACCTTCCAAGGTGTACGTAACAAACAACATTTGCCTTCCTTATATTGTCATTCCTCCTAATATCGTTATGTATAAAGAAGTACTTCTGTATCACATTCTAGATTCAGATTCCCTTCAAAAATAATTTGAACACCAGAAGTCAAGTCAAAGTCTAAATTAATTATTCATATGTATTTAATATTGTACTTCATTTGTTCCTACTGTTCTAATCTTCAATAATATCTAATTAATCTCAAATTCTTTTCTATATTGATTTCCAAAACATTGTGACATCATATTTTAGTAGAACTCTGCTGCTTTTTCTGTTAAGGTAATTAATGAAAATAAGTTGTCCAAAATGATTTTTATTTATTTTAAAAGTCTAGTACACTAGTAAGTTAATTACAGAGTTCCTATGTAGCACCATTGCAAATGCTTCATGGAAAGCCATACAGCTTAGTCATACTATACTTCCTCTGTCTAGAACATCACTATCTTATCCAAGAACATGTGGCACAATCTGTCTTTTCTTTTACAATTCTTCTTTCTTTTTTTCTCTTATGAGTGTGCATCTTAACAACAGTTTAAATATCTTTTGCAAGGCCTAAATCAGCTTCAATTCTTGCACTTTTTTCATTTCATCTACAATCCTCTAAATTATATCTTTCTTTGTCAATTAGTTCATTTTTCCGTTCTTCATAGTACCAGTACTCTTTCTGAGAGTTTTACCCATTCAAGTAGATCTATATCTCGTAGTCTTTTTTTCCCTTTCCTTGGATATATTTGAGATAGTTTTCCATTATGAAAATTGTAAGTTTTTCACTCATACTTCCTCCCAATTTTCTCAAGTGAAGTAACTCTGACTCTGTTATTTTTGTCCTAATAAATTAGAAAGCACGACCTGAGGGTCTACTTTACATCCTTCCATTTAATTTCAACTGACTTGGACTTGAATTGCTTAGTTCATATCCAATGGGAGAGAGGTTTATTTACAAAGAATTACAGAATTTTCCCAGAATTTACTGACTTAGTAGTTATTTCATAATTAATATAGCAATCATCTCTACAAATAAGTAGGAACCTAGATTATTCCTATCATTATTCCAACCCAAGGAATAACTGAAATACTATAAATAGTTCTGTCTGAAAAACATCACAACTCTTCAGCAGCATTATTTTTAATGTGATGATTACTTTAGTATGAAGACTAAGGTACAGTTTGCTCCAAACAAAGGAATCTCCAAGGGAATTAGAATTTGCTAATCTTCCCCAAATGCTGATCTCTGTCACCAATTTTAGTATCAAGACCTTGCTAATGTAAAGAAATATTTTTTTATACTTCTAATATTCTAAACACAAAACATCTCTTGATTTTTGTTAGACAATATTTTTCATAGTCACATACCTAAAAACCCTCAGCAATGTAAACTCTAGAAAGTAAAGTCTTTTTCATTGTAAAGTCCAATCATTCTATAGAGTTTTCTATCTTCTAGCCTGAACTCCACACTTTTCACCTTACAGACCATTGTACTTAGAGAAGAAATAGTTTACCTAATCATTATGGGCTGTATCCATTCTTAATGATCCATGGAAAGTTACTGAGCTCAGCTCCATACCTGACTGACCTACTCAGAAAAAGAGTCAGGCATGTTGCAGATTTTCATTCTCTAGGTGGACTGGGGCTCTGATGATCCTCAGGGAAAGAGGAAGACACATTACCCTTCTCATGTCTTTTTAGATTTGCTTTAAAACCAATATTCATAGAAGACACAAAAGAACTTCCATTACCATAGTCTGTTTTCCTCTTTATTTTCTTAAAGCATCATCTTCAAATTCACAGAGGACATTTAAAAGCAGTTTAAGCTCCTTTGATTTTATTACACAGAATCATTACTAACCTGAGGATGTGTACACCAAGTTCTGACTGGCAGAATATGTTAGAAAGAATTGAAAAATGTTTTCACAGAATCACAGAACTGTAGGTGTTGGAAGGGATTTCATGAGATCGTAGAATACAGTCCCCCTGCTAAAGCAGGTACCCTACAATAGGTCACAGAGGTAGGCATCCTGATGAGTCCTGAATATCTCCATAGAAGGAGATTTCATAACCTCCCTGGGCAATCTGTTCCAGTACTCTCTCACTCTTACTGTAAAGAAGTTCTTCCACATGTTAGTACGGAACTTCCTGTGTTCCTACGTTTTACCTATTCAGTCACATGGGCAGAAGATTCAGATCTTTAGAAGTAACAGGAAAACTATTGAAAACTCTCAGGATAGGACATCAAAATTCATAAAGGCTAATTCCTTTTCCACTCCTAAAATATCTACTTGTTCTGTTCATGTTTGCTAAGTAGAGAAACAATGGCTGGTTCTCTCATGTGCCATTCTTAATCTCAGTCTTAAAGACTACATTTTTGCAGAGAGTTCTTCTCAGCTGCTGTTTAAAAATGCTTCTGCCAGTAGTCTTTGTGTTTCAGGTACTAAGTAATTGGTTTCTGTATTTAGCACTGACGATTTTTTCATGAACAGGCAGGAAAAAGATTTACTTTTAATGTTCAAAATGGAACATTTTATCCATTGATCATAATACATCCTCTATTCATTATTCAACTAGTGAAATAGTGAAAGATGGCGGCAAGGCAATTTTGGCATTACTGGAAGTTCATAATGTTTCTCAGTTGTTTTTAATGTAGCTTTAGTCACTCAACATCAAAAGATGAAAATATGTTTTGATATTTCACCTTTATGGGCTTCTGTCACTTTACCTGCTCTATCGACTTCAATTAAATTATATTATTCAAAAATATCTTTTCTTCTAACTTCAAGATATCGTAAAAAGTTAGTTTTGTGAAATTTCTTAACAAGTAAATGGAATGCCTTTTCAAGCTATTTATACTAGAGCAAAAAGGAGACAAGATGGACTGCAATTTGTTATGACAATAATTTACTAATTTTAAGGTGAATATGGATAGTTATTAACTTAATTCAGAATCGACTCAGTTATGAATCCCCCATAACTTTCAAGTGAATATAGCAATCGTAGTTTTGTTTCTTCCTTTTTAATCAGTTAGTGTAAAAAAAATGTAGATTTTTTAACTGCTTTCATAAATAACAGAGGTTAAAATCAAGGAATTAATTCATTTCATGAGAAACATGATACTAGATATGTAAAATGAAGCTTGGTGAAAGAGCTTATATACCTTAAAAACTCTGAAAAAACAGACTATTCCTATTGAACTAATAGCAGCTCTTGAGGCATGTATGTATACACACGTACACGCATGCATATGCACATGTACCTATGTATATATGAATACGTACACATGCATATATATATCATTACATATACCANTTTTTTTTTTTTTTTTTTTTTACTTCTGACCATCCGAAATTTGAGGAAATGATTTACAATAGTGCAAAATTCACACAAATGTATCATTTATTTTAGCTTTTTTCTAACAGTAACAGATGGTGATACAAATCTTGTAGTTGAGGTAAATCACTGAAAGAGTTGCTGAATGCCGAGCGGCTGCAATGATTTCATTCTATTCCCATAAATGACATCAAGTCAACCATTAATATAAATTTTCTCATTCTTTCTTTTCTCTTTTTATTAGATACGTTATCAGTCTTTCTCCACATTAACTAGCACGGTTTTGCAAAAACAGATCACCAGGCACTACTCTGTTAAATTCTCACTTGGTTACATAATCTATATTTGAATCAAAGTCGAAGCTTTAATGATTTAATTAATGTTTTGTAACAGCTACCGTCCTGGAGAGGAAACCAATATTCTGATGTGATGCCAATAATTAAAACCAGCCTAAGCTTGTTTTTTTTGTAGTGGAACTAATTTCAGTGTTTATTTTTGAATGTCACATGAAGTAAAACTTGTCCTTACTAAGGACAAGTACTTACTAAGTATAGATTTTGTCCCAAAAATGGAAGGGAAGAGATTGAGTTCATTTAATTGCAGGATGGGGTTAAAATATTTCTTTGGTCATTTTGAAAATAGTATGAAAATATGTACAATTAAACACACTAGTATATTTTGGCCTAAAAATCAAAACAATTAATTTGAAAAGAATGTTTGACAAAAGAAATCAAAGCACGATCATAACAAAGTATACTCAAAATGAAGAAAGAAATCTGAGATGTTTTGGCCTTTTCACATCAAAGAGTTCTGGTCAACACTTGCTTAATATAAGATAATTTGCTTTTGACAAAAAAAACAATATTTTCCTTTGAATAGTTTTCAACTGCACTACTTCTGTTCCTAGCCAAGATAAAGCTGCAGGGAAGGCAGTTATACCTTCTCTGAAAAGTACCTACAATCTGCAATATTTTCAGGGTTAACCCTGAGAAATCAGACCATCCTTTAGTGAACAGGAATTATATCTTCATTGCCATAAAATCGCTCTAATCTGTTAGCCCAGTATCTTTTTTTTTAAAAAAAAAAAAAAAGAATTATAGAACCTGCTTCTTAACAGTATCAAATACATTCTGTGAAACCAATTATGCTTTAGTAGTATAAATAATTGCTTTGGAAGAAATTTAGGCCATTGTACCTCAGGTATTTCAAAGCAATGCTTATGTAACTCTATCAAAGTTAGATTATCACCAGGTGGTTCTGCTGGTCATACATTCCTTCTCAGAGCTATGCATCACTGAAGTATAGTCTTACAGTACAACAGATATTGGATAGTCAACAAAAAAGAGGGAGGAAGGGAGGAAGAATGGGGGATAAACTTAGAAAAGGGACAGAAAATCAGTTGTAACTCATTGATTTAATGTGTTTCTAAACATTTTTCTGTCACTTATATGAAAATAAGTTTCACCAATTCTTTCTGAGACATACAGTCATTCTGAGTTCCAGATTCCATCACAATTTCTACTCATATCTGTGTACAAAAGACAGCATTTGAGATTCTTCTTTCTCAGTGATACTGTCTCCACTGTCCTTTTAGGCAACACGGAAAAAGTATTCATGACATCTTAGTTTTCCTCAGTCACTTGTTGGCGGAGCAAAATCCACACTAATAGCAGAGGCAGTCCAAGACCGTCTCAAGAGGTTGAAGGTGTACAAGCCCATAGGGCCAGACAACATGTATCCCTGGGTTCTGAAGGAATTGGCTGATGTGGTTGCCAAGTCACTCTCCATCATCTTTGAAAAGTCATGGTTTTCAGGTGTAATCCCTTGTGATCAGAAAAAGGGAAATACCACTCCCATTTTTAAGAAAGTGAGAAAGGAAGACCCGAGGGACTACAAGCTGCTGAGCCTCATCTCTGTGCCCGGGAAGATCATAGAGGAGATCCTCTTGGAAGCTATGTAAAGGCACATGCAAGACAAGGAGACCCAAGACAGCCAGCATGGTTTCACTAAGGGCAGATCATGCCTGACCAATTTTGTAGCCTTTCATGTTGGAGAGCCAGCATCAATGGATCAAGGAAGGGCAACTGATGCCATCTATCTACCTGGATTTCTGCAAGGTCTTTGACATGGTCCCACACAGCATGCTTATCTCTAAATTGGAGAAATATGGATTTGAAGGGTGGACTACTCAGTGGATAACATTTGGATGGTCGCAGACAGAGAGAGCAGTGACTGTATGTCTCGCTCCAATTTATAGGAGGGAGATGAGGTTCTTTTAATGTATGTATACCCGACGTGAGATTAAGAAACAACGGTTCAAGTGTTGGTCCGACCAGGTTTATTACAAATCCTAATTAGGGAGATGGGGAAGTGGAGGACGAACACTTACGAATTAAGGTGATGGGGAAGGGAAGGCGGGCGATAGAAAAGATAGGAAAGAAGCAAGAATTGCGTAAAGCGGGGATGGTCACCACCAGGATCCAGCAGAGGTCCCATTGTTCGATGGTCCGGGGCAGAGGCTCAGGGGAGGAGGGCTGCAGCAGCGTGGCCGGTCTCAGGCAGCAAGACAGTGCAGGTACCGGGTAGGTCCGGGAAGAAGCCGCGGTGCAAGTCCGGGAGGAAGCAGCAGGTCTCCGGTAGCAGGCCCAGGAGAGTCCGTCAGCATGCAGGCATTCCGTAGGGAGGAATCTGATGGCAGACACCTTTCTTCTTCGGGAGAGAGCAGCAGCAGCAGCATGGCCGGCCTTAGGAAGCAAGCAGGTAGAGCGCAGAGCAAGTCCAGGAGGGAGAGAGGCAGGTCGTGAGGTTTCTCATGTCAGGAACCCTCCTTGTTCTTCATGAGAAATTCTGTTGTCAGAAAACCTCCTTGTTCTTCACGAGGAATTCTGTTGTCAGAAAACCTAAAAACCATGGTTGTTTGTCCCTTTTTTATCCTTCTTCTTCTGCCTACGTGACATCCCTGGGCGCTTGGGTAAGAGTCATGTGCAGCACCTCCTGAGAAGGCCACCTCCTTCGAGATAAGCCCACTCAGAGTGCTTCCCAGCCATTAACCTGCAGCTTATCTCTCTTTCATTGCCCCTGGCCTTGTCCATCTGTGCCCCTCAGACAAAGGACTTCTCAACCTTTGCCCAGGACTTGCCTGGACTTGTCCATTAGTGTTCCTCAGCAAACTTTGAGGCAATGGTATAAAAACAACTTCTTACACCGTATAATAACTTGATTCTGTCAACTGAAATCGTAAACATTCTTTCCTCTGATATGAGTGAATTTTCAACAGTAGTCAGAAGACATTGTATTTGTCAGTAACAAAGTTAAGAAAGACTAAAACTAAATTTAAAAAGATTACTTATAAATCTATCCTGACTAATGTTTATTATTATAGTCACTAAACTAACTAGAAGGCCAGTGAAAATCCTCTTATTTTCTTAGACAAAATGAAAACAATTTTTTTTTTTTTTTCTGCTGGCCATCACTTTAGCTAAATTTGTATTTTGTATTCTGCCTCTGATGTGGGTTTGTGTGTGTGACTTGGAAAAATGTAAAGAAAATCTAGCAACAGGTACTTACAGATCAGTACAGCCATATGAAAGATAAGTTTTGTTTTATTTTTATTTTTCCTACCTTTTATTGGTTTGAAACCAAGTTGTTACTTGATGGAAAATGGGATGCAGTGGTAATGCACTTGAAGACTGATGAAAAAATTCACTGATGAAAACTGATGAAATGGAGCCTTGTTCCACCCACCTCCCAAGGTTGATCACAAACTTCTCACCTAGACATTACAGAGAACCTGGTCACCAATACAGAGTAGCCACAGACAGTAATAGCTACCTCACTTGTGTGTTGTTTCTTTGGAAAACAGGATGCCCTAACCACCTTTCTCAATTATTCAATTGGGCTCAGGCAGATATTTTTGCCTTATTTCCCTGCAGCAGAGGCACAGAATTGTGCCTTTTCTTCATATCAAAGTTTTTACCACACTTAAACACTTTGTAATATTTTCTACTATATTTCCATATTTTCAACCCAGCTTAAAAGGAACCAAGTTTTAAGAATCATGTCTTATTCACTCTTCCTGCCTGTTTGACCTGCAAAGAAACAGCTCTTTTCTCATGTTCCCCTTTCTCTACAGTTCTATAATAGAGGCTTGATAAATGCAGGAAGGCAGATATACAGAACAAAAGCTCTTACAGAATACCTCCATTTCGATTTTTGTAAAGACCAAACTTTAGAAAACCCAAGCTGAAGTGTAAGAAGCTTAACTTCCAATTATTCCTATGTTTGACCTTGGACCTGGAAAACAGAAACCACTGTATTTTTAAGCATCCTTGCCTTACTCACATTCAGGTCAGGGCTTACTGTTGCTTGTACTAATATTTTAGTTCCTGGGTACTCTTATGGGTCACACACAGTAGGCAATATCTGGAACATAATGTATCCCACACCTTCCCATCTACAAAATATTCCCATTTTCCCCATTCACTTCAGGGAGCAGACATTTTCAAATTAGAAACATTCATTAAGTTGATACTCCCATTCAGTCGGGGAGTATCCTTCTGCAGAAAGCATCTTGTGGGCATTACTCTCATTTTCTAAACATCTCTTATATACTCATTACACAACTAAATAAGCAAGATAAATACACAATTGTAAGGTTTTCCTACTTAAAGCAAATCCAGTGAGTTTGACTTTTTAGTTCTACAATTTTGTATGTATTCAGTGAATTACTTCTTGGAGAGATGATGGAAGGAAGAATGCCTGGGAAAAATATAGTAATAACTAACACAGATATTTAAGTTCATTTCTACTCTGATTCTCTGGGAAAAATTAAGCTTTTTTTTGTCTATATAGGATAAGTATCCTATTTCTAAATAGATAAAGGTCCTAATGATGATTCATTTAATTATTTATTTTGCTTTTGTTGAGAATGACTTCCCCCCTAAACTTCCTCTGTTAAATAACTTGTAACAAAGAAAGGTCCTTTGCTCCCTGATCACTGGGAAGAGTATCCTGCCTCTTACTCTGATGAATTTGAGCTAAAACTCTTTGAGATTTAGGTTCTGGTTTTGGTCATATCTGATATTATGACCTAAGTATCAATCAGTACTAAGGAAATTACTGCTTACACAGAAGCACAGGTTTTGCAAAATCAGATTGCATAAAATGTAACTGTATTATAAGGTACAAAATTTATCAGGTATTTTTGTTTAAATATATATATTTTTACTATTGTTAAATCTGTTATATAACAGTCACAGCCTTAATTCTATTCTTTCTTTCACTTACTACAGACGGAAGCTAAATGCAGCCATACAAGTTAGTTGAACAAGACTCCTAATTGCAGTAACCAGAAATAAAACTATTCTTGAAATACCTGAAGTGAAATAAGCTTCATTTGTAGAGAAAATAACCTACCAGGATGAGATTTCTGAAATATGCTCCTTAATACGTTTCATTTAATCTGAGATTCTTTTTACCTTTCATACCTCTACTGCTTTGCTAGTTCATAATCAAGAAGAAAGACACAGAGGCTAGGGATCAAACAGACTCAAATTTAAGTCTTTCAGGTGATTCAAAGATAATTAGAAGCTATTCAGGGCAGACTAGCAGAAATTTCCAGACTTGGATGAGCTCTCTGGCTTCATCAAACTAGTGGAGGCAGCTTCTGAAAGTTTCCTCCCCAGTGGTAAGGAGAGACAGCTATATGGCATCTCCTACTCGAATCTTACATGGCAGAACAAGGGCTGGGGTATTTGCAGCTCTGGAGCAAAGCACTTCTGCAATCCTGGAAGCAACATTCACTTACTGACTACCAAAAGATATGTCAAATTCTGTTGTGCTTCTTTGCCATAGACAACAGAAACTTGTTTGTCATACCTGTATAAAGTCAGTTAATTGTCTGGGTTTGATCTCTGAAAAAAAATTGATAATATAAGTATACAAGTAAGATGACAAAAAAAGTTAACGGAAGTAGCTGAAATATTAATACAGAAGTATTTATCTACTGAGAGGTAGAGTAGTGTCTCTGAATTGGTTTCTCTCCTTTATGCCCTTAATGCTTGTTTGCTCTCAAACAGTGCTCATATTCAGAGTTCCTAGGAGTCACACCTCTCAAACATATATAATTCCTTGAGGTACTGGCTAGAAAAATCACATGTTTCTCAGAATTTGATACTTCCAAAATACAAGAAAATGTAAAGAAAGAGAACACTAGATAAGTTAGATCACAAGAATAAAATGGCTCACAATAAGTAGTTTTCTAAAAAATCTAAAGTTCTCTTCTGCTTTTCAAAGAAGTCAAGCTCTAACCAATAGACACTAATGCAAAATACAAATAATATACAGAATAATAAACTAAGTCAGTAAATAAAAATGTGAATTGCTCTACAGTATTTTTGTTTCAAACCTTTAAAGCATAAGGTCTACCTACTTGAAAATACAACAATCTATGAAGGCAACTTCTGGATGAATCATGAGTACCATACAGAACAATAAAATAGCTGCTGTGGTCTTTCCCTCAATGAGCAGAGGCTTTATTTCATCGAAAAAGCCTAGCTTTGCCTAGCTGCGTGCTAGAGTGAAAGCATACAAGTTGCTGTACTAATCTCAGGCCTTACCTGCATCATGTGACCTATTTTACTATTATGTGTAAAAGTCATGAGAACACTTCAAGCACTCATAAATTATTTAGTGCAGTTTCATTGTGATTATACACAGAGAAAAATAATTTGAAGTCTCTCTACTCTGACAGTTAAGATAGAACGCGCTATAGTTTTAGCAAACTTTATGGCTAGGAAGAAAGAAAAGTAAAGCAATAGTTATCATCATAACTTCTTCCAATTAACGAAACCTGTCTGGAGTCAAATTTCATTTTGTGAGCTATAGATCTTACATTCTCAGTGCATAGATTTCAGCTCTCAAGGGTCCTTTTCAAATACTCAAAGTATTAATTTAGTAACCCTTTGAAAGTTTTCAGATCAAGGTTTTCCATGCTGGTATTTCCTGTCTAGGGGTTGTGGTGCAAAGAATTTGATAGAATAGTTTCATTTTAAAACAACTTCCAAATACTAGTACCTGGCAAAAGACATTCTTCTAGTCTAGACTACAGAAGAATGCAGTAAGAGGCAAGACATAAGTACAGCACCAAGTTTTTTCCTAATCCAGGAAACATAAATCTAAAAATATCTCATCATTTTGCCATAGCATTCTCGTTGCTGTTTTATTAATTGCCTTACCAGAAATCCCTTTACCCATCTGATGGAAAAAGGACTAATACTGAACAGAGTACACCAAACAAAATCCACTCTATTGTAATGAGAATCCTAAATACTGCTGTTTTCGAGGTACACTGAAAGTACCAGATCACTAAAAAGGTCCGTAAGCATCACTGAACAACTGGACAAAAATCTCTGAAAAAAGCAGATATATAAGACCATCACCATTTAAACCACATGCTTCCTCAGAATACCAAAGTTGTCTACAAATATTAACTTAGTCCCACCATAATTTTTTTGAAAAGCAAATGCTGATAATTTGCTTTTACAGTCAAGAACTGAAGGACAGGAAGAAATGAATAATTTCACTAAAGAATCTCTGGCTGCAGTCAGAACAGAATCTATTATTATAAAACTAGCTGGCTGCAGTACATACAGTACACATGATGTTATACGGAAAGGATGAAAGAGAAGGCAATTATAGGATGATGAGAGGCTCACAGCACAAAGCTCAGGAATCACACCCTAGTATGACCTTTCCTCAAAATCAGATGTGTTTGGATATTAATGTTTACTGATCTTTGAGGGGGCAGATCTAGTCTGTTTCTGTGCGAAGACAAGAAAATCAAAGCATCAGGCAAAAACATTTATGCAGTCTTCTGTGCATTACTTTATGTGTCATCTGTGTTAGTACTTAGCTGTTCGCATTCAAATTGTTGTTTTCCAGTTTTGTCTTTGCTTTTTGGTTATTGGTTAGATTACAGTGTTTTAACTGGAATAAAATTTCACATTTTTTTAACTTAGAAGAATGTGCAGGGCTAACTAAAATCCCAACAATCCCATGTTCTTATTCATGGATTTTAAATGAAACACTGCATAACTTTTTCCAAGTCACAACCCCTTCTCTGAACAGTTTTATTTCATAATTCTTATATTTATGAACAGTCATTTTGTGGTAATAATCAGTTGTTCCAACTGATACTAAAGCCCAATAGAGTAGGCATTCTGTTCTTCAGTAGAACACAACAATTTTGTTACAGTTTAGAACAAGACACAGGAAGAGCAAAAGTGGAAGTTAAGTGACAAACTTAGGACCTCGTAGTGCCAAATTCCATGTCTTCTAAGCCAGACGATGTGACAGCTCAGGGTTGTATTTCAGAATTTCTGCAATATATGTTTGCCCTACAGATTTCTTGTCTCATTTCTAAAGGCCAGTTCCTGAAATGTGTGGAAAACTTTTGGTGGGCTGAGTTCATTCAGCACCTTGCAAGACTGACCTTGATTTTTAGAGGTGCTGAGCACACATAGCTCCTGTCAACTACACTAGAATTTCACAGTATCTCTAAAAATCAATTCGTGTCTAACGGCCTTTTCACCCATCAGAAATAATTGCTGCTTCACAGCAGCATACTTATTCAGTCACTGTTTTGTTTTTAAAGGAGCCTACTTATTTTAACCCTCCTTGGAAAGTGATCTGCTAGGGAGCAAGATCAGGAACAAATTGTGTCCCAAAAGGAAAATAGATTTTATATGAAACACTCATTCTGCTGATCGTCAGTCATAAAAAAAATGCACGCTTTAACAGTTCGTTCCCTTGCAGAAAAATCTGTTTAACTAATCTCATCATATAAAAAATTATTACTTTTAACCTTAGATAGTTAGCTATGTATTCTCTGCTGGGATATACCTTTTACGGTTTGGGAAATGTCCTTAAAACCAGTAGGAGCAGGCTAGCGTGTAACATAGGATGTCCTTTCTTTAGCTGGAACTGTGCCCAGGAGTTGGGAACTTTTTCACAGAAAAGTATTATCTTCAGATGTTTTCCTGATGCCTTCCTGAATTTAACAGTCCCAAGGACAGCACTCTAACACAATATTCTGCTGTTGTAAAACAGATTTGGAAATTAAAACAAAGCTTTTAAATTAGTAAAATGTGCATATTTGTTAGAATGTGGCAGTGAGGTCATGTCCTACAGTGCAAGCCTTTTCAATGTCAATTAAAATCCACATTAAGAAACAGTAAATTGTGTTCCTTGGTTGTAACAAATAAAACAAAACAGCTCTATTGAGATAGCATGATGTGTACAAACCTAACAGGAAATTCTACATTTCATGTTCCTACAAATTCTTCATCAAAAGTTTAAACTTCTGCAAGGTTAGAGGCTTTTTTTTTTTTTTTTAAATGCAGCACCAAATGGGCATTTTTCTTGTTGCTAGATCAGATCATCTGTTCTTTTATTTACTAAATCTATATTTCAAGGAAAAGAGTGAAATTGCACTTGGAGAATTTAAGAAAGGAGAAGAGCTGTGAACACTTGTGTATTGTTCTGTTCTGTTTTGCTTTGTTTTTCATTTAAAGCTTTTTAGTCCATTAGATCTTTGTATCTATCTATACATGTATGAATATATCTGAGAACAATCAAAGCAATTTTGACAAACCTTGCAATGCAAAAACCCTAAATACATGTTTCTGATGGATAGAAAATATTTCCATATGGACCTGCTTAACATCTATCCCTAGGTAAATGTCATTGGTATCCAGATTTTAAAAGCTAGAGAGGTAAATCCATAGTGTGTATATATCATAAGACTTATTAGCCCCCAATGTCTTTTGTCTGTCCAGGGATGTATTATGGCTCAATCCTATTTTCAGGAAAATCAATGACTAAATGGTATTATGGAACAGAGCTCCCTCCCTCATGCAGGTGTTGGAGACTGAAATAAAAAATTACTGCTCTTCAAACCCCAGAGGATACTCTGGGATACCCTAGAGTAACATGGCTGTATCCCAGGGATAACAGCAGGAGGCTACTGTGATAAACACTGTAGGGCAAAGGAGAAAACAACCTGAGTTTTTAGTGATTTTTTTTTTTTTTCCTCCTTTTAACTGTTCTAACACTGTGCCTCTCTAGCATTCTGCATCATATCTTTTCTACTCTACCGAATCTGGAAGTTTCTGGACCAAGCGTGAATTTCCCTTTTAACCTTCTATTTTGACAGAAGTAATAAAAGATTAATTAATCCACGTACTCTTCTTTGCTGCAGTTCCTAAACATGAAAACTACACTTGACGATCTCAGTATGTGGTTAATACCAGTTGTGAATTCATATTTCCCATTGCAAATCTTGATTGTTATTTACTTATATGACACATATGACTTATATATGTTTAATTTCAGCCTACACAGTATTGCAGCATGTACCTTTCTTTCCCCTCTACCTTATCACTATTTTATTTCCCATAGAAAGACTATGCAGTACTATGCAGTCACATTGTCTTTATTGTTTCTGCTTTGGAGCCTCCACTTGAGCAGAACAGTTTTTCAATCAAATTATGAAATTACCTATTCCACTGCTTTTTTCAGTCTGGACATGATTCTCCTTGAAAATACTCATCTGTTTAGAAATTAACTTTTCAAATGGCATTAGCTAAGAAATTCTGTGCTACATATCAAACAATGTCAAGAGGTGCCACTTTGCTGATATAAACAGATGAACTGATTGATATGGTAAAAAGTTGACATGCACAGAATTTTCTCTTCCACAGTATAGACATGTACTTCATTTCCAATTTTACAGCCATGTTTGCTTCCCAGACAGTATGCATCTCTTTAACATATGAAATATATATAATTATGCATTTGTTTGTTATAAAATCAATTTACTTACTTCCTTTACTTTCATGAAAATTAAAGATTAGTTATATCAGGAACAAACTAATAAAACTGGCAGAAAGGTATGATAAAATAGATCAATGTTTGGAAATTATAATAAATATATGTCCTTTAGGCACAAAGTTTTCTCCCACATACTTTCACTTTGGTGTACTTGGTGTCATTATATTACTATGTGGTTTTGCTCAGAAACAATACTTTAATGTCTTTTTGGACATTAAGGGTATCTCAGTTTCTGTGACACGATAACACTTAACACTAAGGCTAAATGTTCCTTGGCCTATACCTCATCTTTTTATTTTGCTTCAGAACTGGAAAGCTGGTCCACAATAAAGCACCATAAGAACAAATCCCCTATGTAAAGATGGATGACGTAACACTACATTGTACTTCAACATTTCAGCTAATTAAGAGGAGATAGACTAAGGAGAGAGAAAAAAAAAAGAAAAAGAAATTAAACATCCAGAATAGTTATGTTTTATTATGCTGGTCCTCCAGTATTCTGCTTTAGTCAAAGGGAAGTATTCCCCCCATGATCTCTGTCATAGCATTCCAACACCTTCATAACGGTTTTTCAAGTTAAATAATACTTTCAGACATTGTCTTATATGCTCCCCAACATCCATTTGCAACTCAGTGCTAAAGAAGATTAACAGCAAGATGATTTCTTGTGAAGAGGCAGTGATCATGCAACAATATATATTTCAGGACACTGGAAAGGCCATGTAGAAGAATCATTACAGACGTTCACTGGATGACATGAAGCTGAGAGTGTTTCATTCTAGATCAGAATTTGTTGCACTCCATCTGTCAACGCAAGTGACAAATTACTGCAGCCTGAGAAGGACTTTCCAACAAACAATATATTGGAGAGGCCAGCTGATTAGTCATCCATCTTTATTTTAGCATTTCAATTTAATATAATTGTAATTAATTTTGTATCTGTGAATGTAAAATTTTAGAAAATGGATTTCTGAATTAAGAAAAATATTTTCCAACTTAAGAAAAATGTTCTCCATTTTTACAGACTTCACTGAGTCATTTCTGTCTGACCTGACAGGAAAACGGACAATGCTATTCCCACTCAGTACTTGTTCTTATTTTGATAAAGTCAAAGAAATATATACTCAGCATGGATTTAAGTTTGCATAGAAGCCATGTCTGTAATGAAGCTGGTATTAATGAAGAAGGGTTATAACTTGTCCTCAGATAAGAGTCACTTTACAACACTTAAATGAATACCTAAATGAAATTAATTGAGATATAGTATTATAACACTGTATGTTACTTACATTTTGATGAAGGTGAAACACTTCAGCCTTCAGAGTAAATTTATTGGCCTCAACAAGAAGATATGATGACTGGATTACAAAATCCCAGAAGTAAAGCCATCAAAGATAAACATCTGCAGATTTGGAGTAAATAATGTAAAGGGGGAGTGAGTAGGGGAAGGAATAAAGAAAAAGGACTAAATGCAAACTTTCAGTAAAAAGAGCCTTCAGGCAATCATCACAAATTCTTGTGCTTGCTGGAGGCGTTAAAGTGTGTTGGCTTTGTTTCAACTGTTTGTAGGAAAGCAATCCACCCAAGAGAGGTTACATAAGAAGAGGCCTTTTACTAGCAAGACTTTTCAAGTGTACTGGGTATGTTACAGCTCATTTCAGCACACAAAGTGAGAGAGGGAGAAACAACCTCTGAAAGGCTGGGAATGACTTCCTCATCGGTCCTAATGGTATGTATAGCACAGACAAGAAGAGCTGGAGCCCAGAAAAGAACCAAAGTCTCTTGATGGCACTGCTTATCTGTTTAAAGACAAGGATGTTTCATGCTGTTTCACCTTTTCAGTTTCAATCTTCTCCACTGCATATGAATGCCACTTCCTGTACTCCAAAGTACAGCTGTAGTGTCACCTAATAACTAATGGATTTTTATAGCACCATTTTTTCCTCCAGCAGGGAACTTTCCCCACAGAGGAGACATAGGTTGAAATCCTAGTCCTGAAGGCCTCTCCTGAGTTTATTTAAACTGCTTTCAGGTATGGAGTGCTGCACAGGACAGAACATTATGCTCCTTGGAGTCTCAAATATATCTTACCTGAGCTCACTGGAGAAGAGTTTTTTCAGACTATTCCCAGTGTGTTACAGGGAAGTAAGCACCAATTACCTAACCATAACTATGTGTGTATACATGGCCAAGAACACTCAGTGCGTATGTGGAGGTGCAGTAAATGCCACAGAATTTGCATCTCCAATAACAGAATAGTAAACAGAGCTCTACAGAGACCAAACCTTCATCTGAGCTGCTCACAAACTTTCAGTCGGTACATGGAAGAAAAGCAGAAAAGTGATCCTATGCTTAAACAACCCTTGTCATTTGCCTCAGGATTGAAATCGGCTACATATGTAAAGGTTTCATGCAGGAACATACCAATACAATGCTGCCTAAAGTTCCCTTTATTCTACAATTAAGCTTTTCTATAAAAATCTGCAAAAT
This sequence comes from Pavo muticus, assembly GCA_016647715.1. Lineage (NCBI taxonomy): Eukaryota > Metazoa > Chordata > Aves > Galliformes > Phasianidae > Pavo > Pavo muticus. The sequence goes on along the minus strand of JACDJE010000238.1, from coordinate 174,731 downwards.
CTATTGATGCAGAAGTGTTTATGTCTTTATAAAGCTCTGACTAATGCCAGTGACTAAAATCCTGTAGCAGAAAAATCAATGCAACTGGTGATTATCTGTACTCAGGTGCTATTTACAAGGATTATACCTATTCTTAATGCTGCCTGTCTAAGTATGAATGTAGTGTTACATATATAATTCCATCTCTTATTTTTTGATGATGCTTAAAAATAAAAAGATTGAAAGGCAAAAAAATAAAGATTTCAGCTTTTCATTTTCAGAACTATTTGGGAACGTTTTAGTTATAGAAAGGACACATTTCTATGTGCTTATATAATCCTGATTACAGCATTTCATCATGGTGACTGGGCACAGAGTTAGGAGCACAAAGATTACAGCAATTTCACTTTGGGTAGTTGCCTTAAATTTTTCAGACTGCTGGAATTCTGCATAAATGAATAGAAAATATTCACTCACTCACTCCTGAAAGAATTTGCACCCTCCTTTTTCTCTCGTGTTTGAAATATCATAAGAATAGCCTTTTTCCAGGAATATTTTAACTTCCACATTAATTAGAAAGTTCAAAATACAGCAGTACAAAACATCAGAAATCTCCAGATATGTGGTGTTTCTGACCTGAAGATTTCAGCTGACTTCAATTTATCCTGTCTTATCATAGGATGTATTCTTGATTTACATAACACTCAACTTTGACACTTTTTAAAATCAAAGATAAATTGCTATGTTGTTACTCTTTTTTTTTTTTTCTTTTTTTTTTTTTAGAAATATATAGCAAGTAGGTAATTCCTGTTAAAAATAAGTGGTCAGAGATTATGTCCAGGGCGCATGGTCTTCTTCTCCCGAAATCTTTACATTCCTTTACTTGTACAACATAATTATTCATATACAACAACTATTTTCACACAATATAAAAGATCAAATAGTCTCTAAGTATAAGTAAAAATTTAGTAACTTTGGACAAATCTGTCACCTGGGAACGCTTTGCCCACATAAAGACTAAGAAAGAAGCCCTAATATTCTGTGAAACTTCCACATGAGAATGAAGAAGATGAGTTTATTTTTTTCCATCTCTTCATATGTACTGTAAGAACTAATTTTATTCTGACAGAAATTATAGTAGCTGTTATCTCAAAGGCTACAGAAGACAGACAGGCTCTAGAAAACAAGTTTCACAAATTTAAACTCCAGAATGTCCATTACATTCAGCCACTGTGACAGCTGGACTGATGAGTTTCATCAGATCAGTTCTTGTGAAATAGAAAATAACTCTTGGAAACATCCAAAATGACAGTGACAAAAGTAAACCTTGAATTACTGGAAAATGCAAAGGAAGACCTGGTAAATTTTTTCAACAGATTACTCTCCTATGAGTCATTTCCAGTCTGAACTGATCTGGATGCAATGTCTAGGATATTCTTTCTAACTAATCTCCTTCCACCCTCATTGCTAGACCATAAAGCTATTTTCTATGAATGATGTGCTCTTCTTTAGCAGGGAAGATAAGCATCTTAATCTCTTACATTAGCATTGCAGATAGGTACAAGTCTTTCAATCCATGCAACTCCTACACTTGGATCAAAGCTAATACTACCCCAAGGTTCTCTCGAATCGTCTGTGTCTGAGCTAAACAGATCTAGCTTCCAACAGTTCTCACTGCCAAATAATTTTTGCAAATCTTGTGTCAATATTGTGAATCTTATCTGAAGGGTCTCTAACTTCACATAGCCTTTATTGGTCTGTTATGGGAACGGATAATAATTTCAGTAGAATAATAATTTCATTGACAGTGTAGGGACAATTGTAAGGTTAACAGGTTGTAAGGTTAACAGGTATACAGAGAAATTAGGCTGGTAAGAACAGTTAAACATAAAGAAAAGGTGCTCACTAGTGTTGTAGGCTCACAAAGGAAGCCCACAAGGAGCAATCTCCAGGAAGAGATCCTTCCTCAGTGGAAGTCAGCCCTTAAATGGGGGTCTAGGAGAGGTGGAGCCTAGCTCCACCCCTTCCAGGCACACACGTGAATTGCCTTCACCTGTGCTCCCATGGCTGACTCAGCGCTTGCCTCAGATGGTCAGTCAGAGGTTCAGGCCGTGATTCAACAGTTCCCATACAGGCAATATAACCCTACATCTTGTTTTTCTATTAAATGAAGTGGCTTAGTTTAAAAGATAGCTTTAACTAATGGTAAATAAGAGTTTAAGCTAAGAAGTTTGGCTTAATAGTTCAAACTATTTAACTGTTTCCAAGGATATCTGTCTCCTATTTAGTTATCACTCTACTACAAACCCAAATGTCACTAAGTCCTGAGATCTCGTAGTCGCTTTTGAATCATCAGCAACGATTGTATGTGAAAACCAAGCAGTTTGTAATCTGTTTAATGCCTGCCATGCTGGTTTTGACTGTGCCTGTTGGACTACTCTGAGCACTGTATGGAAGATTTTAGGGGCAAGTTCTTCCTACAGTTATTCCTATACATCTTATTAATGTAAAAAGTTTTTCTTCTGGTTCCTGAAATGATTTATTAATTGATCCTGATTTTGACAAACCCACTTAACAGAGTTTTGTTACCTACAAAGAACCCAATAAAATTATCTCATTCTTCAAGAAAAATATGCAATATACAGATAACATCAGAGAAAAGACATTACTGAGTGAGAAAAGGGTGTATATGGGTTTGATATGCATTCTGAGCAAGATGATGACCCTTGGAGAAAATTCACTGAAAGTAAAAATATATGGCACTCCTGGAGTCTGGTTTTAAATGTGGAGACAATTTTAATATTTTCAATTTTTTTTCCCATAGATTCCATAAATTATGTCAGATTCAATGTAAAAATAAGCTTTGTCTTGAAAACAGAGGGGCAGAGTTCCTGCCTGACATTTGCATCATAAATCCAGCCAGGAATCAGAGTGCACTAGCCCACTGAAAGCTGGAGAACGTTAATGATAAACAAACATACTGGGAGGTGAAGCATTATCACTAAATGGATTATTTATGCTGGGTCTCGAAACAAGGAAGGAAGGTGAATAATCTTCAAATCTCAAGGCTGTTGATCAAATAAAAATTTCCAAGTACAATAAAAATTTGGCTCTCAGAAATATATTGGAGCTCCTTAAGCTTTTTTTTTCTCCCAGTTCAGGAAAGAAAAAATTGTTCCACAGCTGCAAAGAATCAATTTTTGGTACTCCTGAATTAGGATTTAAGTTCCCTGTGGGGCTGCTTAAGCTTTCCATCCCCTTCAGCTCTCTGTGGGAGGCACCCACGGTTCTGAGGAAAAACACTTCTGAGGCCAGGCCAAGTTTGGAGCTAGACAGCATGGCCAGGTGTTGGAGCCAAGTCTGTGAACCTCTGTGGCACAGGGGTCCTCCAGATACATGCAGAACTGGGGTGGAGTAAGGGAAAGATTCACATCCAAAAATTCCTGCTTTTCTTCCTCCTTTGTGATGTACTTGGCAGGATTTTACATCAGGTACATGGGAGGAAGCCTGCTTTTCACTCAGCCTGCAGTTATGCACAAGCTTGAAAAATTAGGCCACTCACAAACCAGGTAGGTTTGCACAAGATTTAAAGGTGAAATTAACACCACATGTATGTGATGTGATCAAAAGCCCAGAGGGCTCAGTGGGCAGTTTTCCACTGAGATCAAGGAGCTCTGGATTACACCTGTAAAGCCTGAGTAACGAGGCGTTATGTGGATTAAATGCACAGGTTAAACTAGGAAATACAGTACTTCTGTGCCAATGAGATTCAGGATCTGTTTAGCTTTCCATAGACTTAGCAGAGAACAGCATAAAGAGAGCAGAAAATCCCATGCAAAGTTGTTGCATGCAGTCAGACCCCATGCTCTCACAGAGCTTGTGGGCTCCAGGCCTACAGGAACCAGGACTCAGCTTGCAAGCCCATTGAGAGGCTCTGTGTTACATCTCCAGTGTTTCATGAAGCACAACAATAACTTTGTGCACCTCCTTACTTTTTTCTCAAGTATTTGCATCTGTTGTGTATGAAAAGGTACAGTCATAACCATTTTAAAATATCCATACATGTCTAAGGCAGACAAAGTACTGATAGATATTTTGGAGAGTTGAGTCAATACTGAAAGTCTCGCCAGGCCAACTTATGGAAGACTGCTTTCTTTCATCATATACCTTTCAAAAAGCACATGGTGAAAGGTGATAATCTATGGTAGGAAGATGCTTACTGCTTTATATTTAACTATAATGATTAGTTTCTTTCATCAAAAAGGAATGACAATATTTTACCACATTTTTTCTATCATCATGATTGCTAAGAAAAAATAGACAGTGATCAAAACATTGATATACCTCTCTTTCTTACTGCATCTCTGTGAATAGACTATTTTGTCTACTAAGGGAATCAAATAGATGTTATGATGTCCGAGAGCTATGAGCATCTGTGTCAAGAAAGTGGCCAGTAGAAACAATGGTTTGTCATCCAAAAGTAAACTAATTTATAGAAATAATGAACACTACTTGAAGAGGGGGCCAAAAGGAGGATGGTGGACACTTTTGCCATCTGCAGAGGCAGAGTTATCGCCTTTCAGGTGTTCCCAACAAAGCTACAAACACTCGGCAGAAATCATGAACTTGCAAGAAAATGATTTTTCCTTCCTCTGCAGGAGGCCATAAATCTCACACAGTTCCACAGAGACTCAGAATTCTGTTCATTTTAAACAGTATCATTAAGATGCTGTTCTATGTATTACCCTACACAGATTGCTAGTTCTGAGTCAGTTCTCATCCTTGTCTTCCCGTATTTCACAACAACAAGCAACTCAGAGAGTAGTACAAATGAAAACCAGGCTGCTTCACTTCAGTGGTTATTTTTTCTACTTGAACTGCATTTGGGCTCTAAACAATATGAAAATTGTTTACATTCAGTACTCTCATTCATCTAATTATTTTAAATAATGTTGGCTTTATGCAATAATAAAACTTCAAACTGCACAGAATGACAGAAAGTGAACAACATACGATAATGCTATAGTTTAAAGAGAAAAGCTGGTCAAACTCTGCTGTTCTATGTAGTTAGCATTTTCAAATCTGGATCAAACTATTAAAATCTTATTGTCTTCAATTATCCAAAAAGCATATGCAAATACAGAATCGTGTATCCTGTGAAGGAATACCTACAGACGAACAACATAATTTTCCTCATTTTGTCACTGCCTCTGATCACATGTAATTAATACTGCACAAAACCTGCAGAGAACTGCACTACTTGCAGTTTTGCTTGGTCTCCTTTCTGCTGAGCCATGTGGTCTGGACCATGAAGCATAGGAAGGCATAGACATATAACTCTCTGCATTGAGATCAGGAGTTCCTGTTGAACTGAGCAGGGATCAGTATCCAGGAAGCAACTGCCTCTCATGCAGGTCATGCAGTCCCTCTTGCCAAGGCAAGGCAACCTCCTGCTTTGCTCCCACTGCACTGGTGGTGCAGCAGAACCCAAAAGATGCCAGTATGCACAGAAGGAAATTCCTACATTCTAAATAGGTAGGTCTCTGCCATCCTAGTGACCTTGGAGCTCACACCGAGCTGAATGCAAGTCCTCATATCAAGCATCACCACTTTCCAGCCATGCACCACCATCTTGCCAGGGCAAGTACAGAGGCCAGTGCCAGTTTCACCCACTGGAAATGATACACTGACTCAGTTAAACAAATGACTCTTAAAAAAGTTTCCTGCAGACAAGGCTAATTCTCACCCTGGGAACAGAGATCACTCCCCACCAGAGCTTTATCTCACTATACCTTTCTTTGTTTTTCTGTCTTAAGAGTAACCTGCAGTAGTACTGTAATGCAAAAAAGACATAAGAGAGAAAGAAACAGCGTAGGTTATTCATTATAAAGACAACGCAAACTAGAAGAAAAGATTTAGCTGTTAAACAATGAAAACCAGGAAAAGAAAAAGAAAGCTATTATTAACATGTAATAAGTTTCTCTAGACATTTCCTTCTACAAGTGCTTAAGCACATTACAGAGTTACTGCACCTGCACAGTAGCCCTTAACAGGGATTTCCTTGGTTTTCCCCCAGCTCGCAAAAGCTGGCACGTGAAAACTGTGACTGAGTGTAAAAAAAAGTAATCCAGTAAAAGCTGGAAGCTTTTTTTTATAAAATAACTATCCCTTCTTCTGCAATACTTCTTCCCTTATTGAGCAGTGTATATGGATAAACTCTGTTTAATCAGAAATGAGGATTTGATTTACTTGAGGGTAGGAAGGCTCTGCAGAGGGATCTAGTGGATCAGTGGGATCAGTGGGCTGGCTCCAAACTCATGGCATGCAACAAGGCTCAGTGCCAAGTCCTGCACTTGGGTCATAACAGCCCCATGCAGCAGTACAGGCTTTGGGAAGCGTGCTTGGAAAGCTGTCCAACAGACAAGGACTTGGGGGTGCTGGTCTATAGCAGGCTGAACATGAGCCAGCAATGTGCCCAGGTGGCCAAGAAGGCCTGGTTCAGAAATAGTGTGTTCCCATCAGGGAAGGAGTTCCCATGAGGTATTTAAAAAACTTGTGGATGTGACACTAAAGAGACATGGTTTAGTGATGGGACTTGGTAGGACAGTTGAATTTGGAGATCCTGAAGGTCTTTACCAATGTAAATGATTCTATGATTCTACTTAGTTCAAAGCACAACAGTGAGAAGGGAAAAGTGTGTCTGCTGCTATGCATAGAGTAGACACAATACCCAGGTGAGCACCATTTCAAAGCTAACTTCTGAGTAAACTTGTTCCAGATTCTTTCATGCTCTAACTCAGAATGTAGCCAAAGGCGCATGCCAATATAGTGTTTTTACTAACTCTGTTCTCACTGGTTTTAATGTTCAATATTCCATAGACTTTTGCATTAAGTTACCATCTTCTACAACGCATTTCTATTCCTGGGGAACTGAAAATAAAAATAGCAGATGTCTTTGCTCAAGCACATTGCAATTCCTGTTCTGAAAGTATATAACTCATTTATTCTTATTTAAACAACCTCCATGCTTTCTCTAAGAAAAACAGACTTAAGCTGTTTCTTTAAAAAAAAAAATAAAGCTTTGATGTGATAGATGCATTGAACATGTCAGGAAGAGTATTATCAAAAGGAGAAGTTTAAAGACATTCCCTGGGGTATATATGTTTTGATGTCCTACTGTCCTTGTCGTACATGAAAGTATTTGGTCTATCTAGAAATTCATTTGACCCAGAAAAAACAAATTGTTCAGAGTTAACAGGGGAAAAAAAAAAAAAAAACGACAACCACACACACAGAAAAAGGATGGGGACTATGATATCCTCACTATAATAAGGCACTATCTGTTTGAAGAAAATTAAGAAGAAAAGAGTAACAAGTAATTGAAATCTGTATGGTCCCATACAACTATCCAAACACTTCTGTTAAACAAAACAAAACAAAATAAAAAAAAAAAAAAAAAAAAAAAACCTCTAGCTTCCAAAGGTCTTGAATGGGCTTCAGGTCTCTAACAAGAGTTTCATTCATATGATACAAGCATTTTAGCTGAAAATATATCTGGAAAACTTTTGCTGGTTTTCAGTGGAGGGTAAAAGTGGTCTAAGGGAAGAATAAGCTGATATTTCTCCTGTCTTATAATACAGTTATTAATGCTTGAATTAGACTGAATAAAAAGTAAAACATTACATCAAATGTGAGGATAACAGTCTTTCTGAGATTATCTGATGTTATTTACTATCACTCAAATATTAAATAAAAATTACTATTAGTACTTTAAAAATAAAAAAAAAAGATTTTAAATTACTCTTGAACCCTCAGCAATTGAAATGCTCCAAAGATACCTTATAAAATGCAAGCTCAGAAATTCTTCCCTCTGCTTCAGAGAATTTGTTGAAAACCAGACAGCTCAATAGCAAACATTCAGTGTTCCTATCAGGACAGCTTCTGTGTCCTAATACTGAGTGAGGAGAGGAATTATTTCACATGTTTCTAGAAGATCTGATTCAGTGTTCTTTAGTTGACAGACTTCCATAGGCTTTACCATCAATCAGGTCACAGCTTTGTTTGGAAATGCCCCTATGCCTATTCTGCCATAAATATCTTCAGGAATAAGAGAATACGGGTGTTAGAGCAAGGTGTAATGAATCTCCATCACAGGGTTAAATGGCAGCTAGATTGACAGCAGAGAACTAGAAACAAACTTTTCAAAAGGCAGTTTGCTTATGCATGAGTGAACAGCATGTCACCAATGGTTCACCAAGGTTAAGACATATTACCAGTGCAATATCTCAGAAACATTTTCTTAAATTAGCAGAACAGAAAAAGGAGAGCCAGCTTGCCCTGCCTATTTTGTGTTCTGAAGAATAATGGTACAAGTGAAGAAGACTTAAGACTGAAGTAAATCATAGAGATGCTCCTACATCTGATACATCACATGTCTAAGGAATGATGAATTACAGCCCTTCGGAAAGGTTCACTGTAATGAAAAAAGTGACCTTGATTGCTAGCGATGACAGTCCACTCGGGAGTGACTACAGTGAGATCCAACAGTGAGAACAAGTCTGTTGTAACCTTATCATCCTGAAATTCATGGTTCGCTGCTGGAAATAATTTGAAAGAGACAGAGCTGCAAACTTTAAAGTAGTTCTAAATTAATCTGTCCCCTAGCTTGCTGGGCTCCCTGAGCACCTGCATATTCTCACATGCTAAAACACAGTTTCAGAGAATTGAAACCTGCACACCTCAAATAAGTCTTTTTTTCAGAATGAACAATATGAATGAATGAGCATACAAGGAAGATTCCACAAAACCATCACAAACATGTCCTAGTTTGTACAAAATGCACACCAGCATTTCATACTCTTTCCCACACCATAAATGGTAACATAGGGTAACCCTATGTTACGAACAGATTTATTATCATGTGTGTACAGCTCACATCCACATGCAAATATTTATTTTAAATGTGGTGAAGCTTGCCTCACTGAAGTAATTCTTTTTACCACTTTTTCCTTATGTACAAATCACAACTGAAGAACAGTCTTGAACGTGATGTGCACAGTTAAAAAGTTGAGAATTGTGGTGATATAAGAGTATATTGCTGACTGTCTAATGATAAAATGTTCTGACATATTATAAAATGCAAATTGTATGTTATTGCTTTAAATTGTTCCAGTTCATTTACCTTGCTATGAGCATTCATTACAGCTAATTATTGTAACAGATTTTTATTATTCATAATTACTTTTTCACATTGTAATGATCATAAATTTTGAAAATTCTGGTCATCATCTGTCACCATTCATGCTTGTCAGATCTTCTTTTATATAGAACATTTTGCATACTCGTTATCATTAATATGTCTGTAGGCTATTATTATTCAAATCTAGTAAAAATCTTTTAAAGGAAATGCAATACTATTTCTTAAATACATCCTTTTAGACCTAATGATAGACTGATGCTGATCCTAACTTAGGAAATGAAATTAAATGTCTCTAATGAAATATACAGTTTATTCCTTGCAATGACTTTGCCAGACAATTGAAGGCACCTATATCTAGACAGAAATTATTTCAGTGTTATTATCATCATTATTTTCAATATTATTCTCATTCAATGCTATTATCAGGCATTTTAAAGATCAATTTGTAAAATGAAAGGGTTGAAAAAGTAAAGAATTCCTTCTAAGCAAAAATGGAGAATGAGAGAAATAGCAAAAGGGAGAAAGAAAACTGCCGACACTGCTGTAAGCAACAAAATTCTTGCAGAATCAAGAAACAGTCAATAATTTAAGCTCATCAATCTGCCTCTATTTTATGAGGTATCTGTAGATGTCAGATAGCTGTTTCATCAGACAGAGAATAAACACAGAAGTTTTATTGTTGGGACTACTGCTATTCTGCAGTTGCATTTGGTCTGCTACTTCTGAATAAGTCAAGACACATAGTCAGTACTTCCCTCAGAAGGAACTCTGATTTATTATTTGCAGAACTGCAGATACCACTGGATATTTTTATAATCCATCACAAAATGGTTTAGGTAAACTGATCTGGCAGATGAAGCAAATGCACAGACATTAAAGAATTAAAGCCACTCAGCAATACTACCATCCTGATTCAATGGGTCATTCACTGTCAAGAGAAGTTCTAAATTAATTTATTCCTTAACAGTGATGCAGTAATGACAGTAATGATGGCACCAGGCAAACATAAGCTGTGCTAAATAGAGGAAAGGAAAACACACCCTATGTGTCTGAAACTGGAGGGTCTTCTACTAATTTCTCTCAAGTCTCTGAAGAAATTTACTATGGGTTGACTGAATATGCTTACTATTCACAGTGCAGTTAAAAGTACAGAGGAAAAAGAGCACTTAGAAATTTCACTTTTTCATTAAGCTTGTGCATAAAAGATGATACCAGTGCAGTTACAGTAAATCTTTCACAACCATTTGGACAGAACAGAGTTTTTCAGCTTAAAAATAAATAAATAGCCACACATGTTGATAAAACTATTGTACCTCTGACACGAAAAGATAAGGAGGTTACCAGTCATGGTTGACTAAATAAAGCCTTCGACAGAACTTGACATTCTATGATCCAACTTGAAAGGTTATGGAACACATTCCAGGCTGATTAAATGGGTCAGAGCTTTTCCTATGGACCGTAGCCAGCAGGTTAAAGTCAATTGTGTCCCCTCGAATTGGCAAGCGATTAATGGAGATGTCTCCCCAGGGCACTAAATTGGGACCTTTACTCTTTCTACTAATGATTAATGACCTGGTATTATACGACACAGCAAAAAAGAATAAGCACGTAATGCTTCCCTCATGCAGTCTTTTCTAAAGGACTGCATTAGAGGTCTCAAACTTCAAGAAAAATATTAAAAAATGAACTGTTGGGCATGATTTTAAGAGTTAATAGCAAGTAAGACTGTAACCTCTCTTCTCAGCAGTGTTACACAAATGCAGAATAATCCTACTTTTTTGTTTTACACAGTACAGTGGAGATAGGTATCCAGACTTAGATTCCTAGGAGAAAAATAGTGGAAAAATATGCAAATATAACTGGGAAGATGCGAAAATATTCCAAGATTTATTTTAGATACTATTAAAATTATATTTAAAAATTCATTTTAAATCTCTACCAGAAAATATCTTAAGACATCTTTCAGGAGTAGATCCACTACTCAAAGACATTGTGAACCAGAAATTAAGACCAGTTTTTGAAAATTCAGATCACATCTGTTAGTTACCCTACAGAAAATGACATGATAGATAACTGACACTTTCCACTACGGTTAAGAAGAAAGAGCTGGGGACAGATTTTATGTTGCAAACAAAACTAGCAGCAGTGCTTTGGGAGAATATTAAATATTAATTAGAGGAAGGCAGAAGAATCTGATTTCCACAATTATCTTAAAACAGTTAGTTAAACTGATTCTTCACTAATTTTGTTCATAGCTGACTGTAGTGTCTAAAATATGCCTTCATTTCCTTAAATTCCCTTCAAACTTCTACACAACTTTTATAGCTATATTCTGATTTTTTTTTCAGTCTTTTTTTATAACTAGAAAGAAAATTTGAATGCACTATTTCAGATGAAACAAGATATATTAAGAAAAGCTTCAGACAAAATCAATCTGAGACTTAATGTGTGTTGAAAGGACATCAGATTTAACTGTGTTCATCAGTTGGGGGAGGATGAGTTAATGGCTGACCCTGAGCTAATGTCTCAACTTTTTTGAGAAGATCAAAATGAAATCACTGCAGATAAAATCTGTGGGAAATCTCATCAGAAAAAAAAGAAAAGGGAAAAAGATATAAAAAAAAACTGATCATGGGAAGATATGTTTTTTAAAATGAGATGTGACTTCACAGGAAAACACTTAGCTATGTAAAAAAATAGTTTAAAAAGCTAACAAACACTAAGGAGATTCAAAAAGACTCATGTATAGGACTACACAGAGTAACATGATTATGTTCCTATTAAGGGATGTGCGGTATGGGATAGGATCTCAATCTTATGTTAATTGATATTTTTATCAATGAACCATAAAAAGAAGTTTAACATTATTTATGATAATGTCTGCAAAAACTTAAGGAGTGAGAAAATGAAAAGACTGAAGAGAAATGTTCATTGCTGCAATTACCAGTCTTACATATTCTCTGCAAATGCCTTTTCATGTTTGAAAGCTTTTTTCCTAAATGGTGTGTCTAGTTCACACAAGTTAACAATTGGAAAAAGGCCTTCAATCAGGAGGTTGGACTAAGTGATGACAGTTGCTCCTTGAAGCTTCAGAATCTTTCACTCACTAAATATACTTCTTCCAAGCTGTAGAACTTAACCTGAAAACAAATTAAAGTTTTGGTTTTATGTCATGAAATTATTATACAGAATATTGAAAAGACAGGAAACTTGTCGTCATTAGGTTAAAGCTCAGCCACTTATTACAGTTATTTGTATTTAATCAAAGCATGTAATGATTAATTTAATATGATAAATTTCCTCTTCTTAGTAGCATAGAAATATTTGTTGGAAGGGACTCATGGAGGCACTCCTGCTCAGAGCAAAGCTATCAAAAACACAAGATCAAGTCTGCAAGCGTGTCGAGCCTGAAGAATACAATGGGATTGAGATTTCACTTCTCTGGCCAATTGCTTCCAACTCACTACCTAGATATTTACCATACTCTAAAAACAGCGTTGTCAAACACTACAATTCATGTACCAGTAAAAAAGGATGCTTTATTCTTTTTCTTAGGAAAGAAGTGTATATCTTCTCCAAATACTTACCCTGCATCTTTCCTGTACTAGGATGTGCCACCAATATAACATATACCTCAAGTATTCTCAAAAACAAAAGAGTACCTTTCCAAAGTTATCATAGCAAAATATTTTGGTTCCTTTGAAACATCAGGCTGCTCTGAAGTAAAATCATTTCTTCTTGTATATTCCATGGTCTAAACTCCCAGTAATTTGGGAATCTAAATATGCCATCAGACACAAGAGTACAATACAAACATTATGCATGCTACGCATCACACTGAAGCTCTGACAGGAAACATTTTATAGTCTTTATGGCTCTTATGGAACTCTTCAAGTTCTCTCATCTACATTGTATGTCACATTTCACATCCAAATGGCAAAGTTGGGGAGATGTATGACAAAAAGTGCCCACAATGGTACTATTTCTAATTATTATTCTTTTTTTTATTGTCAAAGTACTGAATGAATATTGAACAAATACATCTAGAATATTATACAAACCAAGACTAAAACGTCAGTGGGTGCTGGTTATTAATCTTTGGCCATCTTAGAAGATTTCTTAAAAACTAGATATCCAGGAATTGTCAGCTATTGCAATTAATGGCAAAACAATAAAAAGCAAAACAAAGACAACACGGAAGAGTGACTCATCAGTTTTATCACTGGTTTTGACTAGCACGAATTTAGAACAAGATTATTTATTTTAACAGAGATTTACATCTAATATGTATATTCAGTCTTGGTGAATCACATAATATTTTGATAGTATCTAGCCATAATGTCTACCTTGAACATATACCAAAAGATCCAATGAGCACAAGATCAGCAAAACGAATCTGATTTTTGTTGATAACTTAAGCAGACAGTGATTAAGACAACCATCACAGCCCACCGCAAAGACAAGCTAAAAAGTACAAGGAGATACCTACCAAAGATGATTAATTTGAAGTCTACAAATAATGTCCACTGGGAAAGGAAAACTAATAATTTAATTCTTAGGTTATATTAAACAACTTGGAAAGATTTAATGTATGATGTTTAACCCTAGTGCTAAAGGTTTAAGTGTGAAACTCTTTGTCGTTACATTTGTTATAACTTTGAACGCAATGAAATCTGCCTGCCCCTCTACAGTCAATAGAGGTGAGATGTTGAGGTCATGACTGAGTATATGTGCAGAATACAGAATGTGAGAATGCTTTTAAAAAACTCACTTCAGCTACTCTAGTTTATCTAACCTCTTTGTTGGGTACTTGAAGGCTGTATTTTTCTTATTTTGTTTTGCTTCCCACCAACTCACCTTCAAGTTCACATATGCTTGTTTGCCACTTAACCAAATTTTACATAGCAGCTGAAGCGCTAAACACAAACAATAGGACAAATTATCATAATTAAGTTAAATTTGGAGCAATTGTTCTCAACATTTACTGTCTGAAATCTGCTGCTTCTACTACAGACTTAAGTGCTTTTGAGCATAATTCTAACTATTCTAATAGAAGACTTAGTTTTCACTATAAACTTTTGCTTGATTTTGATAAACTAAATAAATAAATAATATCTGACATATGCGTAGAGTACTGAATGTTAACACACTAATGAGAATAAGCATTGGTATATCTAAAAATTGACCTGACTTCCCCCCAGCTGGGGCTAGCAATAGCATACAACTATTTTACTTTGCTTCTGCATTTCCCTTTTTCAAAGTAAACTAAAGATATAATTTTGGACATGAAATTTTGTTGTATAACTCAGAGTTCGAGACACTGGTCTGTTTTCTGATAGATGTTGTCTATGTACATAAAAACATTTTCATGTGTGGCTTTTCTTTTCTATACACAGTATATACACAAAGTACTTAAATACACTCATTTCATGCAGGTAACACAACTTTTCCTGAAATAGATAAGATCATCTTGATGCTCTGTAGAAACTACTGAGGAAGACACTGTAAATGAATACTTAGTCAAGCTAAATGAATACAAACAACAACTGCAAAGAACAGGATATCCAGAGGTTAAGACAGCACCACGCTCTGAAAGCTGCAGAGATCACATGTTTATTTTGGCAACCAGTTTTTGATATCTGAAGTTGTAAACTCCATTCTCTAACCTGCAAAGCAGAAAACTTTGCTGAGAGCCACTTTCTTAGCAACCTCTAGGCCATCAGATCCACTACCACCTCATTAAATCATCATTAGGTAATCAGCATAGCACTTCAAACAAAGCCAAGATTCTTCTAAACATATTTTAGAGAAATGAGACATGAGGAGACATCAGCTTGCTAGATCAGAGGTACTTCAAGAAACTTGGGCTTCTTAGCTGTAACCTGGTTTTTACTTTGCTCACGAACATGCAAACATGTCAAGAATTTTTCTTAATGTTGTGCTGCATTTTGGCAGCTTCCATCAAGCTGTGACGTGCTATAACTCTACCTATCATGCCTGATGGCATGAAATTTCATGTGACACAATGGGACTGGACAGTGGATGTAGCAATGTTATAAATATGATGAGAATGTGTTTAAACCAGGGAAGGACCAACACTGAAATTTCAGGTGAAATTTTAGTTCAGATCCTTATACAAGCAACCAGCAAGGTATAAAAATAAGATTTTGGTTACATGTTTAGTCTTCAGAACCCAAATCAGTAACATTTCTTTTAAATTAGTTTCCAAAATAATCAAATTCCTACATTACTGAAGCTATAATTTGTAAACTACTTCTCTGAAAATAAAATAGATTTGCACTTTCACATATTTTATCTTCTAGGCAATTCTCTTTCTTTGTTGAACTACAGATTGCTGAAATACTCTCTCAGGTATAGTATTTTTTTTCTCTTTCCCGATGTAGTTTAACCCAGCAAGCAGCTCAGCATCACAAAGCTGTTCACTCACTCACTACCCCACAATTTGAATCAGGGAGAGAACTTGGGGAAAAAAAAAATAATTTAAAAAAATAAAATAAAATACCTGTGTTGAGATAAAAGACAGTTTAACGGGAAAGCAAAGGGAAGAAGGAAAAAAAAAAAAAAAATGTGATGCATAAAGCAGTAGTTCACTACCAACAAGTCCAAAAATGCTCATCCAGTCCCTGAGCAACAGTGCCCTCTAGTGAACTTCTCCCAGTTTTAAGGCTGAGAATGACGTCAAATGGTAAGGGCCATTCCTCTGGCCAGATGGACTCAGCTGCCCTCGCTGCGTCGTCTTGTGCACCTCCATCTCCTCACCAGCAGGGCAGCATGAGAAGGAGAAAAGTCCTTGGCTCCGTGTGAGCATTGCTCGGCAGCAACTAAAACATCAGTGTGCTATCAACGTTATTTTCCTCCTAAATCCAAAACAAAGCATCATACCATCCACTACCAAGAAAATTAACTCTAGCCCTTCTGAAAGCAGGACAGCTCAGTTAAGCACACTTACATCTATGTAGTCTGCCTGCATCAGAGATGTATTGCTCAGAAATCACTGCAACCATCAACCTCTCATCAATTCAAAAAGCTACATACTACAAGAATTTGTCCAGTCCAAAATTGTCCATGTTATTGTTCAGCTTTGTTTAGATATTGTTCACCATGTCCCTCCTCATTTCCTGCACTGCTGCTGCCTCTCTACTGTCCCAGCCATGTTCCTTCTTTGTAATACAGACCAAACCCACTACCCAAACTGAATCAACACAGAATACAGAATTGCCTAGCAATGGATCTAAATGACTGTGTGTTTGTAAAGGGTAGCAAGACGAGTAACCCACAGAGAAGGCAGACAATATAATCTTGGTTCTGCCTAGAGCAAAATGTCAGTTGTTCTAATTGTGGCACATCCTAGCAAATATTGAAGGTGAGATGATAAATACAGATCAGCTTGACATCAGCTGTCACAGCGAAAACAAATGAACTTACAATGATGGGAAAGGTAGAGAATACCAATAGCACAGAGATGAAGTAAAAGGAAATAACAGTCAGATCTTGCTTCATTACCTTAACTGATGATTAGACAGAAATACCAGGTTTAAAGAAGGGCACATAAGGCACTCTGTAATGCCTATAGCATATGTCTATCTAGCTTAGAAACCTGCCTCAGAAGACAGTGTAAATGTACAATGATATTTCTCCTGCATATGCTCACAACCTCTATCAGGTAAATTATATGTAATATAATTAAAACATATGGGATCTGTTTTTTTCCAGCCTTTGATGGCGTTTACAAAGCCCCAGTTCTTGATGTCTCATACTGTGGTTTCAGTAGCAGTATTGGCCTCTCTGATGTTGCCCACTCCTGTCTGTGCACTGCATTAACCTTTCAGCTTTTCCATCAGAACCACTTCTGTGCCTCTGCTGAGAGCAGAACTGGGCAATTGCATTGGCTTCAACTTTTCCTGGGGGAAAATTAGAGAGAGAGGCACAGAGGGAGAGAGAGAAAATGAAAGGAGGAGAGAAAGTCTTTAAAAGTGGAATCAGTTCTCTGCGTGTTGACAATGTGCGAGCACAGATATTTGGGCCAGCACAGCTGAGATCTGTTCACCATCAAATGATGAACTAGTAATTGAGAATGTTTCTACCTCTTGTGATTGCTGACAAAAACTTGACAATGGAGGAAATGAGGATAAGGTTTTATATTTTAAATTCTCCCATCTAAAGAACAGAAGATGCTTGTTCTGCGGCTAATTCACATAACAGGAGCTGTTGCAGAAACTGGAAGTGCCAGTTAAGGAGGCAGTTTCAAAAGACAAGGGAATCCTTAAAACAAAAGCTGCTGAAGTAATTCCTTGCTGAAGACCGGAATGAGCACTTGTAACTACAGATCCCACTCATAGCAGCAGCTGGTCTGGAACCACTTTTCTCACTATTTTATCAAACTTTTCAGCCCATCTTTACCCTGTAGTTTCCTCACTGTTGTTGAATACTGCATCAGTCATGAAACAGACACAAAGCAGGTATACTGCAGCACTCAAGCTGTGCCTGTTTTCAGTCTGTAGTTTTCAATTTTTTGTACAATAAGTGAGTACCATTTCCTACTGAGATACTTTTGGTTATAAATGCCTCCATTGTGGAGGGTGCTCTGGAGGGAACTGGTTCAGATAATGCAATGCTGAAAGGCAGGGGAACGTTTTTCCTAATTGGACTCTTGAGTTTGGAAAATCTTTCTTTACTGGATGGAGGAAATACTTCAGACTGATTGTCAGAACACAAGATGATATATAAGAAAAGGAGACTGAAGGAATCTAAGGTAGTGCCTAATTTATGACTCTTGAATAAATCTTTTTTGATTGATTGCATTCAGTCTGTGTACTCAGTGGAAACTCCCTTAAACAGCAGTCCTGTCGCTTTCATTTGCAAAGGTCTTAGAAATATGCTTCTATACCTCATCTTTGGTGTTAAAATGACTGTAGGTTTAAGAATATTGCTCTATATTAATTCTCAGTTTAATACTGTGGCTTTGTGCCATGGATAATTCTGACCCATTATATGTAACCTAACAAAAGGAGTACTGTAGAAGGAAGGAAGGAAGGTTGTAAGAACATAATGAGATTTGTAACATTAGCAAAGGATAAAAAATAGTTGGCTAAAAAAGAAAAAAGAATGAAGAAGAATTTGAAATCATGTAGAAAACTGCCGAGCAATAACCTCAGTGTCACACGGAAGAGTAAACAACCATTTTAACTTTCTGAAACACTTTTTAGCAAAAAAAATCTTTTACCACTGTAAAAGATAAGCTGGCAATGCTCAAGAAAAGATGGAGTTTCTCTTCTCTTACAACAAATAATAGGTACAAGATACTAGCACTAACATCAGATATAAATTTGCTCCTTCTGTTTGCTTTGTATTTTTACACATAGGAGGTCTATGTCAATTCTAAATTTAAGTGGATGTTATTTAGCTAAGTTGTAGAAAATTATCCAAGTCCTCTTTTCATGATCGTCAATTTTAGGAAAACTCAGAAGTCAATAGGCACCTGCCTGAAAGCTCCCCAAACACCTAACAAAATACCTAGGTATTCTTTTTTTTTTTCTTTTTTCTTTTTTTTTTTTTAACATTCTATACAGATGACTGAGTATTCTGAACTGTTTTATATGGAAGAGAGATAAAGGCAGGACCAAAGTACATTGACAGAGATTAACTATATAAATGATATAGTACAGAGAATAAGTAATAATACTGACTCTGTATTTCTTGCATTAAAACAAATAGAGAGAACTTCACTGAGAATATTGCGCTTGTATAAATCAAATCATAATTCATATAGTTCAGTTGTGGAATTCATTATCACAAGATATTGTAGAAGCCAAAAGAGAAAAACGGTTCAAAACAGGGTTAGGTAAATTCATGGGTTATTTTACACTTTGTGGTGGTTATTAGATATAACTTTGAAATGCAATATTCCAGATGTTAGATGTATACTACCAGAGGGGCACTCCATATTGCTAATCATTATGGGTCTGATGGAGACAGGATATTGAGTTAGATACTGGGTTACTCATGTATTGGAAGTTGATTTCCTTTTGACTATTTTGTATTTTGATGATTAGTCTGTTGTGAAGGGAAACATTAACAGCAAAGACCTCATGCGACTCAGAACATCCTTCAAGATCTCTACTTCTAGGTGAATGACCGTAAACCGTTGACACTTGTAACATGTATGTGTGCATATATGTGTACGTACATATCAAGAGGTCAACAGCATCACATGTATTTTCAGATATCCTTTTAAATGAAGGGCCAACTGATTTAGGGCCTTGAGTTTCCTACCTGACAACACTGTGTGGAGACTGGAATTACAGAAAATATTCTACTCCAAATTACACAGCTTATAATGCATATCACAAAACTGACCATTTTAAAACCTAAGAAACTAGTTTATAGAGGTAATTTTTTTGCCCTTTGTACTTTTTCAGGTAACCATATCTTTGATTTGGCTCTCTAAAGTCTTCTATATAATTTACCTTCACCAGTCATATTCTTTGATACATTTTCTTCTCCACCGCCCCTGTCCCCAGTCTTATTTCTTTTTGTCTGCTGTCTGATTCATGTGTANCCCCTTTTTTTTTTCTGTGTAATAGCCTCTTGCAGAGCAATGAGAATAATTGCAATCATTCCTGATCACTCCCACTGCCAAACATGGGAAGTTTTTTGTTTCCTCCTCATATTCTTCTTTACATGACATTTACATGACTTTACATGCATTCCTATCCAATCTAATTTGGAGTAGTTTCATCAGTGATAACACACATAAACACATTAAATATACTGTATATATTGAATTCCTTCTAATGATGAAACTTCACCAAAATCAATGTATCTATTTTCCAGCTAGTTATTCATACACAAGATCTGTCTTTGATACAGGAACATGTCCAGTAAAAAACTGTTAATATCACTGTGTCATGCAGTATTCTCCCTACTCAGTCTCCATAGCTGAAGCTAGCTAGTGGACAATGCTATTTAACCCTGATGAAAGACTAACAAGAGATTCTAACTGATTATTAAAACTCTCTGTCAAAAATGAAATAGTAGTTAGTATAAATTGATGAAAATATTCATCAGTTTCCAGTCTAAAGTAAGTGAAGCCAAAAGGAGGCTGGACATATGGCAGAAATTTGACTGAGAAATGGGCCATAAATAACGAGCTGAATTACGTGCTTAAAGAAATCTTAAAGCAGCCAAAATCAAGGTTCTCCATCCGGAAAACAAGAATGTAAACTATAACTCAAGAATGGTTAAACTTGTCTTGGAAATCAGTGTTTCAAAGGAAGATATATGAGTCACTGTAGATAATTACATCATCAGAGTTTTCAGAGCAATCTGCAGCAACAAATGCTAATGTTACCTGAAGAACACCAAGTAGAAACAGAAAAGTTTTACCTCTAGTACAATTTAGCAGAGGAATCTGAATGTATGTTGAATTTTGTTGTACACATTTGAAGAAGGATGTGGAAAGTTCTTGTGAGAAATCCATGAGGAACAGAGGCCAGGCTGATGAGCTAAAATTTCCTAATGGGGTTTATGAAGGCAACATAGCAAGACTGAGAGAACAGTAGCATTTCACACTGGTACCTGAAAATACAAAAGAAAAGTCAAGCTGCTAACTGTACACTCAGAAATCACCAAGAGAATATAAACCTGAATTACGGAAGGAGTATTTTAAAGTTAGAATTTCTCATTTGTACTTTTTAATTAGAAGAACTCGTATTAGCTGATATAGAAAAGCAAAATGTTGCACAATTTCTTGATCCACTGAAGAAATATGCTTTAAGCAGTTCTTGAATATTTAGTATGTATAGTTATATTGGTTTTACTCAGCAAGTTTTTGGTAGCAGGAGGGCTGCAGGTGTGGCCTGTATTCCAGTGCTCCTTCATCTGCACAGGACAGAAGTGTTTCCTGATGTTCAGACAGAACCTCTTATGTCACAGTTTCTGCCCATTGTGTTCCATCCTGGTGCTCAACACAGGACAAAACAGTTTATTTTTCAAATCAAAGATAAATAGAAAGTGTTGATGAAAGTTACCACTACAGAGTGTCTAGTTGGGGAACTCAGCTGTGCTACTGATGAGGCAGCCACCTTACCAAGAAGAGGTCTGGAAAATTCAAATTTTACCTTTTTTTTTTTCCCCAAAAAAAATCTATGGTTTTCTAGATCAGTAAAATAAAGACACCACTGAGTTGAGAAAGAGATGATGGTTTCTCTCATTAGCCTTTCTAGTTCATTCAAGAACAGTGGCAGTACCCAGAAAACTATGGTTCATGTTACTGAACATTTGTAGTGAATAGACAATTATCTAGATGTGAAAGGTGAAGTAAATAAACCCATTGCCAAGCAGAGCACAAAAAGGTAGGTTATGAGCTGGAGAATAAAAGACCTAAAACGATATCAAAGGTGCAACAGCAGTTCTACAAAGTCCTGTAACAACAGACAAACAAATGTAATACAAAAAGACCACTTTCAAAGGCGCTCTGCCTGCTATTTGTTCCAATAGCATAATAACTACCATAAAGGACCTTCCCTCAACAATGACCTACAACTGTCCCTTGCCAGTAACCACATACTTGTATAGGTTGTTTTTAATGTCAACTCACTTGTCAGTATTCAGGAAACTGGTATTTAAAAAAAAAAAAAAAAATTAGAGCAAACTTCTCACACTGAAGTGGTTGTAAGTGCTCCTCTATGTATGCCTAGTGTTTCCAGGCTTGATTAAGCACCACAGCATCTTCAACCTCACTGAGAACAGAATGGAACAACAGACACTGAGAATAAGGAGTTCAAAGTTACATTTTCTTCTTGTTTAAACATATTTTCACACACCCTTTTCACAAACGTACACATATCATGTGTGCATTTGTGCATCTCAGACATGCAGCTGTGACTCAAATGTACTGTTTGGCCTCCTACCTAGGTATATTTCACAAATTTGTGATCACATGCTCTGAATCTGTAGTGCTGTGACCAACAGAATCATGGCTCTCTAAGTTTAATAACTAATAAAACAGAAAAATGATTATACCTTTTGTACATATACCTTAGAAATTTAACCTTTTAAGTCTTCAAATTTCAAAATCAAGACTTAACAATCCAAAAGATATATTGCAATAATCAGCAATGTGCCAGACTGACAACTTGAAAATTGTATACTGATATTGAAACAACACTGCACTCTATGGTATTCTGGAATCTAATATTTTTAAACGTTTCTTCATTATATCTTTCTGGATTAAATTGCCTACAATAATCCCTAAGCATTACTTCACATTTTAACTAAACAGCATAACACTGCTGTTTAAAGGACTGTACTCTCTGATGAGAGATGAGCACTTCAACAACATTATTTGTGTCACAGTGTTGCCACACAGAAGAATATGAATTTGGGATAGTCATTAATCTTAGACAATCAGCTTTGCAATTGCATGTTATCTCAAGAGAAATATGAAATACAAAGAACTGCAAGGAACAGAATAAATCTAGTAGAGTCATAACTAGACAGTAGCTCAAGAGATTTTCCTCTTGTTAGTGGAGCAGCATTGGTATGAGTTAGGTTTCCTAAAAGAAAAATCTCTTAGAATTTTAAGACTGCATCTACTTGCAAAAATTAGCATTTTTTGGCATTGCGTAAGTCAAATAACAGAAACACATTAGTCATTATTTTCTACCATTTGATTTTCCATTAGAGTTGAGTTCAAATTGCCTTTGAAAATCTCCCCTTGTGTCAGGAAACCTATGCCTATTGCAAAGTTTATGTAATACCACGCATGCCCATTCTTCATCTGTGATCCTGTCAGATTTCATAACATGAGCAATACCAGGTGTTTAAGAGGAGATCGCCTGGCAAATTTAAATCTTGCAGAAGGTTGTGTTGGTGATTCAATAACTGACAAGTTTTCCTCCAAGTCAGTGCTGAGCTGAAGACTCAAGTGACCAACAAGGTCTTTGAGATAACAAGGTATTGAGAATCCCGTCTTTCAAACCCAATGTGAATCAAAATCATCCTCTGAATTAATGGTAGATCTTTAAAAATCAGGAGGCTATCAGGAGAGGTAAGGAACTACCTACAGGTGGGTACAGAGGAGTACAGATGCAGTTTTCCAGATTAAGGAATTGATTTCATGGGTGTTCGTGTGTATCTGATGGGACTCCATAAGTAGTTCCTAAGTCTGAAGGCAAAATGTCCAAACGGATTTTACACAGAGTGCGAGTTTCCTTAAATGCTATGATGTGTTGATATGAATATCTGTAGTAGAATCACTATATTACTATTCAGGCTATTTTAAAATATGTTGTTTTTTTTTAACAAAAACAATACAGTTTTTGCTGGAGCTTGGATCCTATGTGTATTCATTTTGTTTCTTTCGCACATTTTCCTCTTCTTTTCATAATATTTTTCTTCTACTTCTTTTTTGTAGTGAATGAAATCTGTCTTGTTATGAGTAAAATACTACAAAACTGTATATTCTGAAAGAACTTGTGTCCGAGGCAATTTTCTGCACAATAGTTTCATAGATTCCTGTTGTAATGCCCCTTGGAGAATGAGCATTGTAGACAATAGCTTGCAAGCATAGCAAAGCCTGGTAGTGTGCCTGAATGTTCATCAATACTAAATGCTGATGACTTCTTGAGCCAACATATGTACTAACGGAAGTAAGAAATTAATCCTCATTTATCCTTTCCATATGTTCTTCAGAATGCTCATATGACCATTTACAGATGCCACAGACAGTAGCCCGGATGGGAAGAAATTAGCTCTTCATTTCTTTCACACATTCCCCCAAGCTGTCCAGGAACCTGAATTCTATAAGAGATACCAACAAATACAAGTGAAAATATTAAGCAAGAAAGGCCCGATACTCAGAAACTGCATACTTGACACCTTTCAAAACTTGCTATATCTTTTGGAAATATAGTATGTTCTTGACATCACAGCAGAGGGTTAGCAAAGTACAATAGCATCACCACCAAAAGGGAAAGAGCTTCATCTAGTGGGAATGCTCCATGTTTAGTGCTTCTTTGTCCTACAAATATCATCATTCTTCAGGCTGGAGCCATTTCTAATATGTTTTTAAACAACCTGTCATTAACAATTCAATAACATAGCTATAGATAACCCAATCATCTACTAAAGGCATATGTAAACATCACAAATGTTTTCCAAACCGGTCTACTGTTGTTTTATCTAAAGGTTGTTAGCACTTCAAAGCAATGCAGAGTCTGGCTTTTGGAACATTCATAATAAAGCCTTTCCTTTTCCACTTCCTATAGTGTGCTTTTCCTGAATCACAAACAGCAGTGTAAATGAAACAGTGGTGATGGATGCACTAAAATTTGCAACAGAATTATCAGTCTTTTTTTCCCCAGTGTCCCTTATCTGCATATGGGTCTCAACTGTGTATTGAGTGTAAAATTATTCCTACCTAGAGAGCCTGGCCTATCAGCCTTCTACATTATTTATCATAGCACAGATTGTTTTCTTTCCTCTACACTCAAGAGAGCCTAACAAGCCATCCACTCTCATCACACGGTGATTACAATTAGTACATAAGACTGCAAATGCCATATGAGAAAAACATTGTATACTGCATTAAACAAAACTTCTATGTAAAACTAGAAGGCAAATACTATCCCAGATATTAAAAATAAGAAAAATATTGGAGGATTGATTGCTAGCCGTTTAGATCTTCCCCATAGTTAGGTAATTCACTCCTGATTCTTACCTTGCAAAAACCACTGTCCCTTTCAATTTTTAATATAATACAGTGATATTTCTGGTTTTCCTAGACTTGTGTTCTACTGAAATACAAGGAAAAAAATAACAGAATGGAGATGGAAAGAATGCCAAAAATATCCAATCTGAAAGCGTATTTTCTAAATTTCCCTTCTGAATATCAAGATTTGGACCAGGATGTGTTTTATACCTTTAGAACTGATCTTTGAGCACTGCTGCACCTGGACTACACAATGGCGCTGGTGTTCTGGGCATTCATGTGCTCTTGCTCTACTTACAGTAGTATTTTTACAGTCAGTCCTGAATTTCCCTTTGCTCCTTTTCTCTGCAAAAGTTGAGAAGACACAGGCTTTCTGTCATGTATTATTTCTTAAACTTTGAAACAGAAGTGATTTAAAATTACATGTTAATCATTTTAATACAATATACTTCTGATGAAAATGTTTACAAATTAATTGTGCATTTCTTGTGCTTTAACTGTCAAATGGTCATCAAATCAAAGTATTCCCTGTCAATATACTCTCTAAGTTTTACATCACTCCATGTAAGTCCACTAATCTCCCAAATTCAGGGCTTAAGCCTCACTTACATTAATGCCATAAACATAGCTACAGTGAGTTTAGATCCACAGGCATTTCCAAAGGGTCATCATAATCACTAAACATAAGAGTGCGAGTGAAAGATTAGGCCTTCAACTTGCAACTGAAAAAAAAAGAAAAAAAAGAATTTATTATTAAATTTCATAAGAAATGTGCTAGTCAGCAGTGATTTTTATTATCTGTTCATTTTACTAATATATTAGAGGAGCAAAAATATTATTTTCTTTCCGGTAAACCTGTCAATTTGACAAATATTTTATATCGCTGGTTGACTACTCAGCATGCCTGCTTTTTGTTATCATCATTGACAAAGGAATAGACACACGTCTGGGGTACCCAACTGTGTATTATCTACACTACAAATCACCTGTCTTCACTTGTTAGCTCCTGCATTGAAGCACACAAGGGAGCTCAGGTGTCATATCACCAAAGCATGAATTCTTAAAACTGTTTTTTCTAAAACTGACTGGTGAACTGTCATGGGTGAATGGGAAAGCAAAAAATAAGAACTGGTACATTTGAAACAAAAGTTGACACTTTTATAAAAACAGAGATTGAAAGCCTAGCCACAACGCTGTTATTCAATATCTGGAGTCACAGAGAAGGCAGAATGTGAGTTGACATCTACAGTCCATTTATGCTTAAGGGCAGAGGACAACCTCTTCAAATAGTGACATTTTTTTTAAATTCCATTATCTAAAGGTAGCTCTGTAAAACGTTGGATGCATCTCCACCTACAAATTTGTTAATTATATTGTGTTTAGAATCCATTATATAACTCTAGTTTATCAATGAACTATTATCTTTGTCTCTGAGTGATAATAATGGAGTGTGCCTTTTCCAAGTAATGTCTACAGTAGATAAGTAACAATTTAAGGTTAATGCTCATTCTACCAGACTTGATTTCACATGCATTTTCAAATGCAGAGGTTATGTTTTAATGAATGAATGAAATGGTAATTGAATTAATTAGTTAGACAGTTGTCCTCTGATGTCTCTTCCTACAAATCCACCATACTATTATTTCTCAAATAATTGTAAACTATTACTAATAATAACAAAGCTTCTGTCACCATGCAGAGTGTTAAATCAGTGACAGAATTAAATACTGTTGAAACACATGCACCATAACTGGATTGGATGCTCTCCTATTTGTGAGTGAAATATTCCAGAGAACTTACCTCAAGCCTCTTTGTAATCTTTACTATATTAGGAAGCTTTGATATTGAAGTCAATGAAAACAGAATAAAGGAATCAAGTCCAGTATATTTAAAAAACAATACACTTAATATGATAATAAAAATGGAAGATAAACATCAGCTTACATTATACACCTTATATTAATTACACCAATGTCTTGCATATAGTGCATGTGTAAAAATAATCTATGTTTGTGTGAAAGTCAGGTGACTTCTTCCTGGGCTGCAATGGAAACTGAGAGAAAGCTTATAGCATTTCCTGAGCAAATTCTTTCTGTTTGGGAACTGCCTTTGACTGCCTGCATGGAGAAGCTCATAGAAACACAGCAATTTTTCTTTATGAATACAAAGCCATACAAGGAAACTCACATAACTTTGCAGAATGTCCTACAAGTTTGTGTCATTCTTCATTTGAGAATTTATGTTTTAATGAATGTCATCTACAAGGTAAAATTAAAATACCAAGACATGTTTGATTTGAAACATGTTCATGGTTCTTCTGAAGGCTTTCAGATCATTTGTGCTTAAACTCAAGTAACTGCCTAACAGCTTCATAAGAAGTCAAAAGAATACATTTCCTTTATTATTTCTGATGATCTTACACAGATACAAAAGAAAAAAAAGCAGAAAAAAAATCTAAGAATTCAGGGACTTCCTTTTTTATTCATAGTTTGATATTGATATCAATATTCCAGTTGGTTTCTGCCTTTCTAGCTCCAACAGTTCAGTAAAAGTTTCTATTTCTTTGTTTGCTTATCTGCAAAAAATCCCTATATGCAAGCTGCTAATTCATTTTGTAGTATGTAGATTTGAATCACATACAATACATTCTATGTGAAGATCACATACAATACATTCTATGTGAAGGTCTAAGCAAACAGGAGACAATGTTTGTTTGACACACAGTTCTTTAGTACTTCCTCTATGCTTTTCAATATGTTTTCTAGGCCTTATCTACTTTACAGTATTCAAACTCTCCCTGTGGACCAAATCTTTCATTTTCTCAGGGGCTTTTCATTTAAAATCTCAGTACTTTGAAATCTAACACTTTCCAAATCTTAATTAATGTATTGTCACTCAATCCCATGAGAAAGGAGTATCATTAATACAGTTAATATATAGAGAGAAGTGAGAAAATGCAAGGTAAAAGTATTCATTATATAAAGTGCATGTTCTAATATACTTAAATCTGAATTACTCAAAGTACTGAACTTTAGAGAGCACCATACACTTTCAGAGTACAAGACTCTTGGATTCAGCTATGACTGTACCACGCATAAGTACATGACAGCACGTTTGCAAATTAATCACTGCATGTTCTAGAAAATGAGGATGAAAATAAATATTTGATAACTTTGGTTTAATTGGCTTACTTGCCATTGCAAAGATAGTTCGATTTTTTNTAACATTCTATACAGATGACTGAGTATTCTGAACTGTTTTATATGGAAGAGAGATAAAGGCAGGACCAAAGTACATTGACAGAGATTAACTATATAAATGATATAGTACAGAGAATAAGTAATAATACTGACTCTGTATTTCTTGCATTAAAACAAATAGAGAGAACTTCACTGAGAATATTGCGCTTGTATAAATCAAATCATAATTCATATAGTTCAGTTGTGGAATTCATTATCACAAGATATTGTAGAAGCCAAAAGAGAAAAACGGTTCAAAACAGGGTTAGGTAAATTCATGGGTTATTTTACACTTTGTGGTGGTTATTAGATATAACTTTGAAATGCAATATTCCAGATGTTAGATGTATACTACCAGAGGGGCACTCCATATTGCTAATCATTATGGGTCTGATGGAGACAGGATATTGAGTTAGATACTGGGTTACTCATGTATTGGAAGTTGATTTCCTTTTGACTATTTTGTATTTTGATGATTAGTCTGTTGTGAAGGGAAACATTAACAGCAAAGACCTCATGCGACTCAGAACATCCTTCAAGATCTCTACTTCTAGGTGAATGACCGTAAACCGTTGACACTTGTAACATGTATGTGTGCATATATGTGTACGTACATATCAAGAGGTCAACAGCATCACATGTATTTTCAGATATCCTTTTAAATGAAGGGCCAACTGATTTAGGGCCTTGAGTTTCCTACCTGACAACACTGTGTGGAGACTGGAATTACAGAAAATATTCTACTCCAAATTACACAGCTTATAATGCATATCACAAAACTGACCATTTTAAAACCTAAGAAACTAGTTTATAGAGGTAATTTTTTTGCCCTTTGTACTTTTTCAGGTAACCATATCTTTGATTTGGCTCTCTAAAGTCTTCTATATAATTTACCTTCACCAGTCATATTCTTTGATACATTTTCTTCTCCACCGCCCCTGTCCCCAGTCTTATTTCTTTTTGTCTGCTGTCTGATTCATGTGTAAAGATTTTCTTTTCCCTTTTTTCCCTTTCCCCCCC